>CM037779.1:3552091-3602091 GCA_021229015.1 Solen grandis
TTGTATAAGATTACAAGTTGATTTTAATACCTATACAGTACCATGTAGAGAAGATTTAGTTGTTACATTTGTAACTCATTGATCTGTATTTTATTCATTTTAAAATCGAAAAAAAAATATATTTAATTAATTGATAAAGAGTATGATCCGAATGGATCAGATTTGTGTTAGCCACATTGTTCCTTTTGTCCACGAATGGTTCATTAAAAGTATTGTTAGATAGGAATCTGTTCTTTGTTGAACATTGTTTTGCTTGCATAAACAATCTAGATTTTCAAATCAAAGAACAAGTCACTGCAAATAGACTTTGATGTTCAAGCTGTGCTTTCGTGTCTCCAGATGACAAAAGAATTTGGTCTTAGGCGGGATATTGTATTGTTAGCTTCATTAAGATATTTATGGCTTTCATTAAATGACTTTTACCACCGGGAATTATTTTTGATATACATGTAGAAAGAAGAAAGCCGTTGTCTTAAGAGATACCGTAGGTGCGTTACTTATACAAAAAGTTGCAACGTAGTATGTTTACGTTTTCTTTATGATCTAAGCAACGAATAACTGAATAAACGGTTTCAGTTCTGTAAAGAAATCGACAGGAAACTACGTTTTTATTTTTTTTATGTATACAATGACCACCTGATTTTATTGTTTAAAAGCATTCGTTAAACGTGTAGTAAGCGCAAAGTCAAAATAATTTAAAAAAAAAAAGCAAAAGATGGAAATGGAGTTGTGTTGGTTCTAACACAGAAATTTTTTTGTGGATCACTTGACAGCTTAACGAAAATCGACTACATATGTTTGTAGCTACAAGTGAATTTGATTGGTGTAGCCGTTAGACTTAACAAATAAATAGAAAACGCGAACGATATACATGTAAAGACATTTTTAATGATCAAAAGAGGACTTCATCTGACCAAAATTACAATGCGTTTAGTCTCTTGTGTTTAAAAAGGTGCATTTTTAGATGAAATTACAAAATTAAATCCAACTCATACATATATCCCATGGCCCTCAGATGAAAGCTTGTAAGGAACTAACAGAAAAGAATCTGTGATTTTGACATTTGTAGGAAAATGATATATGAATCAAATTCATTACTCATGTTATCCGGCCTCTACAGAATCTTGTTTGTATCTATTTTAATGCTCGGTTTACATGTCGTGATTTTTTTTAACTTAAAGACCCATTATTCTTCAAAAAGCAGCGTATATACTTCGGACAGAAAAGCAAATGTGTGTTGCAAATTTGTTAAGAGATGCAATCGGTATATAATCAATGACAACAGCATTACTACAATGCATGCATAAGAAAGAATATATTGCTTAAGATCATTCATTTGTTTACAAACACCTAATTTGCATATCCTGCATATCTTCGTCAATTTACTGACGTTTTCCATTGACCTTCGTTATGCCCCCGGTAACGAATCGCGAGTACATAAATTGATGACGTAGCTGATAAAACAAGAGCTCTGTGTGTCGGAATAAGATTCACAAAGTGAAAATGTGAGGGGACTCAATGGAAAAACAAGTCGCTGAAAATTGCTTGCAACACACAAGACTTCTACCGGTTATGTACATTATTGACTATTTCCATTACCATCTCCACAAGAATTTAGATCTGACAGTCGGACAGATCGGTAGGAGACTAATAAACAGACACGAAATATTTTCGCATTATATCAGTATGACATATTGCTTCATACTGTGACCTTGACCCAATACAGCTGAAACTTGCACTTGATCTGCACTTCATCTCAGTATGTTGCAATTTCTGGCAAATAGTTTAAATCTGCTTAAGTGATTCAAGAGATACAGAGCTTACACAAAATATTCTTACATTATAACAGTATGACATGTGACCTTCAAGTGTGACCTTGACCTTGAACCAAGACATCCGAAACAACGCTCTGCACATCCTCTCTGTATGCTTAACATTTCTGTCAAATAAGTTCAATTTCCTTCCAGTGGTTCTTAAAATACAGAGCGGACACAAAATTGCTAACGGACGGACGGAATAAAAATGTGATTCGGTGACACTTTTTCAAAGTCAAAGTATCTCCGACTACGGTACTCGCCAATTGCAAAATGTAAACTGGGGTACATTGGCATCCATACAAAATAATAAATGGCCATAATTTGATGAATGTTGTCAAAGCGTTTAACTGATATTTTACAGCAGATTTTTGCACATTAAGTACCATTAGCGTTAGTCTACAAAATGTCAATGTTCTTTTATCCTTTCTATTTCATGAATATTGTATCATTATGAAATATAATGCCTAGAACATTAAATTAGGATACCACAAGAGAGAAAACAAAACATGGCATTGCTTGCAATATTGTGGGAGGATTCACGAAATGCAAGTAGCCTTAATTGCTTGCAAATAATGTTTATTTTAAGACCTGATGAGCACAATCGAATGCCTTTTAAGAATATGGGTTTGATGATAGCCGTTTTGTTAAGGCAGTGTTTTATTGCTTCTCGTGTAACGTTTATCGGGAGTATAAACGATATTGCGGTTAATATATGTGCATATAAAAGCATTGATTTCAGTCGCTGGATATTTATGCTATAGATAACTCTCATTTGATGATTGTATCATTACCTTGTTAAACTTTATAGAATATTTTATCATTAGTCTTCACCAATGTAATCGGTTTTTTATGTAAATGATTCTCAGATTCGTCAATAATTTATAAATTTCCTCCCACATTCATGTTGATTTTTATCATACAGCCGTTCATGTTTTTTTTTGTTGTTGTTTTTTTGTTGTTGTTGTTGTTTTAACATTAGATGCGCCATTTGTCAATATAATAAAAATTGCAAATCGGGGCGAAGATTAAATATTTGTAATAACACTGAAGACCTATTTGAAGTCACAGAAGCACTTAGTGGTCAACACGACATCGCGTACGCCTGAAGAAATGGACAATTTTTTTTTTCTTCTTTTTTTATTGATTAATATGAGTCTCAGTAGAGCTTTAGGTAATTCTATATATTTTTATTCTTACATCTACCACTAAACATTAGTCATTTATACCGTTTGGAAAAATAAGCCAAATATTAGCTTATATGCCAAATTAGAACAGCTTCCTTGAACACAATGACCCTAAGGATTTTATCTGTATATCTGGTCACATTTTTAAGGTAATCCATCTATCATTATAATCTAATCATGTGATGTCCCTTCAAATGGACAGATGCAAGTATCCATTGATTGAGTTATAGTTATTTCTTTTTTTGCTCAAAGTCTTTAAAGACTTACATTTACTATAAAATTCCCATGATCACTTGATGGACCATGATCACAATGCAATGATGGATGGGTGACCTTAAGGAAATTTTCATGATTTTCGCTCGAAGTACTGGTCCACCCAGGAATCATATGCGATACTGTTCAAAGGTAGGCTTTGCATTTGAGAGGGAAAAAAGAAGTTCCAACACATTTACTGAAGAATTTAAACTATTTCTAAAGCAGTATTATACCAATATTCTAATATATATTTCAATAAAATCCTTGGAAGATTCTTGATAAGAAAGTAAAATATTTTTACGCCATCAATCAATAATTACATGCTGGTAAGCTTGCGATATTTGATTTACCATCTATTTCTTATCTCCGATTTCAAACGCCCCACATGAGTTGAGGCAGTTCATGAAATAAACATCTTCATGCAAAATCACGAGAATTCTGTGAGAGTCGTGCATAAGACATTTAGCAGATTGTAATCGAGACTAGCATTTGTAGTAGGGGAGATTTTATTTTATTTCCTCTCTGTCTACGTTCTTCAGAAAAAAATAATTGTTTCTTTCCTATCAAGAAAAAAAACAACAAAGTTTAAAAAAGGAGGTCGTTTATTTTTACGGAAACGATGCAATTCGCTTTAGCCGGCAAAAACATAAGCAGAATATGAAATACATATGCATCTTAATAAAATATTCTTATAAATATATCGAACGAACACCAACATATAACCCATAACTGATCAATATTAAACCTAGTGCATCGAAAAGAAAATTAATTAATCATTAAACTCTTATTAAAATAAATTAATCCTGAACCTAACGTGCTGACGACCTTCGAATTCCATCTCTATTCCCGCCAAAATTCACACCGTGCCGCACCATGAAAATCCCCAAAAGCGTGCCGAAAAAGAAAAGCAACGATCTGGTCCACCCTCTCTAACAGATTTAATAAACGATTAGAAAAAAATATCCAAGCTTTTCTTAATGTGTTAGACCATTTAAACAAGGGAAAATCTAGTTTTTAATCCTTACATTAGTTCAAGGACTGGTTTGCCCGGTGTCAGGATAATGTGAACTGGATATGGTATCATCCCACATGTCTACGGCGTGATACTGCAGTGTGGCAGCACTATGTCTGTCTCAAGTTGACATCGTCTCCATATGACTGAAATACTGTCGGTGGGACGTTTAATCTTTTAAGTAACAAGGTCCGCGTTTATCATATTGCTGTATAGTTAAGCTACACTCACTTTTGAATATCCTATTTGCATAATATAATTCTAAACACATTAACCCTTTCCCTCATATAGACTCATTTTGACGCAATCAATAGGTACCACATAAGAAAACCACAGTTAAACCTTACCAAATTTAATTACAAAATCCTCATTTCCAGACCACTGAGGAGCAGCGAACAGCATAAAACCTGATCAGCCTGCGAGTTACTCGCAGGCTGATCTGGTTTTATGCTGTTCGCATAGGTCTTTTCATGGTTTCCTCTATGAGGGAAAGGGTTAATGCATGTTATATGATTACGTTTGGACTCTGTCATATTTAGTTTTTGTTTGCAGACTTCTTCACTCTCTCAAAATTTAATCCGTACACATCAAATTATTTACAAAACAGTTTGGAAAATTCATCCAGCCGACAATCGCTTAAAAATAGGTACATTTTTATATTTATTTTTTATGATACTTGTTTTATCTCAGATTCTCCATGACTCTTTAAGTAAATATATTTTCCACATTCAATCTTCCATCATTTGCAATATGTTTATTATAAATATCATTGTCTAGATAGATAAGTACTGACAGCTTCCACTAGTATATTGTCAATTCTCTGTAAACCAGACATTTTAGCTGGTCCGGACACAGGGTAGTTGCTGGACTGGTTGCCCCGGTGTCAGGATAAAGTGACTGGGTGTGGTATCATGCCACATGTCTACAGCATGATACTGCAGTGTGTCAGGATAAAGTGACTGGGTGTGGTATCATGCCACATGTCTACAGCATGATACTGCATTGTGGCAGAACTAAATGTGTCACAAGCTGATATAGTCTCCAAATAAACGAAATACCGTGGGTAGGGAGTTAAACCCAACAAACAAACTTAAGATAATAAAGATTTTTTTTTTTTGAAATAGAAAAGTGTAAACCTATTTGGTTTCTACCAAAATTTAATTTTCTACTACATGTACATGAAAAACGTATCAGCAAAACTGTTTAAATACTTCAAAATTTACGTTTATCTGTGAATTAATTTGAATGACGCTTCTGGTCTACAATTTAGTTCTTACAGCCAGTAGAAATAATTGCTGAATTGCAAAGCTCGAATATAATGATAAAATAATCATGCAAACTAGTATTTTAGGGTCATTTATAATTTACAAATTGCTAACAGCATCTCTCTTATGGTGTTTTCAATATGAATGTACTTATTTTGCTTGACATTATGAGAATTTACGTTCTAAATACGGCAGTGGATATCATCCAGCAAAGCAATATGTAAATATATGTCAATACAGTTGAACAATTTATGGCTATCTTGAGAACGAACAAAATGTGGCTGAATAACGTAAAAGTTGAACTAATATAAAACTGGTAGGCAAGAGGAATTTTCAGTGAAAGACATAAGAAAAAAACCTTGTTGACCGAGTTTCATTTTTCAGAGATATTAGCTAAGAATATATATTTCTGTTAACGGCCTACCCTTTATATCTCAAATGTATTTAATTTATTGATTACATCGGGAAAAAGAACGTTCCTAACTTTTAAACAATCATGGAGACTCACAAAACATGTCCTGTTTATTGTAATACATGAGTTATGCGTGTTTAGACCTAATTTTTTTTTTTTTTTTTTTTTTTTTTTTTTTATGTGTAGTTTTGAAATTGCCTACATATTTCAGAAGAAGGTACCTACGAAATCCCATAACTATAGATATACAAGCCCATTTAGAATATATGTATAACCGTCATTGTCTGAATGCTGTTGGACATTTTATCACATTATGCGTTACTTATTATTCATGTTTTATATTTAATGGAATTTATCGCAATCGACATAAAGCGGAGCGATGCGATAAAACCGTAAAATCTAAATTATAAACAACATTTACAGCTTTGCCTTTGACCTCGCTTTATGGACCCGTCTCCCGTTTGATTGAATAGTTTTATGCGATATTTTAAGTACGGTTAGCTTGGTATATTTATACTATTATATCAAGACCTTGCGGTTCCTTTTATGCATTTTTTTTTCTTCAAATTTTGAGCGAAATACAAGCATTTCATTGGACGATTAAAGAGGGCAAACTGTTATTTGTAATTGAAATAATTATATGATCGTGAATCACACCATGAACGTCCGTTTGTCTACTTAACTGATCAATTAATGAATGAATTTCGTCTAAAATTTAAAAAATATATTACATAAAATGAACCTGAGGTCTTATATGGAGGAAATATGACTGCATGGTGCCTACGTGACATAGGAGCATTATGGTGGGGGAGCTTGTTGTGACGGCAACTGATTACGTCATATTTTGATTTTTTACGTCATCCATGTAGCCTTATAAAACGTAACTCAACGTGAAACTGTCAACCGAACGGAAGGCCGTTCGACAATGCAAGGTCAAAGGCAAAGCTGTATGACGTAAGTAACTTTGCGTTCGTTTGCAATAAATTTCCATAAAATTTAAAATATAAACGATAACTAATACATAAGTATTGTTTTTATTGAACACTTTTAGCGAGACTGTCTCTCCATTTTCATAGTAAATTGAACAATTGCTTACCCAAGCAACTCACTGCTTCGAACCAAGCATAGGAACGAACCGCAATAGACACAAAATCCCTCTCTCTCTCAATTTTTTGCAACTCATCCTGTTTTAGTTAATTATGCATCGTTTTGTCTCTTTATTTATACATGTGTAATTCATTGATTGCACTTCTTATGTTTCACAGAAGTGTATGTATCATCCCCACCCCCAAGAGACAAGTTCATATAAATAAAATGATACCTGTTGAAGCTTTGTGATATATTCAATAGTTCGGAAACATCCTGTGAACCATTCCTTGGTTTCCCTGATACACTATCAAACTCATCGTTAACTCCCGCACAAATTGCTGTTGATGTCTCCCGCATAAGTTTTGTAAAGCCATGTTCCCTCGTTATGTGTCAAGTAACATCGGTTAAACGCCGGAACAGGCATATCTTGATTTCTTCCCCTGTTTACAAGACATTGCATTTTTTTTTTGTTTTTTTTGTGTGTGTGTGTGTTTAATGTTGTTGTTTTTGTTTGTGTGTTCTTTAAGTGCACATATGATTGTTACTTTCTTTGTTTATTCAATTGTCAAAGTTGTAATATTGTATTTTGACTTTAAAGCACCGTAATACTGCATGAAAAAAAAAACTAACAAGGTTTAAAAATGAATAAAAGCAATGCATATGACAGATATCAGTTATAATGGTAAAAAATTAATCATAGAATATAATCAGTTTTATCAGGTATAAAATGTGAAGCTCCCTTGCTTGGCGCTCAGCATAATAAGGGTAGTTCCAGGACTGGTTGGCCCGGTGTCAAGATAATGTGACTGGGTGTGGTATCGTGTCACATGTTTACAGCGTGATACTGCAGTGTGGCAGCACTATATCTGTCTCATGTAGACAAAAGTCCTCAAATGACTGAAATACTGACAGTTAGATGTTAAACCCAAACAAACAAACAAACATAAACAAGCGTATGAATAAGGCAAAAATAATTCGTTTTATTCCACTAACATCTCGGACAAAAAAAAAGGGGTCGGTAGGTCGGCTAAACTTTTTTTTTTTTTTTTTTTTTAATTTTTTTTTCTTCTATTTTTACCCATTTTTTTTAGAGGAAATGACGAAAAACAGCGTTTTACAGCCGTAAAAGCCCGAATACTACGAAAATAGTTTAGGTTCAGTACAAAAAAAATAGGGTCGGTCGGGTTAGTGGAAACAAGTAACATTTTCTTCTATTACCTTAAGGAAACCTATCATTTTATGCATATTTACGGATTCTTTATTTGAGTGACATAGTACTATCGACCTGGTGTCTAATGTCGTCTGCTTTCTGGATGTTTGCCCGATAACTGCATACAAGTGAATGATTGCATCTTACCATATATAAATAACAGTTGGTAATTTTAGCTGTAGTTTAGGGTATATAGAATGCAGTATACGACGATTATTTCTATATTCTTTTTATCAAGATTTGTAGATAAGCTGTGTGTCCTATTATTACAAGAAATACTTTTCTGCGAATTCGCTGTCTAAATGTGGATATGTCATTTTTCTAGCTCGGGGTGATCAATCTCAAGCAAATTGATACAGATAGATGTATCGGATTCATGTTTATCTTTCTGCCCAAATAGTTAACCTGGTTTCTCGTTTTCCTTGACCACTTTTGCCCTCAGAAAGTACAAAGACATTAATTCGAATTTTTGAGAAACCATATATCGCTTAATAAAATGAAAAAAAAAATACTGAGGAAACAAGTCTTACCTTAAAGGGGATGAAACTAGAAACTCAGTACTGTGAGTTGGTTTGAAATTACGCCATTTTTCCCGTCCCTTAGAGACCAGTGAGTACAACAGAGAGCATTTCCCTTTTTAGTAACTGACTTCTCCTTTTCTTTCACTGACTTCTCTTTTACTGTCGCCGACTTCTCCTTTTCATTGATTTCTTCTTTCACTGAGCTCTCTTTTTCTTTTATTGACTTCTCTTTTTATTAATCTGACTTCTCCTTTTCTTTCACTGGCCTCTCCTTTTCTTTCACCGACTTCTCCTTTTCTTTCACTACCTCCCTTTTCTTTCACCGACTCCTCTTTTTTTCACTGACCTCTGCTTTTCTTTCACTGACTTCTCCTTTTCTTTCACCGACTCCTCTTTTTTCCACTGACCTCTGCTTTTCTTTCACTTACCTCTCCTTTTCTTTCACTGACTTCTCCTTTTTTTCACTGACCTCTGCTTTTCTTTCACTTACCTCTCCTTTTCTTTCACTGACTTCTCCTTTTTTCACTGACCTCTGCTTTTCTTTCACTTACCTCTCCTTTTCTTTCACTGACTTCTCCTTTTTTCACTGACCTCTGCTTTTCTTTCACTGACCTCTCCTTTTCTTTCACTGACTTCTCCTTTTTTCACTGACCTCTGCTTTTCTTTCACTGCCCTCTCCTTTTCTTTCACCGACTCCTCTTTTTTCCACTGACCTCTGCTTTTCTTTCACCGACTCCTCTTT
This sequence comes from Solen grandis, assembly GCA_021229015.1. Classification (NCBI taxonomy): domain Eukaryota; kingdom Metazoa; phylum Mollusca; class Bivalvia; order Adapedonta; family Solenidae; genus Solen; species Solen grandis. The sequence goes on from CM037779.1 coordinate 3,561,599, forward strand.
TTTCCACTGCCCTCTCCTTTTCTTTCACCGACTCCTCTTTTTTTCACTGACCTCTCTTTTCTTTCACTGACCTCTCCTTTTCTTTCACCGACTTCTCTTTTTTTCACTGACCTCTGCTTTTCTTTCACTGACCTCTCCTTTTCTTTCACTGACTTCTCCTTTTTTCACTGACCTCTGCTTTTCTTTCACTGCCCTCTCCTTTTCTTTCACCGACTTCTCTTTTTTCACTGACCTCTGCTTTTCTTTCACTTGGCCTCTCCTTTTCTTTCACCGACTTCTCCTTTTTTCACTGACCTCTGCTTTTCTTTCACTGCCCTCTCCTTTTCTTTCACCGACTTCTCTTTTTTCACTGACCTCTGCTTTTCTTTCACTGCCCTCTCCTTTTCTTTCACCGACTTCTCCTTTTTTCACTGACCTCTGCTTTTCTTTCCCCTCTCCTTTCTTCACGACTTTTTCTTTCACTGACTTCTTTCCTTCTTTTCCATTTCTTTTACACCCCTCTGCTTTTTTCACTGCACTCTGCTTTTTTTCACTGCCCTCTCCTTTTCTTTCACCTACTTCTCCTTTTTTCACTGACCACTGCTTTTCTTTCAGCACTCTCTCCTTTTCTTTCACCTACTTCTCCTTTTTTCACTGACCACTGCTTTTCTTTCAGCGCTCACTCCTTTTCTTTCACTGCCCTCTCCTTTTCTTTCACCTACTTCTCCTTTTTTCACTGACCACTGCTTTTCTTTCAGCGCTCTCTCCTTTTCTTTCACTGACTTCTCCTTTTTTTTTTACTGCCCTCTCCTTTTCTTTGACCTACTTCTCTTTTTTTCACTGACCACTGCTTTTCTTTCACTGCCCTCTCCTTTTCTTTCACCGACTTCTCCTTTTTTCACTGACCATTTTTTTCTTTCACTGACTTATCTTTTCCTATTGATTTTTCCATTTCTTTTACCGACTTCTCCTTTTTTCTTCTTTTTTTTTTATTTCATTTTCTTTCTTTTCTTTACTTCTCCACTTTCCTCCGGTGCTCGTTTCTTTCATACGCTTGATTCAGCCACGAGTGCCCTGAAAATAGAAGTTTATATTACAGTAGATTATAGGCCAGACAAATTATTTGACATACTTACTCTATCACGTGCCACTCCTTAGATTTACTGGGCCTCTTGAATTGGAACAGAAGCGTTCTCTTAGACAAAATTGACAAAATGCCATGGATTATCAAATATTTTATATCGGTTCAAGAGAAAAATTTGACATGTGAATTTAGGTTTTGGAACATGAATATGTCGTGTAAATAATAACCTTATATGTTATTTCCTGCATATGAAGTTCGTTATTTGAATACTTAAGACACAACGCTTGTTATAAGAGATGATATTGTAATAAGAATGATAACAAATATGTATGTTGTCATATCATATTTAAATTAAAAATATTTCTAATAAAATATGAATACTTAAGAGGGATTTCAAATGAACAATTTATATGGAATTAGAAAATGTATTGTAACTGTTATATTATTTTTATAACATATGACGTATATCCTTGATATATGTGTATTGTATCTTAACATATCCAGCGAATAATTTAAACTATTCTGTAACAAAACCCTTTTTGTTATTTCAGCACAGTTTCATTCTAATCTGTTAATAATTACAGCAAAGACCTATTCAATAGAGATATGAAACTGTCCGAAATGAAAAAAAAAAGCAGGTAAACGAGATTTGAACGAGAGTTCGCTAAGACGCTCAACATCTTTCACTTGCAGACGCTTAACAAACAGACGTTTTACAATGACACTCATTAAGGAGATCTGCGATCTAATGAGTGACTTACATATTTGGTTTAATCGGCCATAAATTGAAGAGAAACACATCTCGCGATATCTCACGGTCACATGATCGCACACGTAACTTAACGATAGCTTCTCTTGGCTTGCTCTTTACCTATATCAGAGTTGCTGATTAGGTCTTTGGTTACAGTCCAATAGTAATAGCAGACGATGACCGTAAATGATTACAAAAGACAATCATACAGAGTTCCTGTTCCTCGTGTATCTTGGATCTTGTCTATAATTTCAACAAAAGAAAGCGTTAGTGATTCCAATTTTTCAAGCTTATTTTGTGATATCAAATATTATAGCAAAAGAAAGATATTTTAAGTGTGATGATTTTTTGTTTTTAATTAAAATTAAAAAAAAATAATGTGTGAATGGCATTGTTTAAAGTATATTTTCCAAATCTTGAAAGCTTTAATTTTAATGCATATTTAGCTAAAGTTTCAATAAAAGTTGCAGTCATTTCATTTTCAGAAAGCCTTTATAGCAGTTGATTGAATCTGAAAAAAAGGAAATCTTTCTGTTCATTTTTTTTATTAAAATATTATGCATACATAAAATTCATAGCTTTTGGGTATTTTTGTATATATTTTGGTCTTGGCGCATTGAATATTTTATGCTCGTTTGTTCTTTTTTCAGTGCATGTTTGGCAGTATTTTCACGTTATAGAATACACAATAAGTCATAAATATTGATTTAATATTCTGAAAATATCACTTTGATATGCTTTTAAGATATTCAACAAATTCTGGCAAAAAGTGATGTTTTTACCGTAAGTTAATTCTCTAAAACGAGCATGGTGACCCCCTATTTTTTATTCTTTTAGTTAAAGTAAAAAGTGCTCATGTGCAAGTTTTTCGAAAAATCTATTTCATAAAATTAAAAAACAACAACCGCTTAACACCCTTAATTTACATCCATGGTAAATCAAACATATAACGCGGAGACTGAAGTTGGTTGGAAACGCGACTGACATATCTTCCCTAAATATTTCGAGTTAATTTCCACGCTTGGAACCCGTCAGATATTTGCGCTATTAAGAGTCAACAGGGCCAAAGATTTACGACTCAATTTTGTTTTATTTTTATGCAAGATTAAACCAGCACAGTTAACGAGCCCTTTGATAATCAAATCCAAACTCTACTATCTTATCAGTCTGTTGTCTAATATTTCATTATACTCATTCCCCCAGGAAATTCCCGTGCAATGGCGCATGCCTTGCACGTGCTATATGTGGATTCTCGTAAAATCTTCTGTGTATGGAATTTTGAATTGGTTCTTGCTTTATTATCAAACATAAATAACATAAGTGCAGAATATATATCCCAGTCTTTGACAGATATAAAATAATATATAAAATATTTTAAAATAAGATATAGTGTTTTTTTCCGTATGTCTAAAGAATTAAATTCTTGCAAAGTACGCCGATGACATATTGCACATAAATATCTAAAATGCTGACTTGTTTGTTTATCAAACACTAGTATATCATTGATTTTGATGTGGCACTTGATCTTTTAGGCTAAAATGGATGACGGATGTTTAGTAGTAATATTTCATTATTACAATGTTGTATAACGGTATTTATCATAACAAAATCTAAAACTGGAAAGATCATGTCGTAATATGAACGATTAATCAATTAAGGAATCGATCATCCCTGTTGTAGTGTAGTTAAAGGTAATGACCAAGTATAATTGGCGACTTTTAATTGCTTGCAATTATCAACAGCAGTGTATCGGGCAGCGCCCCTATTCTCAGAGAGATTCATATTTATTTCTCTTTGTCACGTGCATCGCCCATATATAAACATTGTAATTCATGTAGATGGACCACAGGTCGTTGCTTTTCTTGTTTAATTATATCAAAAGTGTTATTTAACCAAATTAAATAAATTCGGTATACTATCACAAATAATGCATGGCATTTAGGGCAAAATTTTATAGACCGGTCAGTCGGACGGAGGAAGGTGTATAGACCGAAGAGAAATATACATAACACATAATATCATGTATATATTACTGGAATGTTATCAATTTCAACAATGTTAACAAAATGTGAACATTTTTAAACGATTGTCTTTAAAAAGTATATATCAAATGTTACTGAAATTTTAATGAGAATATATTAACATTTATTTTTACTTTAAAATGCTGTAACAGGTTTGAACCAATAAACTGAAAATTGAAGCATGTCACACTATTTTTGATAGTATAACCAATATTAAGTTTATGTTGGGGTTAACTTTATTTCAACTTGAAGTGTTATTCCTCTAAGGTTTTTAAGTTAATTCATTTAAGAACTTTTGCAACACATTAAATGCTGAATAAGTGAACAGTCTGATCAGGACAAGTCTTCATTACATTCAAGATAAACAAGTTTATAACATGGAGAAATATACGAATAGAATGTATCAACGACAGAATATTCCGGTTTGGGGTTACAGAGAGAGAGTGAATAAGGTTAGAAGAGAAAAGCATTTAGAGATATATATAAATTTATTATTGTCGTGTAAAATTATCATGCAATATAGTTCAAAAAAAACATTTATGTAACAAATTAATTTCTGCAGACATAATGGTAAAATAAAATATTTTAATTAATCAAAAGTATGAGTAGTAATTTCTTTTACGGTCATGCGAAGGAAGATAATGCAGATAAAATAACAATCAAATATATTACACAATATATATTTCATAGAAAGGACTTTTTAAATTATCATGATTTGAACAGTACACAACTTTGTTATTGTCCGTGATCAATGTCGAGCAAGGATCTTAAATATAACAGAGAGAGAGAGAGAGAGAGAGAGAAGAGAGAGACTACATCGTGGATAATAACTACCAGATAAATAAATATATATATACGTCTTTATAAGAATGAATAATGATAATTAAATCATTTTTGGTCATTGGAGGGGAAAATGGTAAACAGAAATGTGAAGAAAGATAGAGAGAGAATGAAAAAGTTGAAATAAACAGCAGGTTGATGTATACACTTATGTAAACAAATCATATTTTATACATTAATTATTAATAAGGGCAGTACAAGATGGTTATAAATGACTGATTTCAGCTACAAAAATGAGTCATAAGTGTACTTGACATTCAAAATAACATCTTAAAAATATTGCAAAAATCGTGACACCAAGGTACACCTCTCTACACAAACAACCAATCATAAAGTGATACCGCACGTGACGCTATGCCTTCTGCATGGGGAAATAAACAGGATTTTATGACTTTGGGTAAGTTGTTTCAATTTTAAAACACAATTTCAATTCTTTTAACTACGATTCAAAAAGTATTTGTTATTGGGGCAGAATATGGGTAAATATTTTGGATACCATTAAAATTAGTTTAGGACCAGATAAGAGGGTATCGGGATAATACGTAAATTTGTCATGATTTGTGCATTTGAAAACGTGCGGGGTTTTCGTAAGGAGTGTACAGATTTTGTAACAGCCTGGTCAAAGGAAGTTGTACATTGCTTCAGGAATAAGGTATAATTTTCCCTCTCTGTTCGAAAGTAATTACACTTTAGAAAATAGTGTTCATTGTTTCCAAAATTGTTCGAATTACACATACGACATTTTTTCAAATTATCTTGGTAAGTCTAAACGGGTAACTGGTGACTTTCAACATACCCCAGGACTTTAAAATTGGATAACCTTGGGAAAATGTCGAATATTTTATTTCGTATCATTCAAATGATTTCAGATTATTTACAAATGCAATGAAGCAACAGCTTGGTGCATATTTATGTCCTTTTGTTTCATCACTGAAGGAAAATCAAGTTTAAAGGTTGCCTTTGGGGTCAACCTGTGAAAAAAAAAAGTTTATAAAAGATGCGTCGTGTATACTTAGTTCCTGGTTTTATATAATTAGTAGATCTGTTAACATGCTAATATGACCACAATTTGTTTGGCTCTCTTACAAGACCAGTAAGTTTATTCAACATGTTGGGGTCTTCCTGCTTGGCGCTTAGTTTATAAGGGTAGTTCCAGGACTGGTTGGCCCGGTGTCAGGATAATGTGACTGTGTGTGGTATCATGCCACATGTCTACGGCGTGATACTGCAGTGTGGCAACACTATATCTGTTGCAAGCAGAAGTCTCCGAAATGATTGAATTATTGTTGATTGGACGTTAAACCCAACAAACAAGAAAATTGGGGAACATTAGAAGGCGAAACGTGTACTCTGTCATTTAGCTTCTTATCACGATATACATAAGGTAATATACACCCATTTCCTCTTTTCACATCCCATCACGTCCAAGTCACGTCACATCTCGTCACGTGATATCCCGTCCTACACTCGCATTACTGGAAGACAAGGTTGAATGCCAACGGTATTGGTCATCTTTATTGGTAGCTCTGTTTTTCGTTGTTTTTTATGTAAATATACAATCGGATGAAAAGGTATTCACTGAAAATGTAAAACATTTATATAAGATCATTTTTTGTTGTTGTTGTTGTTGTTGTTTGATTTCAGTCAAATTTAATCATTTTGGAAGCTTAATTCAGGATCTTCAATTTTATTTGATGAACACAATATCATGCTTTAGTTTAGCATGGGGTCGTTACATTGAAAGAAGTTGAATGCAATTATGATACAATTAAGTACGTGAACTGAGAACATCAGGGAAAAAACGACAGCACGTTTGAAATATGCCAATTCTGGATGGTGGAAAGATACTTAGTAAGGAAACATGACATTGTAAATTTTTCGCGTTACTTTCAAACTTTGATCAGCAGCCATTGATCGTGTAATTATGTTCGCCCTGGCCATTGTCTAAATGGGATAAAAAGTGCAAAGCGATTTATCTGTTCTTTTGAGTCTCGATAAGTTTTACTGAGGCTCAGTCGAGAAAACAACTAACAAGGTTTTCGATACGATGAAATTATCCCTCCGGAAAAAGAGAGGAGACTACAAATTAGTTTACTTGTTCTAATTCAATTAGGTCAGATGATAAAAATCTCACACTTTCTGCGATGCTATTAGTTGTGATGCTAAAAAGGAGAATAAACATCGCTAATCAGGGCAATAAAAGTGATTGTATTTTCCTTTTATTCTGCAAAATGTAATTAAGGAGACAGACTGTGGATTGATGAATCGGCATTAAATCTTATTTCAATGTGTATTTGTGTTTCGTTTAAAATATAAACAGGATGTATTTATGGCCATTATATCTTAACATTACTTTAATTCAATAAACGATTCGATATGTTGCTTTTCCTTGCCTTTACATTTTGTGATTGTAATTTATTAGTTCTTACCTAGTTGTTTTAGTTTAAGATCAATATATCTAGTTTTATTATTAGGTTGCATCATACATTATACAACAAACTTTAATTTTCATTTAATACAGTAAACTGTTACTAAAAATAAATGTACACTGGAATAATTTCATGAAATTTTGATTTTATATTTATGTTTGTTGGGTGTCATACATAAGATTATTTATTTGCTTGATTAGGACATATGATGCATATATTTCACTTTATTACTTTTATCTGGCATATATATGTAGAAGCAAATTCACTGATGCTAGAAAAAAAGTTTGGGCAGCTTTTTCGTGTCGTGACGTCATAGGTAGCTGAAATTGAATAGTGTCTTTAAGTTTACTCGAATGCAAGGAAACGCATAAAAGTCCACAGTATGATCCTTTGTTCATCCCCAAAATGAATGATTTGATTCAAAAGCTCAAACCTCGAAGAAGCCATGGGCATTCTAGTCCAATCTGTTATGTTCATTGGTAATAACTGCTTCTGCTTCTGAAACAAAGCAACAAGTCATACTTTAGTCGAACATAGTCGAATACCCACAGCCGACCCACAAGCCATGTGGTGAAACGAAATAAGTCAGCCGGGGGTTTCCGACGATGGACAAACCGATGTCTGTAAAACTGTTACTTTAGAATGACTGAGCATTCCTTGTTTTTGATGTTAGGCATACCTAAGTGTGTCTACATTTGTTGCCTTGGTGTCTTGATAATTGACTCAATTTTATATTTATCATGATTTAATTTTTGTAAAGCATCACGCATTCGTCTTAAAAATTCTTACACGACCGAAAGTTACTGAGTTGCAAAATGTTTTGCTATTGTTGTTTTGTTGATAAAATACGTTTTTCGTTTCAAGAAAGCACTCATTGTCTTAACAAACAATAATATGTTCCTGTAACAGATTTTCAAACAAGATTATTTCGTTCCTTATAATGGTTTCCCTGCTGTTTGCGATACATCTGAAATCAATAGCTTCAAATTTCACGAACGACAAAACAACGCAAAATATTGAATTATAGCTTTGAGATATATACGATTTCATGTCGGAGTATATTTATATGATCTGGTAAATGCTGTCTGTGTTCAAAAATAGATGTACCTTTCAGTGACAAATTTATTTTATTTGCTGACTAAGATTTCAAGATATGTATCATTTTACCTTTTGTGTTTTGGAATGACACTGAAAATGGACCATGGGTGAAGTTAAAATTCTAAATACGATTTATCTTAAAAAATGTTTAAACTTGTGAATTCGAATGGTCGATTAATTGATCGGCATATATGTATTTTGTGTGGTAAAAAGACGTATATATATATATATATATATATATATATAAACAATTTTCCTTTTTCAGTGCGGTGTGTTTTCTATTTACATGTATCTCGAAACGAAAATTTCACAACATGCAAATATCTTTAAAATGTACACTTTTAATTATGAAATAAAAAAAAAACAGCAACAATAAATATATTTAAAAAGGTATTTGGAAATTTGGAAAGAAAAAGAGAAAGGGACAAAAAATGTAATATAAGCAAAACATAAAAAAGGATTTCGCCAGTGTGATTCGACCTCGGGGCACTTAAATTAGCAGACGAGAACTTAAACAACTGCGCCACGGAGGCTGTTACTACAAACAGCTTACGTCAGCTGATGTATACATTGCGGGTTTTGAGACTTAGAGGGACGAGTTCAAGGTTAACTACGTTTTCAAAATACTCACAAATGTTTACTTTTTCATCTGGGTGGTTCTTACGTATGAATTTTTCAACTGGGTGTTTTTGTGTTTAAGTGGATAGATTAAATTGTTATTTGCCAATTGACAATCATGCAGAAAGATATGCACCCTGAAACTCCCATTTTATGATGGAATGTCCTAAAATAATGTATGCAAACCAATGAAATGAACGCAAACAAATGAAATGAGTGCTTTTCAGAACTCTTCGTTTGTTAACCAAGATTTGATTGGTTCAAGAAATAGGTCAAAATCCATTTTATACAGCTTACGCAGAAAAAAAATCCTAAAAAGGACAAATAATTTTCAAAGAATTTAGATCTATTGAAAGAAATTTCAATATTGTCTTGTAAAATCTATTTGAAATATCAAATTTTCAAGTGTTATGGGCTATTAGGATGAATTTAGGGCAGTATGCTATTTAGTCGATGTCTACAAAGTAGAACGATCACAATCATTATATAAATGCAGTATTTGGAGAAAACCAATTAAAGCAGATTACATATGACATCAAAGTCAATGAACTAATAAGTTTGATGATAATGAAATTAGAATGAAGTCACGTGTTCATTTGTAGGAGAGTTTCTAAGATAAAAGTATACCTCAAGGACCATGGTATATTTATTTATTGCTTTAAAATGTAATGAAATTATAGACTTCAGATGTTGAAAACATATTTGATAATGTTTAATGACGATTTATGTAAATAATAACATTCGAATAGATGTATATATCGGTAAAGACACATTGAATTATAAGGGTCAGCGATGTCTTTATCTCTCTAACCGTGACACTGAATATATATTTTTGACATTTTTGTATGAACATTAATTTTCTTTTTTCATTTGAAACATTTTTTTTTTATTTATTTTTTTTTGTCATTTGAAATAGACATTATATGCTATAATGCTACCTTACCTATATTTCTAAATACGGTGTGATTTTGCGATATAAATCCGAACCTAGACAATTTTCCCGCGTGACTTATCCGCAGACGTTATGAAGTCGGCTCCAAGCCCAAAAAGATCGTCAAATGACTCAGACTATGTTTGAGGAGTAAAATAATCCTTCATATACCGAGTGTGCCAAAGCAATTAAAGTTTTACATATTCGTTTCGATTTACAAGCAACCCAGACGCACTTCTTTTGTAATTTTAAAAGTTCCAGACGTTTTCATTTGCTTGCATGGCTGTGTGTGCCATAGTTTTATGTGTTGTGTCTGACGGAACATGGCCCTTTGGGTGCCATCATAAGCAGTAAGAACAGCAGCATTGAATAATTGAAGTTCATAATAATCAAATAAACAGGGTTATGATTGATACTTCCAGTTTGATGCTTGAAATTCGTATATGGGCCGACTGCTGATATGCTTATGCACAAAATGACCCCATGTTTTGACGTTTTTAGCTCAACTGAGCACATGTGCCCAGGATAAGCTATTAGGATCGTTGAATGTCCGTCGTCCGTCCGCCCGTCCGTCGTCCACAATTAATTTGTTTGCACTCTAACATCTTCATTTCTTAAGCAATAATCTTAAAGCTTTGACAAGGTTTGTTACCATATTTCGATAATATCGCACAATTAGATCAGGAGTTATGGCCATTTTAATATAAAAATGCCAGATTTGACTTTGCACTCTAGCATATTAATTTCTTAAGCAATCATCTTCAAACTTAATGACAATGCTTACAGCTATAATCCCTCAGCCAGTGTTGATTATGGCTGATATCACCTTATCATGTCAGAAGTTCTCACCCTTTTGATATTACTTAGTATTTTTAATGCTACAACCTTCAAATATTGACCTGTACTGCTTGGTTTGTGGAATTGAAATGATCTTGCCGTATTTCTGCCTGGCTTATGTTTTCAGCATAATAATGCTACAATAAAGTAACTTGTCCAGGCAATTAAGACAATATTTCTCAGGTGAGCGTCGGCTCTCTTGTTTTAAATATGTACATGAAGTCATTATCGTTTAAAAAGGGGTGAACAGTTGTTTTTAATTTTTCATTTGTTTACTTTTTAGCTCACCTGAGCACAAAGTGCTCAAGGTGAGCTTTTGTGATCGCCCTTCGTCCGGCGTCCGTCGTCGTGCGTCGTCCGTCGTCCGTCGTGCGTCGTCCGTCGTCAACAATTTGCTTTAAACGACATCTCCTCTAGGCTCTACAAAAGTTGCTAAAATAAAGTTGATCCATGAAGAACTCTGGTTGCCATGGCTACAAAAAGAAAAATAATTTGAAAATCTCCTTCAAAACTACTGGCCAGATTTCAAAATAATTTGGTACAGATGTTCCTTGGGTCAACCTCTACCGATCTGTAAAAAAACATGGCCGCCAGGGGCGGGGCTTATTTGCCTTATATGTATATAGAGAAACCTTTAAACAACATCTCCTCTGAAACCACTAGACAGAATTTGATTAAACTTGGCAGGGATGATCCTTGGGTCAACTTTCACAAAAGTTGCTAAAATAAACTTGATCCATGTAGAACTGTGGTTGCCATGGCAACAAAAAAATGAAAACTTTAAAAATCATCTTCTTCAAAACTACTGGCCAGATTTTAAAATAAATTGGTACAGATGTTCCTTGGGTCAACCTCTACCAAATTTGCTAAATTTATTCCGATCCGTAAAAAAACATGGCCGCCAGGGGCGGGGCTTATTTGCCTTATATGTATATAGAGAAACCTTTAAACAACATCTCCTCTGAAACCACTAGACAGAATTTGATTAAACATGGCAGGGATGATCCTTGGGTCAACCTTCACAAAAATTGCTAAAATAAACTTGATCTATGTAGAACTGTGGTTGCCATGGCAACAACAAAAAAAAATGAAACATTTAAAAAACATCTTCTTCAAAACTACTGGCCAGATTTTAAAATAAATTGGTACAGATGTTCCTTGGGTCAACCTCTACCAAATTTGCTAAAATTATTCCGATCCGTAAAAAAAACATGGCCGCCAGGGGCGGGGCTTATTTGCGTTATATGTATATAGAGAAACCTTTAAACAACATCTCCTCTGGACAGAATTTGATTTAACTTGGCAGGGATGATCCTTGGGTCAACCTTCACAAAACTTGCTAAAATAAACTTGATCCATGTAGAACTGTGGTTGCCATGGCAACAAAAAGAAAAAAAATATGAAAACTTTAAAAATCATCTTCTTCAAAACTGCTGGCCAGATTTTAAAATAAATTGGTACAGATATTCCTTGGGTCAACCTATTTATCTCAGGTGAGCGATTTAGGGCCATCATGGGCCTCTTGTTATGGTATTAGTATAACTCTTTTGCGTGGTATCTGCTAATTATGGTTTCATCCCACTTGTCTACGGGAAATAAATATGAAGCAGAGCTTTGTATCAAATAGCCGAATATTTTAGTTTGAAGTTACTCAAAATAAATCAACAATGAAGTTTTACAAAAATGAAACAACTTTTAATTAACGAATGTTCGCTGACAAAATGCCAATTTCAAAACATATGCGCATGTCATTATTAAATATATAATACTATTATGTCTCTCCCCACCCCTTTTATAGCGGAAAAACATGTTGTTTTTATCATGATTTTGTCTGTCCGTCAGTCCGTCTGTCATGCAATATTGTGTCGCAAATATCTCACAAAGTATTTCGGTTGCAGTTGAAATTATACAGTAATGTTTATTGGCAAGTGAACTTATGCGCTAGGGTATTTAATTCCGATATTGTCCGTTTGCAGCAGAGTTACGGAACTTTACTTAGAATGTGATCAAAACCTTGTGTTGTACATATCTGCCAAAGTATTTCACTTGGGATCTTGGCATTGTAAAGGAAGATGTATCCACTTGTGAACTTGCGCACTAAAGGCAGCTCCGCTGTTGTTCAGTTAGAGCAGAGTTATGGGCCCTTTACTTCGAATTTGCATGAAACGTGTGTCGCAAATATCTTTCAAAGTATTTCAGTTTGGGTCTTGAAATAAACAGCTAGTGATCTATTTCACTAGTGGTTTTAATTCCATCATCGTCAACTTACAACAGAGTTCTGGGCCCTTACTTAGAATGTGCTCAAAACCTTGTGCCGCTCATATCTCCCAAAGTATTTCAGTTTGGGTCTTGGAATTTTACAGAATGGACAAATTTCGAATATATTATTTCATTTTTTTCCAAACGATTTCAGATTACGTGTATTAAGAATTGCAACGAGGCATATTTAAGCTATTTCATGTGCTATTTTTTATTTTATCACTATATATAATACGAGTTTAATAGAGGGGTCAACCTGTGAAAGAATAATGAAGTAAACTTTTTATACATGGGGCGTTTTCGAAGTCTTTCAGTAATTATGTCATTGTAGTATCTTTAACCCTTTCCCTCATATAGACTCATTTTGACGCCCTCAATAGGTATCACATAAAGCCTGATCTTCAGAAAACCACAGTTTAACCTTACCAAATTTAATTATAAAGTCCTCATTTCCAGACCACTGAGGAGCAGCGAACAGCATAAAACCTGATCAGCCTGCGAGTTACTCGCAGGCTGATCTGGTTTTATGCTGTTCGCATAGGTCTTTTCATGGTTTCCTCTATGAGGGAAAGGGTTAAAGGCCCGTTATATTTCATAATGATTCAATTTTCATGAAAAAGAAAATATAAAATAACATTGACATATTGTATACTAACACAAATGGTACATAATGTGCAAATATCTGCTGTAAAATAACAGTTAAACGCACTGAAAATGTTGATCAATTATGCAATTTAGAATTTTGGATGGATGTCAAAAATCATTGTTTTTAAAAAAAAATTCAGGAGGTTTTTTTTCAGGTTTTCCAGGAGACAGTCTGTAATCGGAAATAATTTGAATTTGAAAAACCGTCGTCGAATCACAATTTCTTAATCTGCTACGTCACCAATTTATGCTCTCGTGATTCGTTAACGGAGACAAATGGAATGTCTATGCAAAATTGACGAACATATGCAGAATATGCAAATTAGTTATTTTTGTAAACAATTGAATGATCTTAAGTCAATTTTTTTCTTATTTATACAATGTAGTAACGTTGTCGTCAACGAGTATGTTTAGACTGCATCTCGTAACAAATCTGTAGCACACACACTTTGGTTTTCTGTCTGAAGAATATACACAGTGATTGCTTTTGGAGACATAATGGACTTTTAAATGAATTATCCTGAGTATGATGGACATGAAATGTTTAGAATCAATGCACCTTCTGCTGCAAATATGATTAAGAAAGACATCATGAAAAGACCCATGCGAACAACATAAAACCAGATCAGCCTGCGAGTAACTCGCAGGCTGATCTGCTTTTATGTTGTTCGCTGCTCCTCAGTGGTCTGGAAATGAGGATTTTGTAATTAAATTTGGTAAGGTTTAACTGTGGTTTTCTGCAGATCAGGCTTTATGTGGTACCTATTGAGTGCGCCAAAATGAGTCTATATGAGGGAAAGGGTTAACACAAGGGTTTTCTCCGTATGAAAATACGACCTATCTCATAAAATGTGAATCAAAATGTTACAACGCCGCTGTATTCACCTGCGTTGAGAAATCTTTCAGGTTGTGATGTCACGCGAGTGACGTCACGTGGTATGTATTAATGCGCCTAACATTGCTGTCGTAAATGATAGATGCTGATGAATTCATCATTGATAATAGCATCATATCAAAAGCAATAACAGATTGGATGTGTAAGGGCATAACTACATTTTACAAAACAAAACAATACCAGTCAGATAAACAGGATGTATCGAGAATAGGATCGATCAAAGAGTTTTTTTGTTTGTTTTTTTGTGTGTTTTTTTGTTGTTGTTGTTGTTGTTGTTTTGGTGTATCTGCGCGGATGTACGGAATACAAACGAGTGTCAAAACTGCGAAATACGGCTACTCTGTATCCACTGTTTCGGAGTGAATACAAAAGAATAGCTTTGCGATATATTTAAAAAATCTATACTTTAATGGAGATTCCAATAAAGACCAGCTGATATATTGGTTTTGTATAATGTACTTTAAACCAGACTAGGAAAATCTTGACTTATTAACCTTTTTACAAAGTAACGAATAAATATATTTTTATACATCCACTTCATCAAAAGTAAGGGGTGGGGGTCCTCCGTGACCGAGAGGGTAAAGTCGCTGACTTTAACACACACATTTATCTAGTGTCAGAATTAAAAGAACTATTTTCGGTTTTCAGGAGTTGTCCGCGAAAATTGCTTTCGCATGGTTAATTATGCATCAAAATCATTTAAGCAGACGACAGATTAAGCTAATAAAAAATTTCATTATTAAATGGGCATATGTTTTGGAAAAAAAGATTTGTCCTGCAAATTTGTAATCGGAGTACTTATAAGTTTGTTAAGTATATATATATCTGTCTGACAAAGGAGCAAAAGAAATAGAGATCATTGTAAAACTGTAATTTAAAATATGAATTACAATGTTAAAACCGAAATACAAAACATCGGCTAATGAATTATTTCGTAACTAACTGTCCGGAAGTATAACTTGGATGCTTGTGGATGAAAATGTTCCAATTACTTGATAAGTCGTGCTCATATTTATGTATGTTATTCATATTTGACAATTCCGCCATCGCCAAATATTATTATTACTGTTTTTCCCACTAATGGTGACAAAAAGAAAGACAAATGTAGGGTCCCCTGTGGTCGAGTGGTTAGAGTGTCAGCCTCAGGAGCAGAAGGTCAAGGGTTCGATCCCCGGTCGCTACATACCGAAGTCGTAAAAATGATACTGGTATAGCTCCCTTGTTTATAAGCTTAATTTCGGGACTGGTTGGCCCGATGTCAGGATACTTTGACTGGGTGTGGTATCATGCCACATGTCTACGGCGTGATACTGCACAGTGTGGCAGCACTTTATCTGTCTCAAGTAGACATCGTCTCTATATGACTTAAAAACTGTCGGCGGGACGTTAAACCCAACAAACAAACAAAAAAAAAAGAAAGAAATTGTAGGTCTGAAGTTCACCATTACGCAGCTTGTTAGTGAATTGCGTATCTGAAATGGAAAGTTTGCTCCTCTCTTGTATTCGGTGTCGTTTTGCTTATGTCGTCTACAAGGAAGTCAATTAAGTTAACACGTATCAAGGCCTAGTGTGAGATTTCGAAGAGTAATTTCTCAGAATTAATTTAAATAATGGCTTATGTCTGGAAAGGAACTGTTGTTCTCACTATTTTTGCTAAATCTATCAATACAATTATCGACTTTAACAGGCGGTTTGATTCTAAACCACTAAATTATTTTAGTCACGCTTAAGGGCGTATAGCACACCATTTTACTATAAAGACAAAGAAAGAAAAACAAAACTAGCGAACAGAATTTTTTTAAACTTGGCACAATTATAGAGAATCACACTAGAAGCAAATTTATGAAATAAAAAATGGGGGTCTCCGTGCTACTTTGTGAGTTATCTGCCCCAGAATGAGTTTTTTGGGGCTCTTTTCTGTCATATCCAAGGGCAGATAACTCAAAACTAACCCTATCGATACCTTATTTTATTTCACATTATTGTTGTTGTTGTTTTTTTCAGTCTTAGTCATTATGCAAATTTAAAAACAATTTCATCCAACTTATTTCTCATAATGTTTCAGCAATAACTATACTGCGTTTTTTCTTGAAAAAAAAAAGAATATTTATATTTGTTTGCGTTTGTGACTTAAGTATAAAAAAACTGTTGCATAAATTTCAACAACTTTTACACAGTGAAAGGGGATAATGTACCAAACATCGAGTTGAAATCAAATGAGGTGTTGCTAGCCCAAAATATTAAGTTATTTGCCCTAGAAAATGACAGAAAAGAGCCAAAAACTCATATTCAGGGGCAGGGCAGATAACTCAAAAATAGGACGGAAACCCCATTTTTTTATTCCATAAATTAAAATTCTGTTCGCTAGTTTTGATTTTCCTTCTTTGTCTATATAGTAAAATGACGCTATCGTGATATACGCCTTTAATGTTCAAGTTTTCTGTCATTCCACATGTCAACGGCGTGAAACTGCAGTGTGGCAGCACTATATCTGTCTCCAGAAGATATCGTCTCGAAATGACTGAAATACTGTCGGTGGGACGTTAAATCAAGGGAAAAAAGTATTTAATCTGAAGTGCATAAAGGTAATCCATCCGTCATTAAATTATAATCACGGTCCTTCAAATCCTTTAAAAAAGGCTTCAGTGCAGATGCAAGCATCCTTTGACTTGGAGTTATTGGCTCCTTTGCTCAAAGTCTATAAAGCCTTGTTTTTACTATAAAATTCCCACGATCACTTGATGGGCCATGATCGCAGTTTAATGGTGGATTGGTGACCTTAATAGGATTAATATATTTACTAATTTAACTCCAGGCACGAAAGTGAAAAGGTTTTGCATATAAGGATCAAGAGAGAGAGAGAGAGAGATAGAAATAAACATCATTCAAGAATTATTTTCATATATGGCCGAAATAGCATGACTTGAAAATTACATAATTTTAATTTAACCATTTTCATCAACTTGTATTATCATTATGAAATTTATTTCCTAACGGATACGTGCAAGTCCTGATTAATATTTCTTTATAACGTTACAAGATATCAAAGTTAAGCTGCTGATGATACCGGTCGTCACTGCATATTATTTTAAACTTTAATTAATTTATATTTTAGATAATTAAAATCACAAAACTTCAACGGAATTCATTTGAGTAACATCATGAAAACACATGTGAATCTGCCCAGATTTGTTAGTGAAAAATATATGAATATATTCTTTCGTTAACAGCAGTCATTCCTACAGTTTTCAGGACATTGTGATCTTTGAAGAGCGAAGATATTTTGTTGTTCTTGTTGTTTATTTTTGTTTGTTTGTTTTTAGCTCACCTGTGCCCAGGATGGGCTGTTAGGATCGATGAATGTCCGTCGTTCGCCCATTCGTCGTCCATTTGTTTGCACTCTAGCATCTTCATTTCTTAATCAATCATCTTCAAACTTTATGACAATGTTTATTACTATAATCTCTTGGCCTAGTTCGATTATGGCTTATATCAGATAATTAGGTCAGGATTTATGGCCCTTTATTTAATAAAAATGCCAGATTTCACTGTTTACACTCTTAGAATCTTTTCATCGTTTCATGTTCACATCAGGGGCCTCCGTGGCCAAAAGGGTAAAGTCGCTGACTTTAACACTCAGATTTTCATGTGAGGAAGCCTTCCAGTTGGCTTGCGGTAGGTCGGTGGTTCTATCCGGATGCCGCCGTGCAATTTGGGTCTTCCTCCACCTGTAATTAGCTGGACGTCGCTATATGACTGAAATACTATCGAAGCGACGGTAAACTCAAATAGTCAAGTCATTAACGTTATTCACTGGTTGTATAAATTATTAAACTTATTGTTTAATGCTGTTATGTAGTTGCCTTTTTTTCATTTATGATACCTCAAGTTATTAGTAAGGCAATTTAACGTGTCTGGTTTATGCCTTTTAAGTGTTGTTATCATTTGAATTTGAAATGGTGTTTTTTCGTGGTATGTCAGATGTTATTGACTGCAATATTAATGATCCAAAAATGTATTGGGGCCGCCGTGGCCGAACGGTTACAGTCGTGGACTACAAATCTCTCAGCCCCTCACCGCTGTGGGTTCGAAACCCGGTAGGGACTTCGGATTTTTCATGTGAGGAAGCCTTCCAGCTGGCTTGCGGTAGGCCGGTGGTTCTACCCGGGTACCTCTGTCTACTCGGGGTCTTCCTCCACCTGTAATTAGCTGGACGTTGCTATATGATTGAAATACTATCGCAGCGACGGTAAATCCCAATACAACAACAACAAAAAAAATGTATTCAGATATTTACATTTCATAGCTTTCGAAATTCATTACATTAATATGAATAAAGGTTGCATATTCTCTTAGTTGTAAGAAAATATTTGAAAATGAATGCATATTTTTATCCAAATATCAAATACAAACTCCCCGGTCCATTACTGATAGCAGTAGTTGTTCCAACAAAATGATCAATCCTAGACGGCCAAACTGGTATCATAAACGAGAGCACCGTATGCGGATTCCAACGCTCGTCTGTTGAAAGTGTTTGAGTAATGGGCTACATTAAAGTTTTTGCACCACGACGACAACGACAACCCAGCGATCATAATAGCTTGACTTTTTCTTTGAAATAGAACAGTAAAAATCATTACGCGCGTGTTTCTAAATGTTTTGACTGTGTTCTATTTTTCTGACGATTACCATGCAGGGATAGGTTTGGCTCTGGCCTCCCTGTTGAACATAATAGAAATGGATTATTTTGACATTTATTATTATCATGATTAAGCAACACGACATTAGTCCAAAGTCATAAGAGACTTAACGTGTATTGTTTCTGTCAGACATTTTATTCTAATACTTTTATTGTGATCACCGCTTTTACAAAAGATTATGTATATACAACTATAAATAACCTTTATATAGACAAATTACGTAAAAGATCTCAAAATATATCCACTAGGGTATTTGCGTGATAGAGATATGAACAAAAAAAATCTTATCATTTTGTTAGGTAAATGTGTCTGCTCTCATAAATAAAAGCTATTTCAGGTTCTAGATTTGTAATTATATTTTATATTTTTCATCTATTGAATCGAGCTACGTGGTACTATTTATTGCCGTTGGATGATGTAAATAATGCTTAAAGTAGGGCATGGAATATGAAATACAGTGTGGCCATACCACGTGGTTTGTGGCGTCATTTTTATGTATTGCACCATTTTACCGTGATTCGGAAGAGAAAACTACTGTTATATGTTTTATTTTTCATCGAATGCAAAGCGGAAAATTGTGCTCTACACATAGACTGTAATGATTTTTTTTATCAGATGTACACATATTCTGTAAGACATTATCAGCGATTAACGTTAACAAACACAATTTCACGAATTCTTAGGGTTTAATTTCACTTGATATTTCTTGTTTTTTAATTTCCATATATACGTGTCTTAAGACAATCCATAATGTTACTTTCTGGCATTACTTTAACCTGCAGGCACAACGAATTTACCATGGCGACGTCTAAAAATAGCCAAATTCGGATAAACCAGACGCTTATTAAAATGTGTTGAAATCAGTGACATCCGGTGTTTGCCAAACGACCATTTTTACTAAACGCCATCGGCGAAATAAAATGAATATCAGATCCCAATGATGGTAAATCGAGTAGACATTATATTTCCTCACACCTGTATACTTTTATGTTAGAATAATTTTCGAATCGGTTGTCAGGATGTTGCATCATTTCAGTAACCTACGTGTGACAGCATATTATCCATTGTCAAGCCCTCCAATTGTATTGTCACTTTGATATACACACTTGTGACATATTAAGTATTTAACGACTGATCCCGGTGGTCTAGTGGTTAGAGAGTCCGTCCCGGAGTCGGGAGATGGTGCGTTCGATCCCCAGCCGCGACATACCAAAGTCACAAAAATTGTACGGGTATAACGCTTGCTTGGCACTCAGCGTAGTCCCAGTACTGCTTGGCCCGGTGTCAGGATAATGTGACTGGGTGTGGTATCATGCCACATGTTCGCGGCGTAATACAGCAGGTGTGCGTTCAGTGTGCCAAACCGTATGCAACCGGTAGCTTACAATCAGCTATGGAGTTGTCTTAGGACCTTAAACCACGCTGTTTACGTGAAACTATGCTGTACATAGGTATACGTGAATATCATGGATTAGGACACTGAGCCAGTTTCATAGCTGACTGTAAGCGTACGGTTGCATACGGTTTGGCATACTGAACGCACGCCTGTATAGTAACACTATATCTGTCTCAAATAGACTTACGAAACGAGTGTTTAAATACTTTGAAATTCATGATTATCTGTGAACCACTTGGATTTATGCTTCTTTAGTTCTCCAGGTGACTAATAATGATACTGTTGACGTGATGTTAAACCCAATAAGCAAACAAACAAGCATTTCATGAAACAGCCTTCTAGTCTAGTTGTCAAACAACCAATGTCTCCAGATGTGCACGTATCTCTGTTCAAATACACCGTTATTAATATCACATTTTTTAGGCTACATTAAAAATACTTGTCTTAATTATTTGCAATACTACAAATAATGCACTCTGTGAAGTACTCGAGGTTAAATGTATTTCCGTACACGCATCAAAAACTGTAATTTGGTTCGTATGACGAAAGCAAAGACCGATGGCCCCACCAAAATAGATCATGCTATAACGACATCCCCCCTGCCTTAATTACGGCATTGAGTAACAAGATTATTGGTCTAAGATATCCAGAAAGCAGCCGATATTGAAACAAGTCTTACAAATGGAACCATTCCAAGGATGTTTATAGCTCTCATATTAAACCATATTGGATAATCACATATTGCAACAAACAGTCATAAATGGAGATGTTTCCCGGCAGTCTATATTCTAAAAATGTTTATGGTCCTAGGCAATACGCCTGATATTAAGTATAGTGATTAGATATCTGAAATATAGATTTTTACAATGGTTTGATATTTGAATATTTACGTGGTAAAAGCTCGCTATCCTATTTTAGGAATCAGGAATGTTCTAGTTTCAGGATGATGCGTTTTTGATTATGATATATAGTATGTTCTGGGAATTCAAGTACTGTTTGTCATATACATGTTTACATCTTCTGAAAAATTAAGATGGTACAATAAGTTTAAATTCTCCAGATATACAAAATATTTGCCGTCGGTACATAGTAAAATGAAATAGCACAATGTGTCGACACTGGTAGTGACGTCACAGTCTATTTATAGATTGCCGTTCGAGAAGAATCATGAAATGCGGACGTGACAATAAAAAATGGAATCGTGTTTGTTATGTATAGAAATGGATTTATCACGTCGGGTTGAGTTAAATTGATCCCATTCGCTTGACCGCAAAGTCTAAATATGGCCAAAATATGGCTAACCATTACTATAGTTGTTGTTGTTGTTGTATTGGGGTTTACCGTCGCTGCGATAGTATTTCAATCATATAGCGACGCCAACCTAATTAGTAGTAATTACAGGTGGATGAAGGCCCCGAGTCACAGAGATACCCGGGTAGAACCACCGACCTAACGCAAGCCAGCTGGAAGGCTTCCTCACATGAAAAATCCGAAGTAGGGATTCGAACCCACAGCGGTGAGGGGCTGAGAGATTTGTAGTCCACGACTGTAACCGCTCGGCCACGGCGGCCCCCATAGAAGAAGTAAAAAAAGGCATCGGGCTTGAAATGAAAAACAAAACAGCTCTACAGCTCTGAAATTTGAATGCAAAACGGGGAATAAATAAATGTCTACTATTTATAGCTAGCTTCGTGTCTGTAGAATAGCATGGCGACAGAGTGAATACATAAATAAGTAAAAGTAATAGACATTGGATAATTAGTAATGTTTTCCAAACGTCTGTTGTAGAGAAATGTTATAAATTAACAGACATCGGCGTTCCGTACTGGAAAAAATATAATTCGGTTTTATTTTGGCCTGAGAAAGTTAGTTAATAGATATCATGTTTTCATTTTCCTGACTTTTTCATATACATCTTTTTTTCTTGATGAAGATCAATATTACAAATGATTGAAGTATGGCGTTGTCTTATTTCTGGCGTAGCTTGCTTTTCATATAGAAGATATTTATCACGACATATGATCATAAATCATTAAATGTACAACGAAAAAGGATATGTTTTGATGCTATTTATGATAACGGTAAACATATTTATATAAACTCTAAATTTACAAGTTTATCATTAATCTAATGCGCACAAAAATATTGTTATTGTTGTTGTTTTGAGTTTCAGTCATATAGCGACATCCAGCTAATTACAGGTGGAGGAAGACCCCGAATGCACTGAGGCATCCAGGGTAGAACCACCGACCTACCGCAAGGCAGGTGGAAGCCTTCCTCACATGAAAATCCGAATGACCCTGCCGGAACTAGAACCCACGCGGTTAGGAGCTGAATGAGTGCTTAAGTCAGCGTCTTTACCCTCGCGGCCACGGAGGCCCCTCACACAAAAAATGTACCATGATATGATTGAATAAATAATTAATCAATTACAGTAAATTAATAAATTGGAAGACAGTGTGTGCTAGATAAATAAATAAATAAATAAATAAAATGGGAGATAATGTGTACTTTATGAAGGATGAAAAAAAATATATGAAGGACTAAGCCTTAGTGAAATACACTTTGAGACCTTGCGATCTGCAAAAACGAAAAATGCCTAAAGCAAGATTTATGGAATTGTAAATTGTGTCGTTAACTGCACTGAATGAATGTGCCATCCAGTTTTATTCGACGCAATGAAATAACACGAGCGAAGCAATTCAACTGTTCTTTGGAGTCGTGTTTTCCTGGGGCTTATTCCGAGAAAATGAGAATTTGACAACAGATGAGTGTGCTTGCTCTAATTTAGTTTGGTCAAATAATGACAGTTTTTCATTCTATGTGATGTAATTAGTTTCACGGATAAAAAAGACAATACTCATTGGTAATCAAGAGGATGAATGGATGACAGGCATTGAAATGAAATCAATGTCATTTCTTCGAAATGAGAATAGAAACTTTCTTGACATTAAAATGAATTAATGATACATGTATATTAATGCGTCTTAATACTGCATTTATTAAAAACAAATAATTGATGTTCATAACCCTTAGGTTTTGTAGTTTTAATTTAATAACGATTTCATTTCTGTTCCTATGCGTTAGTTTTTGGCATGATGTTGTGAATTGTCACACAGTATTGCGGAACGTAAAGGTTTACAAACAATAATGGGTGGTTTTGAACAGGGTTTCTTTTCCAGATTTTTCATATTTAGTAGGTAGATATCTTATGGAAAAGGGGAAGATTGGGTTTGATTTTCTGGATAATAAGGTCAAGGTTACTAGAAAAGATTTTTCGATTCCGTCAAATAACTTATTTTAAGAATGAGGTATACTGATTAGTGATTAGATTAGGTATATAGATACCTTATGGGAAGAGGGAGATTTGATTAAATTTTCAGGTCAATAGGGTCAAGGTCAAGGTCAACTTTAACATTGGCCGTAACTTGGAGTGCAGTGACTAAGAACCATAACTCTACCTGGGTCAATTATAATTATCTTCTTTTAATTTTTTTAATTTTCAATTTTTGTCAGGAGCATAACTCATAAACTATCAAAGGTTTTGACTTGAAACTTAAAGTATAAATAGATGGTGAGATTGGGAAGTGCAATAACTCTACCTTGATCAGTTTTTTTCAATTATCTCCCATTATTTAATTTTACAATGAATTTCTGTCCAGACAATAACTTATTTACTATATGAAAACCGCGAACGGCGAAGTACACATTAGTGTTATGAAGCGGCCGGCATTGATATACTGTGAAATCATTAATTTTCGTGGGACACTAATTTTCGTCCATCGATTTCATGGAGGGTTATATAACCACGAATATTAATCCTCACGAACACTTGTCTCTCATATAGACCTCACTAGCTTTCATCTAGTTTTCATCTCAACGAACAATGATGCCATTTTAGCACGTCTGTTTCAAAGAAAAAGTCAAGCTATTATGATCGCTGGGTTGTCGTGCAAAAACTTTAATGTAGCCCATTACTCAAACATTTTTAACAGACTCGAACGTTTGCATTCGCATACGGTGCTCTTGTTTATTTTATTTTTTTTAACTTTCTTTCATATAGTATAGAAATATCTGTCCGAGAGAAACGTTAAATTATTAATTTGGCATTGTCCTAAGTTGTCATTCTTAAGCTGGTCAAAAGTGTGGTAAGACGGCTACAACGAAAAACAACAAAACATTATGTATGCCTCATACATGAAATGAAACTTCCGTGTCTTGAGTTTAGCTTGTGTTTGATGAACGTAACAAATT
Source organism: Solen grandis (assembly GCA_021229015.1). Lineage (NCBI taxonomy): Eukaryota > Metazoa > Mollusca > Bivalvia > Adapedonta > Solenidae > Solen > Solen grandis. The sequence goes on from CM037779.1 coordinate 3,586,336, forward strand.
AAAGTTCATAACCCGGTGTACCCGGAATTGTATGGTTCATATACGATGACATATTGGCAAGAGCTATTTTCGCTCTTTGAACGAAAAGAGGTCATTCCTAAAATGTCGGCAGAACGGGTGCTTTAGTATTGAACATTTCAGCAGAGAATCGGCAATACTCGGTATAATCCGCTGATATAAATTGACCAATCAGTTACTGAGTAAAATCTCAAGTGTATGTTTATTTCCCATTTAAAATGTTTCAAATTTTACTGTAGTATGTATTAGTTATCGTTTATATTTTAAATTTTATGGAAATTATCGCAAGCGACGCGACGCGGAGCGCTGTGATAAGTCCATAAAATTTGAAATATAAACGATAACCTATTTACAGTTTGTCATGTACGCCATACATCTTTGCCTTTGACCTCGCATTACGGACACGCCTCACGTTTGATTGACAGTTTCACGTGATGTTTTATTTACGGTTCGGAGTCTGTATCGCTGGGTACATTTATATTTATACCTTACAAAACATGACGTCATCATTCGCCGCCAAAACAAGCTCCGTCCATAATGCTCTTTGGTCACGCAGGCACCATATTTTTTCTCCATATTATGATATCACGCAATCTCATTAAAATCATATCTTAATTTACGCTCCTCTACTATCCGCGATTAGGATCTGACAACATCGCTTTACAGGTGACGTCAGATTGACCTTTGAAGTAACTCATGTGCATAAACAAGTGCTCGAACTCAAAACTAATTGAATAGCGCGTTTCAAACTGATTCGGTAAAACATTAAAAATAGTTGCCTTAACACTAGTGTGAAAAAAAAAGTTTTCACTGAATTACGGATACCAGAATCAAAACCTGAACAAAAATAAGTTGATTTGGCACTCTCGTGACTGTGTGGTAGTTCTCCAAACAGGATACCATCCTGTAATTTGTTCATATATATCGATGCTGTTACTTCATCTGGTTATGCCTAATGGTTTTGTAGGCGTCGATTTGATTGGCTTACACAAAAAGTCAATCTGAGACGACCTTCTACGCGATCAAGTCAGATTCAGTAAGCGAAATATGAGCAAACTGAATCTGATTTTAATGAGATTGGATGCCACGGTTCATTTTATGCAATATATTTTTCAGAATATGATTGAAATACAGTTGAACCTATATTCAGCGGTCAACCTGCGTTAAGCGGTCAGTTTCAGCATTACAAAAGTAGCATTTTTATATGTTTAACCTTCATTTAGCGACTTCTATTAAGTGGTCATTTTCTCTTGTTCCTTCGGCTGACCGCTAAAGACAGGTTTGACTGTAAAAGCATTTCATTGGACGATTAAGTAGGGCAAACTGTAAGTAGATTAGGTGTTCGGGGAGTGCTCGTTGATTTACGTAGGTTTACGCCTCATTTCGGAGTTAAATGACCTATTGCTAGCTCCATGTCGACTTACTCTTGTGTCTGAATATTAGACAAGATGGATTATTTCTAGATATATAATGGCGTGATTTTTGTAAAGTGGCACGTTGTTCGTCTTAAAATAATGTATCGAGACATGGATAATGACTGGAATCACCTTTTAAGGAAACGTTGACCCGGGTTTATTTTGTTTTCATAAAGGATTGCGTCTAAATAAAACATTTTTCGGTGTCTAGACATCTGATATCGGAATTTATTTCAAGGGAGAGGGATTTATCATATACATAGAATATGTATAGAAACTTCTGGGAGAAATTATAAATCACAAAATGAACAGTGAAATAACACAAACTACTGATATTTTCTCCTGGTGTACATCATATCATTACTGACACGCTATCCACTAAAGTACATCTTACTGTATCAAAGACAATATTTATAATAATTTTTTTGAAGAAAATAAGATCTTGTGTCGGGTCATACTCATTTATAGTTCGGAATATAGTACTTTAATACCCTATCAGATTTAGTTTGTTTTGTAACTGATCATTTAAGCCATATGGCACTTTTGACATGTATTTTTATAATATATGAATGACATTGCAAAAGAACCATGACATGGTATTGAATAGGCGGAAAGCCTTACTAAATAAAACTATAAACTTAGTTTTACATAGGATGCAGTATTACTGGATGGTTTCTTCTTCTTCTTCTAAAGTAATAGCTAGCAATCATTATTGGTAATTATGCCCATTTTAAGACCTTGCGATCAAGGATAACACGTTCGGTCCCTTTTTTTCCGAACTCCAGACCACCCTATCGCAAAGCGGACACTCTACCACTGAGCTATTTCGCCGGTTTCATCTCCTTCGAGTTTCAAAGCCGTTCTCAGGCTCTTTCAGCAAGTACAAACTTTACTTTAATTCAAGGCTTAAGTGTAATTTGGTGCGTTTTAAGGCTTAAGTGAAATTTGGTGCGTTTTAAGGCTTAAATGAAATTGGTGCGTTTTAAGGCTTAAGTGTAATTTGGTGCGTTTTAAGGCTTAAGCGCCTTAATGATAAATCACAATGCTAACATGCAGATTCTATGAATTATGAATGCTGCCAGCTTCATCTAGTGTCCTTACAACTGAATTGCCAATTTCGACATTTTTTTCCGGTGCATCACGAATTTAATCGTTCGGAAGGCTTACTTCTGATTTAAATAATTCAAGTGTTATAACCGTATGATGATAGACTTAACTAGAGGTTATTTATGCGCCAGTAAAAATATCATGATGATAATATATACTCAGTATATATGAGCCGTGGTGTTTTATGTGGAACTTTTGAAGTTTAAAATCAGCACGTCTTTGTTTAGGTTATGAGCTATTAAAGTAGTGCCTGCAATAAATTAAAATGAAAATTGATTAATCTAGAAAGTCTTTGAAGTAAGCCATTAAAGGTAGAGAAAACATTTAATTTTACATAGGAAATGGTAGATGTACTGTTACTTTGAAGAATATTAATAAATGCATGGTGGTTGATCGTGTGTTCAATCTTAGCTAAGGTAACGAAATAAAGTGGTAAGACCGTCCGCCTCTAGAGCTGGAGGTCATGGGTTTCACATCCGGCCGCGACCTACGAAAGTCGTAAAAATGGTACTGGTATAGCCCACTTGCTTGGCACTCAGTATATAAAGGTAGTTCCAGGACTGGTTGGCTAGGTGTCAGGATAATGTGACTGGGTGTGGTATCATGCCACATGTCTACGGCGTGGTACTACAGTGTTGCAGCACTATATATGTCTCAAGTATATGACTGAAATACTTTCGGTGGGGCGTTAAAACCAACTAACAAACATAACGAAAATAAAGATTAAACGGCACAAAGTTTGAAGTAGGGTATATTTATGCCACTGAACTCGCTCAAAATCCATCAAGTGATCGCAATCCCCTGGCCTGCCAACTCAAACTTAAATATAACTCCACTGATAAAAAAAAGTTCCATTTTTATGTGGCAGTTCATTCCCTTTGATGCCTTACTTGTAAGGGGAGGCAACTGACTTAAAGCAGGAATCACTATATTGCTACATTGAAATGTAAATCCTTTAAATTGATTAAAGTGTTAACTATGTCTCAGCACCACCACGCTTCACCGGTAATATTTTCACCAGACTCACTTTTGAACAGTATGTTATCATCTCAGATATATATATTATTATATATATATAATATATAATTATATAATATATAATTATATATATATATATCCGAATCGTCTCAGATAAAATCTATCATTTTTGATTTTTTTGTCGGGACCAAATAAAGCAACAGACAGAAACAATGTTGATTTTCATCTCTTTCTTTTATTTCTGATTATTACGCTCGTATTTTAGACCATACGGTCAAGGATTTCCCACGTGTGGGTCCTGTTTTTTGCTGAAGAGACAGCATCGGAAGAGACAGTAGTTGGATACAAGGGAGTCCGGGTGCGATACCCTAGTTCATTTTGCGAATAGATCCCTTGGTTCTTTTACGTGCCCGGTGTATACAGCACAGATACAAGGGAACCAAATTCCTGGGTAGAACCAGTATTAAGTATTCCGAGTTCCCATAGTAACCCCATTTTGCCAAGTGCCAGACAAGGGTGCATTTGGTACACATTTTATACATCTTTGGTTTGAAGTGGTCACCGGAGGAAGTGCTCCGTCTGGGATTTGAACCTCAGACCTCCCGAACTCAAAGCGGACACTCTACCACTGAGCTATTGCGCCGGTCATCTCTTTTATTCTGTCATTATGTTGTCAACATGTTAGGAAACCGCGAAAACATCATGCATTTCTTTTTCTTTCTCTTCAGAAAATGACCACTTACAATTTTATGAATCGTCCATTGCGGTAATGTACTTTACGTAGCTTCTTCCTAAATTTGCAAGATGTAAGAAAAGCATTATATGCATTCGACAATGACAGTTCATCTATTTTTTTTATTTATAATTATAACATTTTTAATCAATGGATATGGTTAATTGGGTCAAATTCAATTGCATCGCTGATAACATCATTCTAAGGCAGTATAATGGTTCAAATGTTAATATTGACTTACAAAATGACATAATTATTTTGACTTTGTTGGAAGCACAATGTACAACATAATGATGTTTATTTAAAGTTGCCGTCTTAAAATTGGTTATTCAATATTTTAATGATGCAGATTTATTGGTTTCATAATTATAGTTGTTTATTCCTCCAATTAGAGAGGAAGAGAGAACGATATGATCCAGAAATCAAACAAGTTTATCATCATTAGTCGGAAATTCTTTGGGCGAGTGATTTGTTTCATTTCCGCAGTTGGAAATGATGAGTTTCTTTAATTAGAAATGAAAATGTATTATATTTTAATAGTGCATCGGGGACACCAGACACCATTGATTTATTGGTTGGTTGGTTGGTGGATTGATTGAGTTGTGGATTTATTGCGTGTGTTTGGGGGGGGGGGGTAATTTGGTTTCGGTAAAGGTGTATAAAACATGACAGTAGCATGAAACATGATAGCAAAAACAGAGACACAATTTATAACAATATACATCAAAACCTTTTACCTAATGAATATTCATGTAAATTTTATCTATGACTTGATGGATATAATTTTACTGAGATTAAAGTATATGAAACCATAAATTTATATTTGCTATGCAGACTGTTTAGAAGTCGAGCTAGTATTTTGTATAAGCCAACAGAACAAACCCTGATCAGACAGCTCTGTTTTTAAATGTGTCATAATGATTCCCTATGAGGTTGATGCTCCATGAATAAGCACCATTACTAAGGATAACACATACACACAAAAAGAAAAAATATTTCTGCTATATCTATTGTTGTCCCTGATTATGGCTACATCACACATAAAGTCATTTAATTGAGTGAAAATGCCGAAGTTACAAATGAACGGTAAGATAGACTCTTATTACATTATTAGGCATTTCTGTTACTAAATACTAAATGTTATCATATTAAAAGATATTTTAGAACTAACTGGCTATTACAGCATATGTGTAGGCACTGATATCATCTCTTCGAAAGATTCTGTTAAAGACAGGGGTATGTGACGGTATAGAAATTAAGGTAATCCGTCCACCATTAAACTTTGAACTGAGCATGGGAATTTTACTGTAAATGCAAGCCTTTATATACTTAGAGCAATGGATGCTTGCATCTTCACTGAAGTTTTTTTTTCATGGACCATGATTATAATTTGGGGATGGATGGGAAACCTTAAGAGAAAGAATAAAGATGAAAGAATAGTAACGATATTTAAATTCCTGAAATTCAAAATGTGCCATGCTTACGAAACCAGTTCTGTTTTTCTGCATTTGCTGTTAAAGTTTCGCGTGTCTATGAAAAATCCTTTTAGTGGGTATGGCTTTATGTTCCTTCCAATGTTTTACGGGATAAATAAATTATAAGAAAGGCCATCACGTAAAAAATGAAATGCCATTATAACTTCATGGTTGATAGTTTATTTGGAGGGGAGATTTTATGATATTGCCCTGTCTGCCGCGAGATATTCGATCACGATGAACTAGAGGTCTAAACTAGGTCTTGCCTGGTTTATGTACTTGGTTGTTGTTTCATAATCGTTTCCCAGTGTCATTTTACAAATGCATTAAAAAGCAAAACTAAGAACATGTTTTAATTCTATTGCAGGTTTACGTTTTAGCAACTGGATCACGTTAATAACATACTTACAAGGCATTGATAATGATACATTTTTGTTTCTGTGACTTTCCTTTCAGTATTCTAAGGAGGTTTATTGGTATATGAAGCACGGGCATAGCTGGGGTTCAAACCTCTGTTGGTTTAAAGCGGCTCGTTCACATATGATCGTAGTTTGTTTGTGTATTGGGTGTAAAATCCCACTGACGGTATTTCAGTTATTTGGAGACGATGTCTACTTGAGACAGATACAGTGCTGCCACACTGCAGTATCACATCTGCTTCTCTAATATCTGAGACTTACTAACTGAAATACTATCGGCTGAACGTTAAACCCAACCGACAGACAAACATAAATTCTATTTATTTTATCATTTGCTTTTTATGAGCAATAAAAGCATTTAAATATTCAACATTATTGCAATGTACTTATATTTCTCTGTCATTGACTTCCTTGCCTTTCACTTTTTCTCAATGTCATCGAATTTTATAAACTGGGTTTTGTCACGAATTATACGAGAACATGCAGACATTATGACGAATTATCGGTGAGATATAATGATATATTGCCTGTCTTTCTTAAGAGTTCAGTAAACTTATAAAACGGAAAAAGAAACGTACTGAGAAAAAATCGTTAAAGACATATTTATGCAGATATTCTTGATTCATTTAAGATGCATTGGCTCAAAGGACGAAAGGAGACACACATGTGTATATATATTAAGTGATGTTAGTTATTTTCATCATTAGTACTTTTTTCTCCATGTATGTAACCTGTTTTCCTTGAAATAAATCTAGGAAAAAAAATATATCTTACGCTTTGAATATTCTCACAAGCGATTTAATGATTGATGTTTATATTGGCTGTGATATGATTTATAAGTATACATAAATAAATACAAATGATATTATATTCAGTATCCTATCATATAAGGTCAGTTGGCATATTTCAGCTGTCAATATTTACTCCAACCAAAGAATCATCGAGGGGCTTCCTTTAGCTATTGTTTAAAAAAAGGAAATACAGAATATATCTATTAACCCTTTCCCTCATATAGACTCATTTTGACGCACTCAATAGGGACCACATAAAGCCTGATCTGCAGAAAACCACAGTTAAACCTTACCAAATTTAATTACAAAATCCTCATTTCCAGACCACCGAGGAGCAGCGAACAGCATAAAACCTGATCAGCCTGCGAGTTACTCGCAGGCTGATCTGGTTTTATGCTGTTCGCATAGGTCTTTTCATGGTTTCCTCTATGAGGGAAAGGGTTAAATACATATTATCAAACTTTAAAAGGGTTTTCCACATATATACTAAGAATATCTAACAGACAGACAATTAAGCCAGTATTTGAATCTCAGATAAAGGCCATAAGAAGTTTGTTTAAAACGCAATGTAAGTAATTATCTCAGAAATGTGTCGGACTCAGAGAAGTCGTTCATTTATAAAATATTAATACACAATAATCCCTAACGCGAGGAGAATGATCCGCAGTCTTTACAGTTGAACCTGTATTCTCGGTCACCTGTATTAGCGGCCAAAGCGGTCCATATGTATTAAATGGCCAACCTACATTCAGGGGTCAGTTTTAATAGTTCCAAACTAGTATTTTGTTATGTTTTACCTTCATTTAGCGACCGCCTGTGCTTACCGGTCACTCTCCTTCCCTTGACTGACCGCTTAAGACAGGATTGACTGTCCTTATGTCGCTGATGTTTCCTGGTCAATTGAGAAAGTATAGTAATAGTTGAGGCTTTATCTCAAGTGTTCCGTGCGGGCATAAGTGATCAGTCACAGATCTGCCGTGTAACTAATGCTAAGGGGCCTCCGTGGCCGAGAGGGTAAAGTCGCTGACTTTAACACTCACTCAGCCCCTCACCGCGTGGGTTCGAATCCCGGCAGGGTCATTCGGATTTTCATTTCATGTGAGGAAGCCTTCCAGCTGGCTTGCGATAGGTCGGTGGTTCTACCTGGATGCCTCCGTGCATTCGGGGTCTTCCCCCACCTGTAATTAGCTGGGCGTCGCTATATGACTGAAATACTGTCGAAGCGACGGTAAACTCAAATAGTCAAGTCAAATTAACTAATGCTAAGTCATTTATTGTCACCTCATAGAGGTTATATGTCAGTCTATAAAAACATTTGCGTTTGCATTCTATTTACACGTATTTTGTAAAGATAAATACACACATTCCGTCGTGCTTTTATATAAGGCATGCACTTCAATGTATTGTTTCGATCAAACATTAGGTTTGATATAAAAATAAGAATTGCAAGGCCAATACATGAGCATAGATTTTCTTCGTACGTTTATTTGGGTTGGTTAAAGCCAAAGACATTCCTGAAAAAAAAAATGAATAAAAGAAAGCCTGGGTGTGCTTTTTATTTGGCAACTAATTATAGATTTTGAAGTCAGTAGGAAAGGACCGTCCCCGGTCCTTGTTTGACGCTCATCATATAAGAGTGATTACAGGTCTGATTGGCCCGGTGTCAGGATGATGTGACTGGGTGTGGTATCATGCCACATGTATACTGTATGATACTGCAGTATGGCAGCACTTTATCTGTCTCAAGTAGACATCTTCTCCAAATGACTGAAATACTGTTTGTAGGACGTTAAACCCCATGATTAAACAAACTGTCACTAGGAGTGGCTTCTATTGTCTGGAGAAATATCATGATAGATTCTTTCTGACTTGAAAGTCAATAAATTTGATTTATTTTTCAGAGTTTCTTACTGGCCTCAAAATTAGGTCGACTTCTAAATAAAATATATGTATGTACACTGATTTTACCACTATATCAACAAGCAAATATCTTTATATATCATTATAATAATTAATATAATAATTAGGAATTTTTTTTTTCAAATTTAATTTTTCGAATTTTGGAATTTCATTCATTTGATGATATTAGGGATAATGAAAGAGTCAGTCGATATGAATTAATTGGAAAGGGAAAAATTAAATAGGATTTTTAATTATGAACGATTACTCTTATTATTAAGAAAATTGACGAACAGCACGGAATCCAGAATTAATTGATCCGATATCTGTACAACATCATAATACCCACAAATACGAAGTATATGGGGGCTATATTGGAGTCACGTCCGTCCGTCCGTCCGTCTGTAGACGAGATTTGTTCGCACTATTTCTCAGCTACCTTAAATTTAATTTTGATTTAATCGTACAAGAATGGTAACTACCATGTCTAGTTGTGCATATCTTAAGCACGTCATGATTCGCTAGATTTTAAATGAGTTATGTCCCTTTTTTGCCTTAGACCGGATTTTATTTACTTACAGTAATAATAATTACTAAGCCTAGTTGTGCATATCTTTGGCACAGCATGATTTGCTTGATTTTTAAATGAGTTATGGCCCTTTGTTATATTTCTTAAATGTATTTTGTCCGCGCTATTTCCCAGCTACCTAAAGTCAGATTTTTATTAAACTTCGCAGCACTAATAAGTACCAAGCCAAATTGCGCATATCGTTGGTACGTCTTCATCAGCTGGATTTTAAATGAATTGTGGTCCTTTGTTATATTTATTGAGTATATTTTGTCCACACTATATTAGGCTACCATGTCTTTAATTAAAGCATTAAAATACCTTTTCAATTTTTTTTTAGCCTTTCCTTTAAAATATATTTTATCTTTGGAAATTTTTTGGTTTATAAACCAACAGAATATATCTTGGCATGTTTTTTATTTATTCAACCAGGCCCGGTGGCCGAGTTGGTTAAGAGTCTTGGAATCTGGAGGTCATGGGTTAGATCCCCGGCTGCGACATATCAAAGTCGTAAAAAATGATACTGGTATAGCTCCCTTGCTTAGCGCTCAGCATAAAAGGGTAGTTCCAGGACTGGTTGGCCCGGTGTCAGGATAATATGGTGGGGTCGCTACATGTCTTCGGTGTGATACTTCAGTGTGGCAGCACTATATCTGTCTCAAGTAGACATAGTCTCCAAATGACTGAAAAACTGTCAGTAGGATATTAAACACATACACAAACAAGCATATTTATTGAATATTTTTATCAGGGATACATGTACATGTATAAGTGTATCAGGCCACGTGTTCTCGAAATACTTAAGTACGATCTCAGGCTCAAATTTGAGTATCATACCGAAATCCCTATTTAAACTAATGGGCAGAGTTTGAGTATAAGTATAACAATCATACTTAAGTACAATTTTTATTTTCGAGAACACGTGGCCAGAGCTCAACCTGATTCTGGTGTGTTTTTAGCTCACCTGAGCACAAAGTGCTCAAGGTGAGCTTTTGTGATCGCCCTTCGTCCGGCGTCCGTCGTCGTGCGTCGTGCGTCGTCCGTCGTGCGTCGTGCGTCGTCCGTCGTCAACAATTTGCTTTAAACGACATCTCCTCTGAAACCGCTGGACAGAATTTAATGAAACTTGGCAGGAATGTTCCTTGGGTGAGGCTCTACAAAAGTTGCTAAAATAAACTTGATCCATGAAGAACTCTGGTTGCCATGGCAACAAAAAGAAATATAATTTGAAAACTTTAAAAATCATCTCCTTCAAAACTACTGGCCAGATTTCAAAATAATTTGGTACAGATGTTCCTTGGGTCAACCTCTACCAAAGTTGCTAAAATTATTCCGATCCGTAAAAAAACATGGCCGCCAAGGGCGGGGCTTATTTGCCTTATATGTATATAGAGAAACCTTTAAACAACATCTCCTCTGAAACCACTGGGCAGAATTTGATTAAACTTGGCAGGGATGATCCTTGGGTCAACCTTCACGAAAGTTGCTAAAATAAAGTTGATCCATGTAGAACTCTGGTTGCCATGGCAACAAAAAGAAAAAAAATGAAAACTTTAAAAATCATCTTCTTCAAAACTACTGGCCAGATTTTAAAATAAATTGGTACAGATGTTCCTTGGGTCAACCTCTACCAAAGTTGCTAAAATTATTCCGATCCGGAAAAAAACATGGCGGCCAGGGGCGGGGCTTATTTGCCTTATATGTATATAGAGAAACCTTTAAACAACATCTCCTCTGAAACCACTGGACAGAATTTGATTAAACTTGGCAGGGATGATCCTTGGGTCAACCTTCACAAAAGTTGCTAAAATAAATTTGATCCATGTAGAACTCTGGTTGCCATGGCAACAAAAAGAAAAAAAAATATGAAAACTTTAAAAATCATCTTCTTCAAAACTACTGGCCAGATTTTAAAATAAATTGGTACAGATGTTCCTTGGGTCAACCTCTACCAAAGTTGCTAAAAAAATTTCCGATCCGTAAAAAACATGGCGGCCAGGGGCGGGGCTTATTTGCCTTATATGTATATAGGGAAAACTTTAATCAACATTTCCTCTGAAACCACTGGACAGAATTTGATTAAACTTGACAGGAATGAGCCTTGGGTCAACCTTCACAAAAGTTCCTTAAATAAACTTGATCCATATAGAACTCTGGTTGCCATGGCTACAAAAAGAAAAAAAATATGAAAACTTTAAAAATCATCTTCTTCAAAACTACTGGCCAGATTTTAAAATAAATTGGAACAGATGTTCCTTGGGTCAACCTATTTATCTCAGGTGAGCGATTTAGGGCCATCATGGGCCTCTTGTTATTTTTACCCTTCAACTTTATCAAGACTATCTATATTAATCCCCACGAAAACCTCACGTTTTCTAGAACATAGTTCCACGAATAAATGTACCCACGAAATTGCATTAGGTACATGATCAGCGAAATTAAATGTCAACGAAAATCAATGATTTTACAGTATAGTAAACTATAGTGTTCATGCCATAGCCATATGACAGTCCAACCTGTCTTAAGCGGTCAATCAAGAGAACAAGAGAAAATGGCCGTTAACAGAGATGACCGCTAATTGAAGGTTAAGCGCATGACAAAAGGTTAGTTTGGCAGTATCAAAACTGACCGCTAAATACAGGTTGACCGATAAAACAGGTAGCTGCTAATACAGGTTCATGATTTATTTATTTATTTATTTATTTATTTATTTATTGATTTATTGATTTATTGATTTATTTATTGATTAAGTTAAGTGTCGCTGCGACAGTATTTTAGTCATATAGCGACATCCAGCTAATTACAGGTGGAGGCAGGCCTCGAATATAATACAAGTTCAACTGAACATAATTTTAGGCAAAGGGATAGTTTACCCATTTAATAACTTTGTAAATTGTATTCTGAGATTAAAAGTATTATTTTTCAGTCTGTTGAAGTTAAAATAGTTCACATTTTGCTCATGTAATTCGAGACATTGAAGTGAAAGGGTAATTTACTTTTACATTTTGACACAAAATGAATAAAAATATAGGGACAGGTAAATATTCCCCTTGCCCTCTTTCTCTAAAGCTTTGGTTCGAATAATGCACTTAAATCGTCAGTTAATCACCTTTTGAAGATATGTCGAGAGTTTTTGACAATATATATATATGACAGTTTATTGCAGTCAATGACCGCTTGTCACGTGTTGCTTTGTTATTTTCCGCATAACTACGAGACAGTGTGGAAGCGATTCAATTGTTCTTTCGGATCACGATAATTCTACGGCGATTCGTACCAGTAAATAGATTCTTGGTATTTCTAGAGGAGAGAATCGTATCTCTAAGGCAAAGGAAAGTGGGTTACAAATGAGAGTACTTGTTCTAATTCAATTAGGTCAAATGATAAAATCGCTCGCTTTCTGTGATGTTATTATTAACACATAAAAGGGGGAATAAACAGTTCCTTCTAATTAGATGTAATCATTGAAACTGCCTTGGCTCTTCTTGACAAAGTTAATATTGATGCATCTTAGTGATTTGTTTCACAAAACAGATATGACTTACAGATATAGATACTAATTTGTTTCTTGTCCTTATCTTTAGCTTTTGAAATCAGTTTCATTGTTTGATTTTAATTGGTTCTGTCGATAAATCGACTTCCTTTTATAAAAGCAGGTCACACTGCACAGGAAAACGCTATTTTCGTGAACACCAACATCTGTAAAATTGGTTAAATATAGAATACGGTATCCCCAAAGCAGGTGCTTGGGGTAGCACATGACCTGTTCCGCAACATGGCGTCTTCACCAATCCGGGTAGCGAGTTCAGTCCTGTGAAATTAGCGTATGAGCGTGGAGTGAATATGACCAGTCATGTGACAGAACATAGAAATTTTAAATATAGGCTTTATAATTCAAGAGATAGGTTCAATGTCGTTCGTAACGCTAATGCCTGTGATGGAGGGACCACCCAATATTTTACTGTCATGGAATATTGCATTTTATGACCATGTGTCTGCAGATGGGCATTGATAGGCGTAGTACACGCATATAGTTAAAAATCGATTCTTAGTTAATGAACGTTTGTGAACGAGCTGCTTTAATTAGTAAGTTGACTATATCGGATATAGTAAGATATACAATAAATGCATTTCAGATTGTCTTGTGTTTATTTTTGTATTTTTCTGCTTCCACATTTACTGTAACTTTCTCTGAAGTAATCAGAAAGTTTTCAACCCTAATTCAGTCCTAGGTCGGTCTGAAGAAGTATGTAACGAGGCATTTGGCCGCCCTTTCTGACACGTAGGATTCCTCCCACATCAAGAAACACTTGAACGTCACCACCAGAGCCAGCAAGAATATTTTCGTAAGCAATAGCTATTTATGAAATTGTGATTTAATTTTGCAAAATATACTCAGGACTTTAAAAATGCCTCAGCTGCTAAAATTGTCCAGTATTTTATTTTCATTTTTAAAAGATTTAAGATTATTAGGAAATGCGATGAGGCATAGTTTAGCAATAAATTGGTCCAACTTGTGTTACATCACGAAAGAAAATACGATATTAAAGGAAGAGGGGTCAGCCTGTTAAAAAAAAAAAAAAAAAAAAAAAAAGAAATAAACAATTAAAGTGAAATATCGATATTTTATAGATGAGGCGTTTATAAGGTCTGTACATTTATTTTAAAGGATTAACATAAAAAAAAATTCTACCAAAAAGCTTTTTTTAAGCATATTTATTTCTCAGATGTTTCATGCATGAGTATACACATATAATTATAATGTACAATTTTAGAAAAGTATTAGACCGAACCGGAAGCTTTTAGCTTATATCAGGTTCTCTCTAAGAGCCGGTATATTTTCACAATAGAAAGAGCATGCCCAGGTACAATTAATATTACCAAAAAAAAAAAAAAAGCAAAAATAAGATATAACTCTCAATGTTTAGACTATATATTTCAGACACAAACGCGTGATATGAAAATGTGATTACATAGAAGAAAACATTAAATAAATGATTACATAATGGTTATATGGTTAAATTTCAAAAACTCCGAGTGTTCGATCCCCGGCCCCGACCAACGTCGTAAAACCCGGTACTGGTGTTGCTCCCTTGCTGGGTGCTCAGCATAGAAGGGTAATTCCAGGATTGGTTGGCCTGTTGTCAGGATAATGTGACAGGGTGGGGTATCATGCCACATGTCTACGGCGTGATACTGCAGTGTGACAGCACTATATCTGTCTCAAGTAGACATTGTCTCCAAATGACTGAAATACTGTCTGTGGGACGTGAAACCCAACAAACATTATAGGATGTGACGTTATTTTTTTTAAAAAATTTTTAGTTTTGGCGTCATTAAACAGAAACAAATTTAACAGAACCCCGAGTCAGAGATTACAGACTCGGGAGATCGTTCAATTATTGCCCTAAGACCTACATTTTTGCAGTTCAGTAACGAGGTATTCAAGTATATTTTGTTACAAATATAAATAAGCTTGAACTTTTGATAAAACTAGAACTTCTATATAAAGATAATAAACAGAAGTTTCTCTTCAAGAAATATGAATTCTGAACGCTTACATACCGTGTATAGAACTACGTAGAACATCTTATTGTATGTAGTAGTCCTGCAATGCTTGTTATAGGTACTTTAACTGCTGCAGACGATCACGCGCAACTTTTCCGCAGACGACATTAAAACAACATTAATAAGCTCCTGTTTGAAGTTGATCGTTTAATGGCCCAGACTATATTTGACTGTATCTCATTTATAACGTAAAGTCTTGACTAGACCTGGAAACCTACTTTTGCTGTTTAATAATGAGGTATTGAAATTACAAATGAGCATGTATTGTTGATAAACTAGAACTTCTATGCAGGAGTTAAAGCAGCTCGTTCACAGATAATCGGTAGAAATAAAAACAAATATAATTCTACTCTCCCTCGTTAATATTGGTGAAGTCAGTTTCCTGACAATAAATTTGGCAAGTGTAGGTCACATTGCACAGGAAAAACTCAACATCGACGAAATCGGTTAAATATAGAATACGATATCCCCGAAGCAGGTGCTTATGGTACCACGTGGCACGTTCTTCAACAGTTTAAGGTAGCGAATTAGTAACTTCAGCCTATGGGGTATTCGCATGCGGGAAAATTGAATGGATCTAAATATAGGCTTTATTATTCTAGATAAAGTTTCAATACTGACAGTAACGGTATTGCCTATGAATGGGAAACCATTTAGATTTTTCGAGCACGGATGGTTGCATTAAGTGAGCAAGCGTCTGAAGATGGGTGTGACCAAGCGTCTGAAGATGGGTATTGATGGACGTAATACACACATATAGTTGAAAAATCGAACTCTTAGTCAAT
>CM037779.1:3602191-3616661 GCA_021229015.1 Solen grandis
TCCTTAGCAATACAAGCCACTCAAAAACTTGTAACTAATATGTGTGCTGCTTCATACTTAATAAAGGTTTACAGGATAGGGATGATCATTTTTGATTTTGAGGCCCATTACGTAAAAGGGTCAAGGTCACTTTGCAGTTGAAAAAAATCCTTTTTCGCACAATAAATTGGGAAAAGGAAAAACGCAAGGGTTTTGAAACGGGAGGGAAATTACCTTTGTCATTTGAAACCCTTTGATTTTAAGGTCATTCGAACAAAAGACTAGGTAAAGGCCTTTTAAATAAAAAAATCATTGTCCGGAATTCCTTGAGAATAAAAACTTATATTTGTGAAACTGTTAGGGACATAGTCCATGGCCATTCCGATCCGTTTTTAATTTTAGGCTTTACTCAAGGGGAGGATCAAAAATCTCTAAATATAAAACTTTTATTTATTACTAAAAAATAATCCTATTCTGTGAAACTTCGTAAAGACATTGCCCACGGCCTGTACACCTACTTTTTGGGGTAATGAGTCAAAGTCAAGGTCAAAAGGGGATGAGGTCATTTGAGCAGAAAGCCCATCGTTTGTTGGGGACAAACGAAATCTAGTTTTTAAAATTATTCTACTTTTTTTTTCCCTTTGATGTTCAAATTTAAACGGGTTCCCGATAGCTAGCAGCATGAAATTTTAAACAGTAACACAGTGACTTGGGCGCTTTGATCGTAAATTTTTTTTTTATTGCGCACATGACGTCAGGGCTGAAAAAAAGGTACAAAAGTTTGTACGCGCTCTACACCGTCATTTCGGCCCGATGTATTACTTTTTTCACAAATGATATAAAAGTTATTTTTGTGTAGGAATATTACATTTTGCAATATTAAAAAGATAAAGGATCTTTTGCGAACCCAAATTTTTTGAATTTGGCCCTAAAAAAGATGAAGTTTACGAAGGCACTCAGATAAGCTAGAACATGAAATTTGGACAAAACTTTGTTCAATTGATTTTTTCCGCTCTGAGAAATTACTCTTTTTGTGAAATTCTATGATTTTTCGTGTTATAGGTATTAAACTTTATTTTCCCTATTTTCTGGTCATCCCTGTTCTTTCCCAAGGGAAAAAATTAACAGTTATTAAGTAGTATTGGATTTCTGTTTCATGCATACATGATGTCAATAAAAGTATTGAAATAGTGTAAATGGACGTTAAACATAGAAAACAAATAAATGAACTATTAAAATGGTATGTATTTTTATCTCATATTTGTTACATATGTCTGATAATATGTGTAAACACTTTAGATGCCACATTTTTCGTCATCAAGCCTAACACAGCAATCTTACTCAGGTGAGCGACACATGGCCATCTTGGCCCTCTTGTTTAAGTTAACATAAGAAACATTATTATAGCATGATGCAATGCGTTTCTAATGGTATGCAGATCTTAATGCTCGGACCATTAATTATCAAGTTATTTGTCGAAAGGTAGTAATTGACATGATCATCTTTTTGCCGATTATTGCTTTTCTTTTGGAGGAATAACTTTCTATTTCTCAAAATCCTTAACTGATATGTTTAAACATTAAGTAGGTGAATGTTTGAATTCAGAAGATCTTTCTAACGGTACCTAGGTTTTTAAAATCGGACATCATATAAGGAAGTAACATGAAAAATAAGAATTCCTTAAAACCCGTTTTTCCTTGTGCTATAATAACTAAATGATTTGCAAGAAAGGAACCTTGTATATCTTTTTGACATGAAAAAGAGGACTAGTGATACTTCATCCCCTTGTAGAACACAAGTTTGAGTAGTATTGTAGTCTTTTTAAAGATGGTTCTAAAAAAGCTAGTATTATGAAATCATAACTGAAAACAAAGTCACATATTCCCGTTTGAATGCATTGACTTTTAAATCTAAATTATGTCATATGACGTCACAGATTTCGTATGCTATTTATATAAGTTTGCACTCTACAGCTGTGATTTCGGAACGGATTTTCTTCAATTTTTTGAAGATGGTGTATGTAAGAATAGTTAAAGAGAATGATCAGGTTTGATATGGTTTGCAGTGCAGAAAGCCATTTCTTTTGTTCAGAACAAAAGAAGTCTAGGTCTTATTATTCTTTTCTATTTTCTACGCCTTAATTTCTATATGTTGCAAGAGCCACAGGACATGACAATTTGAAGGAATTCACTTCAGATGATGAAATTTTGACGTCAATGATTTTTATATGCCTATGACGTCATATAAAGTCATACTTGACGCTGTCTACAAAAGTTTGTTCGCGGACTACATCCATTATTTCTGGACCGATTTTCATCATAATATCACAGAATATTTATGTTACGTTCTAGTTGTTGACGTCAAATTTCAAATACCTATAAACTCGCTTCCAGATGAATTACGGAGAATGATTTTTAGATATATTGTTAGTCTTCAAATGTGTTTTACATTCTGTGAAGATGAACGTCATTTGACGTCATATGACGTCATAAGGTGAAAAATAATTTCTGATTTCTATGTGTTGACTTCTATATGTTGCAAACCTTCGAGCACCTAAAAATTTTAATAGCATATGCTTCACGTAGAATATTTTGCATTTCAATCATTTTCCTTTGCCTGTGACGTTTCTTAACGTCAAACTTGACGCTTAAAAAGGTTGTATGTGGTCTACAGCCATTTTTTCTGGACCGATTTTCATCAAAATTTCACAGAATGTGTATGTTACGCTCTCCAAATTCGAAAGACAAAGGTTATATGGCAAATCCAAGATTCGAACCATTGACGTAAAATTAATAACACCTAAAAATCGCTTCTGGATGAGTTAGAAAGCTAATATTTGGACAGATTATAAGTTCCAATGTGTTTTACATTATGTGAATATGAATGTCATTCGATTAAAGAATATTTGATATTTTTAATTTATTGTTTAGTTTAAGGACCATGAAAATAAATAAGCATATGCAGCAAATGGTGAACTTTTGAATGCAATGAATGCCATATTCATATGATTTCAAATAACATCAGATTAGACGTTACGACAAAAAGTTTGTATTTGGTCTAAAGCCATTATTTCTGGACCGCTTTCCATCAAAATGTGTATACCACGTTTTAGTTATATATCCAGGTGTCCGTTTTTCCAAATTCATAAAGGCAAAGGTTCTATGGCGAATCCAAGATTCGAACCATTGACGTCAAAGTTCAGATACGTATTAAAATCGCTTCCAGGTGAGTTAGAAAGCTGACATTTATTAGTTTCTATGACTTATTTCTTTTCTGTGAGGATGAACGTCATCTGGCGTCATATGACGTCAAACGGATAAAAATAATTTCTTATATCTACGCGTTAATTTCTATATATGGCAAAGATCCCAGGGGAATGAAAAATAAAGGCATACATTTAAGATACTGCATATTTCATTTCATTGATTGTCTTATGACTATGACGTCACATGACGTCAAAATTGACGTCTCTACAAAAGATTGTACGACGTCATATGACGTCAAACTTTACGTTGTCTAAAAATTGTTTGTACTTTCTAGTTATGCATTCAGGTGTCCGTTTTTCCAATTTAATAGAGACAATGATTCAGTGGCGAATCAAATATTCGAACCATTGACGTCAAATTTCAAATACCTATAAAGTCACTTCCAGATAAGATAGAAAGATGCTTTTTGGACTGAATATTAGACTCTAAGTCTGTTATATATCCTAAGAGGATGAACGTCATTTGACGTCATATGACGTCAAAAAGTGAAAAATAATTTCTTATTTCTGCGTGTTAATTTCTATTTGTTGCAAAAGTCCGAGTACCTTGAATATTTGACAGCATATGCTTGACATAGTTGATTTTCCATATCATAGATTTTCATTTGCCTTTGGCGTGTCTTGACGTCAAACTTGACGTCGTTTATAAAAGTTTGTATGCGGTCTATAGCTATTATTTTTTGACTGATTTACATCAAAATTTCACAGAATGAATACGTTACGTTTAAGTTGTGCATCCTGGTGTCCATTTTTTCAAATTCGAAATGGCTAATATCCTATCGCGAATCCAAGATTCGAACCATTGACCTCAAGTTTCAAATGTATCAAAAAATCGCTTCCCGAAGAGTAAGGAAGCTGATATTTGGAATGAATATAAGTCTCTAAGAGTCATTTACCTTCTGTTAAGATGAACGTCATTTGATGTCATATGACGTCATCCAGTCCAAAATTTCTATTTTCTACGCATATATTTTCATATATTGCAAAGGTCCCAGGACCATGAAAATTCAAAGGCATATACCTCAGATATTGACATTTATATTTCAATGGTTATTCTTTGCCTATGACGTCATATGACGTCAAACGTAACATTGTGCATAAAAGGTTGCACGCAATCAACAGCCAGTATTTCTGGACCGATTTTCATCAAGTTTTCACAGAGTGTATATTTTACATTCTAGTTCTATGGTTCTATGGTGAATTCAAGATTCGAACCATTCACGTCAAATTTCAAATATGTATAAAATCGCTACCAGATTAGTTAGAAAGCTGATTGTTACACTGAATATAGAATCTAAGACTTCTTTCTATTCTTTAAGAAGAAACGTCATTTGACGTCATATGACGTCATGAGGTCAAAATAATTTCTTATATCCACGGGTTAATATCTATATGTTGCAAGGATCCCAGTGGAATGAAAAAATAATGGCATATATTTAAGATACTTTATATTTCATATCATTGATTTTCTTATGCCCATGACGTCATATAACGTCAAACTTGACGTTGTCTACAAAATATTTTACGCGGTCTACAGCCATTATATTTGGACCGAAGTTCATCAAAATTTCACTGAATGTTACGTTCTAGTTTTGCATCCCAGTGTCTGTTTTTCCATTTTTATAAAGGCAAAGGTTCTATGGTGAATCCAATATTCGAACATTTAGATTGAATATAAGTCAGTACGTATTCTTTGCATTCTGATAAGATGAACGTCATATGTCGTCATGTGACGTTACAAGTCCTAAACACCTATTTGTACTGAAATTAAACGGGTTTTACGGCCTATAGTCCTTATTTTTTGTTTAATTTGCATGAAATTTTGACTGAAGGGTGCAGCATTAGATTCTATGGGGCAATATTACTAGAAAAAAGCAACGGTCAAGGTCATAGGTCAATTAGCGGTTTTTTGTTTTGTTTTTTCTTTGGCCTTACATATCTCTAACACGATAATTTACTATCGAGATGCTATACATATAATTTGTAGTGCTTTGAAAGACATTTCAGCTTTTGATGATCGGGGTTGAATCAGTTGAGATATGGCTGAAAAACGAAACTTCTGTTACCCCCCAGTGCGCTTAACAGTTTATGTCTCGAATATGTTTGATTTTCGAAAATATGAATATGATTATTATTTGTAGGGCAATGTTTGGTAGTTCTTTTGATTCTTTAAGTTTTACGATTGACCTAAGAATCATGGGGTAATGCAATTAACAATATTCGTGTATGTTACTTTATGATAGACCCAAACTATTGCAATCGGATTGAATGGATATTCAAGACATTTCTTTTGGTAACTAGATTACTGAAATTGGTCAACTTGTAAGAAAATTATGTCAAAATAAGAATTGATGTTAAGTTAATTTTGACATGCGATATAAAGCTCTTACGTTTGACAAAGCTAGCAGAAAACCCTATAATTCGTATCAACGAATGAAATCTATTGTTTATTTCTGTTTTGTAAATTATGTCTCCGTCAATAAATAAAATATAAATTGAATTGAAATTAACAAAATGTTATTATTAATAAGGAATCAACATACAATAAATTAATCAATTTATATATTCTCAAATCGTTCTTGTTTATTTCATCAGCTGACTGATCGAAAAGAAATGCTGAGAGAGAGAGAGAGAGAGAGCGGTGGAGGTGTTCGGTACACTATCCCTGACATACTGAAATTCTTCTTTAACTACACCACTTGAAGTGCGCATGTGTGATTTTTTCACTGCAAGCAGAAGGCGTGGATTAATCGGATTTTGTTTATTATTGCAAAAGTTTGATTTCTTTTAAAATTTAGTGTTTATTGAATGTTTTTTTGACACAAATGCGTGAAATGCGTGCCATGTGTTATTAACGAAAAGAATATCAAGTCACCGATTCTGATCTCAACTCAGTTTTAGCTGGTTTTGACATGAGGCACAGAGGCGTGACAACCTGTACCTAAAAAAAGCATGTCGCACCGAGCGGCTCATTGTTTGGACTAATACATGTACTAGAACTACTGTATAGACATTGGGCAAATAAATCGATGCGTGCAAACACTAGAGTAGTTTAATATGTCAATAAACAATGAATGGACTTTGCAAAGCTAGACGGCAGACAGTAACGGACATTATTCATATCGGGGCAATTTATTAACATAGTGTGTGCATATTTGTAATCTCCAGGGACTTCAATGGAGACCAGGTTACAAAACGCAATAAAGGCATTATTGATAAAAATTCTCGCCAGTGGTACAAACAAATTATGCAATCAATTTCAAAGTATGCACACACAAGTATTCGCAGCGTGCAAGGACACAAAAATAGAAATGACAGGAAATTTACCTGTACCCGATCATTTTTTTATGACATGACAAAATATATAATCTTATTATTGAATAAATTGGAGATAAAGTACTACTGGGGATATCATTTACTTTAACTTGTTAACTTATCTATTTTACCTCGATCGAGAAGCAAGTTTCTTACAACTTATACTAATCCATCTCGACATTTCCTGGGTTGGACCAGTACTTTGCGTTTGTGAAGGTCATGACAACTTTTGTCCCAACGGTGTTCAAAAGAAACCAAAACATTCATGATCACATTCGAGCACATTACCATTGTACCCACTGCATCCACTTTTAATGGAACAAAAAGAAATGTGCAAATAAAATAAACTGTTTTTCCTCAAAGTTTTGAATTATCATTAATATAGAAGCAGCATTAAGATAACAACCACAGGACACAATGCATTATTTTACAGATACTTTTATCAGGGGATTGGATTAAAAATTTGATTATAAGGTTTGGTCGTTATTATTATAGGTTTAATATTCAAATCCATTAAAGCGTCACTCTAAGATATATATATATTAAACTGAACAGGAAATTTACATGATCATGAACTACGTGCGGGTTATCTTGATATACATTACGATACCAGTGTATTCATCCTCTATAGGGCAACGAAGCAGTGAAACACATTGAAAAAAAGACCAAAGCAAGTATTATTATTCAAGTTATACGAGATTTTTATTATGCATGTATTTGTAGGTTTAATCTCGCGCCAATCGTCAGGTCAAGGTTTTGTTTGAAAAATGGCAAACTTTGTATGAATAAAGTTCTCGTCTGTGTGCATATCATTGAATGGCATTCTATTCAGTCCCCTTTTCAATCGTTATTACAAGGTGTACAATGGTATGCATTGTATCTGTCTAAATCAGTACACTGAAACAGCTACATCATTATGGCTTTCCGCAAACCTGCGGAAAACGTATAGGGTTTGTTATGTTTATTCTTCTTACTAGGGCTTTCTGCCTCAAGCAGAAAGTCCTGTTGGGTTTGTTATGTTTTTTTTTTTTTCTTATTATAATTTTTTTTCAGTTTGAGGTTCAAATTAAAACAGGTTGCAAATGAGCCAGCCACATGTAATTTTTATAGTTATCAGCGTGACTTTGACCCTTTTGAATGCAATAATTTTCATCTCCATATGACGTCATGCAACGTCACATTCGAAAAATGCTACCAAATTTGCTTGGCGCTCTGCCGCTGTCATTTCTAATCCGGGCGGTCTGATATTTTCAAGATTCCAAAAGTTCGAGATTTTATCTCAAAAACGAGATTTAAACAAATAAATAGCATATGTGTCTTGAGATCTT
The DNA here is from genome assembly GCA_021229015.1 of Solen grandis. Lineage (NCBI taxonomy): Eukaryota > Metazoa > Mollusca > Bivalvia > Adapedonta > Solenidae > Solen > Solen grandis. The sequence goes on from CM037779.1 coordinate 3,610,079, forward strand.
ATTTGTATTCCATGACAACTGACGTCGTATAACGTCATTTAACGTCAGAACATAATAATCAATTTTGCATTTGAAATAATCTTTTTTTTAGGCCCTGCAGGCTTTATTTTTTGACGATTAGCATGTAACTTTCAATTAATGTGCAATCTTGTGTTCCGTCGAACATGGTGACATCTGTTTCCGGAAAATCACAGAGGTCAAGGTCATATTTCAGTTATCGTTTTTTTTCTTCAGACTTTAATATCTCAAAAAGGATAAATATTCTATCGAGACACTATGATATCATTTGTAGAGCTTTGAAAGACCTCCCAGATGATATTTAGTTTTTGATGATCGGGATTGGATCAGTTGAGTTTTGGCAGAAAAACCCAAGTGCATTTAACTGCTTATATCAAAAGAAACATTGAATTTTAATTTAAATTAGGGTATGAATATAATTTGAAGAGTGATCTCTTGCCATTCTAATAGACTTAAAATTTTAAGAATTGGCTCAGGATTCATTAAGTTTTAGGGCGAAAACAAAACGACATGAACATATTTTTGTCGATTTTTGCAATTTTCTAGAGGTATAACTATCTTTATCTTTAAAGTGATTTAATATAAATCCATATATAAGCATGTTAAATTTATTGAATTGGAAGACCCTTCTAACGGTACCCAGGTTTTTGAAAGTGGACATCATATAATGAAGTAACAAGAAAAATAAGAATTTAGAAGATTCATTCATGCACTTTTGCAGTGGTCCTTTAGTTATCTGTACCTAAGAAGCTGTTACAGATAGGTGAAAATAATAAGAAAGTGAAATAATTGATATTGTAAGAGCTTTCTTACGATACCAAGTTTTATTATATGCCCTAATCATGATAAGGCACTTGTCCATCTGTTGTCCGTTAGCAATATCAATGTCCACTCAATAACTTGATAACTAATATGTGTGCTGTCTTCATACTTAGATGAGAGGTTGACATGGATAGTGGATGATCATTATTGATTTTGAGGTCATTACGTCAAAGGTCAAGGTCACATTGACAGTTAGAGTAAAATCCTTGTTCGCACAATAAATTGAGAAGGAAAACGCATAGGGTTTTGAAACTTGGTAGGGAAATTACTCATTGTCAGTTGAAGACCCCTATTGATTTTAAGGTCATTCGAACAAAAGACTAGGTAACAGTGCCATTTAAAAAAATCATTGTCCGCGAATTCCTTGAAATGAATAAGCTTATGTTTGTGAAACTTGTTAGGGACATAGTCCATGGCCAGTTCACGATCCTGTTTTTAATTTTGAGGTCATTAGGTCAAAGGTCAGGATCAAAATGACTCTAAATATAAAATCGTTTTTATTTATTACTTGAGAAGAAATAATCCTATGTCTGTGAAACTTCGTAAAGACATTGCCCACGGCCTGTGACACCTACGATTTTGAGGTAATAGAGTCAAATGTCAAGGTCACAATGACACTGAGGTCATTTGAGCAGAAAGCCCTATCGTTTGTTCGGGACAAACGAAATCTAGTTATTATTATTATTCTACATTTTTTCTTCCTTTTGATGTTCAAATTTAAACAGGTTGCCGATGAGCTAGCAGCATGAAATTTTAACAGTATGCACAGTGACTTCGGCGCTTTTGATCGTCACATTTTTTTTCATGTGACGTCACATGACGTCAGGGCTGAAAAAAGGCACAAAAGCTTGTACGCGCTCTACAGCCGTCATTTCTGGACCGATGTACTTATTTTTTCACAGAATGTATATATTAAGTTATTGTTGTGTAGGAATATATACATTTTGCAATATTTGAAAAGATCAAGGATCTATTGCTGAACCAAGTTTTGAACTTTGGACCTGAAAATGTATTGAAGTATTACGAAGCACTCAGATAAGCTAGAAACATGAAATTTGGACAGAACATGTGTTCTATTGATTTCTTTCCGCTCTGAGAAGACTTACGTCATATGAACTAAAATGACGTCATGACGCGTTATCAAATTTTTTATCCAAAATATACGACTTTTTTAGCACTGGAAGACAAAGTTTTTGACCGATTTGCATAATATTTTCACCGAAGGTGCAACAAAGCCTCTTATTGTCATCAGTCACTTCCGTTTCCGGAAGATAGCTAAGGTCAAGGTCACATGTCAATTATCGGTTTTTTCTTCGGCCTTAAATATCTCAAAAACGAAAAATATTTGATATAGACACTATGTGTATAATTTGTAGTGCTTTGAAAGGTCTTTCAGATGATATATAGTTTTTGAAGATCGGGGTTGAATCAGTTGAGTTATTGCAGAAAAACAAAAATGTTGCAACCCTAGGCGCACTTAACTACTTATTCTCATTTTTTTAATTTTAAATGCCTGGCCGTTTTTTTTGTTGTTTTTTTTTTGTTTTTTTTGGTTTTTAAATTTTAATGATTGACCTAATATGCATTAAGTTATAGGGAAAAACAAAACGATATGAACATATTTATCCCCGATTTTTGCCGTATGCTCAAGGTTTAACCGCCCGTATCTATAAAGTGTTTAAAGATACAAACAATTATGTAGCTAGTGAATTGTGGGAAATTAAAATTGGACGTAATATAAGGAAGTTACATGAAAAATAATTATTCAGTAAAACCGTTCTTTCATGCACTCCTGCAGTAAGTCCCGATCATCTGATTGCTTTTTTCGAAGAAACTATTAAATTTTTTTTAAATAACGTAAAGAACAATTTTTTGCATGATGTAATGCGGTTCTAATGATAAGCAGATTTTAATGATCGGACCATAAATTATAAAGTTATTTGTCGAAAGACAATAATAGACATGAACATCGTTTTGCCGATTTTTTGCCGTTTCCTTGAAAAATAACTTTCTATATCTCCGAACACGTAACAGAAAAGTGGAAACTATGAAACACGTGAAATTATGGAAATATATTGGCCTTTCTTTTTTAAAATTGGACATCATATAAAGAAGTTAGATGAGAAATAAGAAATTTATACCGTTCTTTCATGCATTTCTGCAGTAAGTCCCGATCACTTGATTGCTTTTTTCGAAGAAACTATTTCTGAAAATAACATAAAGAACAGTGTTATTAGCGTGATACAATGCGGTTCTAATGGTATGCAGATTTTAATGATCGGACCCTTAATTATAAAGTTATTTGGCGAAGGGCAATAATAGACATGAACATCGCTTTGCCGATTTTTTGCCGTTTCCTTGAAAAATAACTTTCTATATCTCAGAACACGTAACAGGACAGTTGAAACATGAAACACTTGAAATGCTGGAAATATAAAGGCCTTTCTTTTTTAAAATTGGACATCATATAAGGAAGTTAGATGAGAAATAAGAATTTATACGGTTCTTTCATGCACTTCTGCAGTTAGTCCTAATCACTTTATTGCTTTTTTTTCTAAGAAACTATTAATTCTTAGCTCACCTGAGCACATGTGCTCAGAATGAGCTGTAAGAATCGATGAATGTCCGTTGTCCGTCCGTCTGTCCGACCGTCAATCCGTTTTTGTTTGTTTGCACAATAGCATCTTCATTTCTTAAGCAATCATATTCAAACTTTATAACCAATGTTTATTACCATAAAATCTAGGTCAAGTTCGATTATGGCTAATATCGGCCTATTAGGTCAGGAATTATGCCCCTTTTAATATTGAAAAAAGCTAGATTTTACATTGTCATTGTCACTTTGCACTCTAGCATCTTCATTTCTTAAGCAATCATCTTCAAACTTTATGACAATGTTTATTACCATTAAAATCTTAAGGCCAACTTTGATAATGGCTGATATTAACTTATTAGGTCAGGAGTTATGCCCCTTTTGATATTAAAATATGCCAATTTTCAGTTTGTTTGCACTCTAGCACCTTCATTTCTTAAGCAATCATCTTCAACTTTTATGACAATGTTTATTACCATAAAATCTCGGACAATTTCGATAATGGCTGATATCGGCCCATAAGGTCATGAGTTATGCTCCTTTGAATATTAAAAAATGCCAATTTTTAGTTTGTTTGCACTCAAGCATCTTCATTTCTGAAGTAATCATCTTAAATCTTTGGAACAATGTTTAATGCCATATTCCTTCTGCCAAGTTCGATAATGGCTGACATCTGCCAATTAGGTCAGGAGTTATGCCCCTTTTGATGTTTAAATTTGTGTGTTTTAAGCCATAATTTTTCAGTCAAGTTTGACTTAAATTTCGACAACAGGCTCTGTTTAGTTCGAGGAATTATAAATAATCTGATGATGGATAATGTCTTCAGTACAATTATGCTATATTTTAGTTACTTGTACAGGCAATGAAGGCAGTTTTTCTCCAGTGAGCGTCTTTAGGGCCATCTTGTTGAAAAAATCATAAAGACCAATATTTTGATCATGATGCAATGCGGTTCTAATGCTATACAGATCTTAATGATCGGTCTATTAATTATTAAGTTATTTGTCGAATGGTAGTAATTGACATGAATATCTTTTTGCCGATTTTTGCCTTTTTGGGGGGAGAACTAACTTTATATATCGCAAAAACCTAACAGATAGGTTTACACATAATGTAAGTGCATGTTTGAATTCAGAAGACCTTTCTATCGATACATGGGTTTTTAAAATCGGACATCATATAAGGAAGTTGCATGAAAGTAAGAATTTCTGAAAAAAACATTTTTCCTTGTGCTTCTGCAGTTGATCCCACATATTATTCTTTTCTTTTTTTTCTGTTACATAAAAGGTAAAATGTGATACGGTAATTTATTTTAATGCTCTGTGCCCCCTTCAATTGAACAAGAAACTTCAATGAAGATATAAGAATTACCTTTTTTAGCATGTTAAGAGGACTAGTGGTACTTAATTCACTTGCAGAACACGAAGAATGAGTATTATTGTAGATATCTTAAAGATGGTTCTGGACAAATTAGCATTATGAAATTATAACTGAAAACAAAGCCACATATTCCCTTTTGAATGCAATGACTTTAAAATTTAAATTATTTTATATGACAACACAGATTTCCTCTGCTATTTATGTTTGCACTCTGCAGCTGTCAATTCGGGACTGATTTTCTTCACTTTTTGAAGATGGTGTATGCTAGAAAAGTAAATAAGCATGATCAGGTTTGACATGGTTTGCAGTGCAGAAGGTCCTTTCTTTTGTTCAGAATAAAAGAAGTCTAGTTTCATACTGGATTTTTAAAAAAAGGCATGAGCTTGGACTAAGTATATTCTAAATATAAGTCATAAAAATGTAATAACAACCAGTTAAATTTGGTAGTAGAAGTAGTTTGTTGGATTTAACGTCCAACCGACATTATTTCAGTCATCTGGTGATGATGTGTACTTGAGACAGATATAGTGCTCCCACACTGCATTATCACGCCGTAGACATGTGGCATGATATTATACCCAGTCACATTATCCTGACACCGGGCCAATCAAACCTGGAACTACCTTTATATGCTGAGCGCCAAGGAAGGGAGCTATAACAGTAACATTGTTTACGATTTTGATATGTCGCGGCCGGGGATCGATCCAACGACCTCCTGCAACCGATGCGGGCGCCCAAACCACTCGACCACTAGAGAAAGTAATAGGAGAAGTAGATACCTTTGTAGTTCTATTGAAATAAATCAATCGGTTCGGTTCAAAGATTTAAACTGTAATTTGTGTCAATTAAGTGTCAATTTTCAACTTTAACTGTAGTAAACCTGATCAAATTGCACATATGCATCCCCAACAAAATATTTATACTCTCAAGTCCAACAACTGTGGTCCTGTAGACCAAACGGGGGTATATTATGAATTAAAGATAACAAAGGTATGGCTTTGTTACATTCCATAACTTTGTTACATTCAATTTATACCCCCCGTTTTTATTAATTCAAGCTTAAAACAACTGTTGTAACAGAAACGAACCTAAAAAATGTAAACATGCATTTAAGTGATACATATTTATCAAAATTCAATGTTCACATGTATACCTCTGAATAGTTCTAGATGTTCCTTTTTAGACTATTTTGTTTAGATTAAGGACAATATCTTTGGTATACCAGAGGGTAACTTGAACAAAAAGAAGTAACTTAAAGAGAGGGTAAAATCAAAATGTCAATCGCCGAAAGGTCGTAAAATGTAACCCAAAGGTTGGATTTGTCTAAATATATATATGTTTGTTTGTTGGGTTTAACGTCCATCCTACAATATTTTAGTAATTTGGAGACAATGTCTACTTGAGACAGATATAGTGCTGCCACACTGCCGTAGACATGTGGCATGATACCACACCCAGTCACATTATCCTAACACCGGACCAACGAGTCCTGCAACTGCCCTTATATTCTGAGCGCCAAGGAAGGGAGCTATAACATACCATATTTTTACGACTTTGGAATGTCGCAGCCGGGGACCGAACCCACAACCTCCCACTCCCGGACGCTATAACCACTCGGCCACCGGGGGCGGTATATATGTATATGATATTATGGATATTAACACTCACCTATACACAAAACAGTTATTTATATATATAGTGGATATTATTTCAGGTGTAGTTTTATGTGGACATGTCTCTTCGAGTACATAAGAGTTTACAATGTAGGCA
>CM037779.1:3616761-3631411 GCA_021229015.1 Solen grandis
AAAATTTGATGGGAATGCGTAACCCATATATTTCAATGCGTTCCCTTTAACAAATTTAAAAAATTTTTTTCCCAATGCTTTTTTTTTCATATTTTGAATCGTAAACCCCCCCAATTCACGCGTTTTAATCTGGAGCTCTGCACTGTTAAACAAATGAAAACCCTCACAATGGGGGATAACAAGTGAATTTAATCCGCATCGCACGAACCCGTACCTGCACCGGTACTGTACACATTTCCATTCGGCCGGTGTATATATAACGTACGGAAATTGATCGGAATGCGTGAACATATATTTCAATGCGTTACATAACGATTTAAATGATTTTCAATGCGTATTTTCATATTTTGAATGCGTGATAACGCATTCACGCGCTTTATCTGGAGCTCTGCACTGTTAAACTAATGATAACTCACAATAGGGGATAATCAAATGTAAATGGCGTAGTAGTTCAATCGGCAGAGCATTCACCCTGTAAGTTAAAGGCCATGGGTTCAAGTCCCAGCCAGGCTGCTTATTTTTCTCAACCTGTATTATTTAGTACCCATTGTGGGGGGCCTGGTAGTATGTGTTCTCTGGATCAATTTGGAAAGTTTAGGATTAATTCAGATTTGGAATGAGAGTAATCCATGTAACTAATAACTCACAAAATGGGAAACTCATATGTAAAAGACAAGGTTGCTTAGTAGCAATTTAAACGAAAGGGCTCGGCTTTGAGTCCTGATCAGGCTGTATATTTTTATCAACATATGACAACTTATTGAATTTTGTGTCTTATTTCAATGTTTGTAATTAATAAATCTTAATGATTTTACCTCAAAAGAAGACCTCTGCATTCGGAAATGTGCCTTAAAATCTACAGAGGAATACAGGGGTACAATATCCTCTACGTATCCATGGATTCTGGTCTACAAATGATTTACAAATTATAAATAAACGTCGTTGTCACATATACCAATATACCTGCAGCAATCAAAACACTCTGCCTGCTACGAATCAAATGATACACATCATCATTAGCGAATTCTTCAATCAAAATAGCACTCAGGACGCTGTCTGCAGCCATCTTGGAATTGTTCCGGTGCGTTCAATAAGCTAAACACGTGATGACGAACGTTCTCCGCGCGAACGTTCGCATAACTGAACGCATGGCTGGTGCTTATAACCGATATCCATATTAACGTTATTATAAAATGTTACTGTATATTTCGAAATTATGATTCAGGAAACAAAGGCAGCAGATAAATGGGTTGTTACTAGATCTATTTCTTACAAGAGCGAGTTTTGTGAATATATCCAACAATATAATGAAAAATACCGATATGATATGATTTGCACAAATGCTTCAGCTTTATTATGATTTTATTTTAAAAAAGACGACTGTGAAGTAGACTTACCTGTCTGAATGTATAAATGGTATCAGTGTATTGAGACGGAAGTCGACCAGCTTAGGAAGCTCTGATTGGTTTGTTTATCTTGAGGGAACAAGTTAATAAGTTGTGGCCACAAGTTAGTTAAAAAATAAACTTCGGAAATTATGTTGTGGCCACAAGCTAATAAAAAATATCGACCATGTCACCTCCAAGCTTCCGTACGTATGAGACCTGCTGCCGCCTACGCGGAATGGAATTGTTATCGACTACACCTTATTTTTATCTTTATGCTAACAGTTAACATCCGTCAACAATATTCCATTCCGCGTAGGCTGCGTAAGTATGAATGATCCAATATAAAGGGGCAGTAACTTTAGGAATTATTACGAAACTTAAACGCATTATAGCTTTTAAAAGCAGGGAACTGAAAACAGTTTATTTATGATCTCGTACAGGGCACCACCATAATATAAAGTGACGACATAGTTATTCAAAGAACGACATTATTCATATAACTTTCATATGTGTAAAACTTGTAAAAAAAACTAAACAGCATTGTCATAGTCAGCGTCGGAGACCCACGGCTGCCTATATTACATCTGCGCTGTATGAAGGAACGGAATAAGCGCTCGTGGGTCTTCGACGCTGTGTCATAGTTTGCAATCCAGGGTTTATGATAAGCTATCTTCTGACATATCTTGCAACTACAATTTCAATTTGACAGCGCGCCATGTGACAGCGCGCAAACACGTGATGTCAACCAAATTATACCAGTGAATACTACTGATGCTCAAACGGAGTCATGCATTTGTCCAACTTGGGCCTTTTATAATTTGTTTAATTGCTAATATGAGACCCACAATTTCCCCCTGCTCAGAAGAAAACGGACGATGACGGGATTTCGGTTATTCAATCGATTATCTGGCAATATACCCACGTTCTTCGAAGAGGGGGTGGAGAAGGGGCGTAATGATTTCATCGTCATATATACAAACACACAGGCACGAGATATTCATTCAGGATGCAGTAGCCATGTAGTAATAAGACTTTTTATCCGTCCGTCCCTGCATCCGCGCAGTCGAAGAGCCCTATTCATGCTAATTGAGGGACCTATTCGAATAGAGCCACCCGTGTATCTGTATTCAAGGTAGCTCTATGTGGACTCTCTTTCTGGAATGAGTTTAACAAAAATATTTTTGTAGTTTTCACAACATATGTGACATATACGTTTCTGTGTAAACTTAAAAAAAATGACCAAACGAATATGTATGTCACATTAGACAGATGACGTTTATTTGGTCGGATATATCACACACATGTGACATGTACGTTCCGTGACATATAAGATTCAACAATAACAATATGATATTAATTAGTTAGGATATTATATACAGAATCCGACATGAATTGTTATTTCTTATCAAATTTTACTAAACAAGTTCATGAAAATGTTATTAAGCGGGCCTCTCATCTCATCCAATATCTATTAGTACTGAATATTGTTTGTTTTGTCATTGATTAAACATTTAGTAAAAACCAAATGTGTCAAACTTAAAAATCTATAAAAAGTTGACACGCAGAAAGGGTCCACGCCTTCTGCAAACGTCCGACCCTATTTTTTTTCCTGGGAACTTCAAGTTTCTATGAAGACTGCTTCCAGATCGACAATTAGACAGTCAAGTTTAACAAGTTTAATCCTAATATCAGCATATATTCCCATCAATATTTTTGACAAAATATGTTCAAAGTGAAAATTTGATTTTTTTTCTCAGTATATTGATTATTCAATGCATCCGCTAACTGATAGTGTAGACAAGCCACTTTTTTTTCTTTAGAGGGTGGGGGATCCAGAAAACACTTATTACATATTTTATGCCAGTTTGAAATTGGAAATGCACGAGAAACTCATATATCTTACCCTATTTCCCATTATCTAATATCGGTATCCCAGCCCCATCCCTTATTTTCCCCATCGTTATTATTATTAATTAATTTATTTTTTAGAACCTGCAAATACAACTGTAGTCAAATATTTTTGCCTCGGGGATGTCCTCCCGATGCGGGAGGCGTCAGGAACAGGTTCCCCGGTGTCCAGGGGAAACTTCGGAAGCGTCGCTAGCCATGTGTAGTCATCGGGAGGCCTCGGGGACTATTGCTTGCACTGAAAATTTTCCCGATGTGTCCCCGATGTTTTATTGGGAAAACAAGCCAAACATCTGCGAAGCTTCCCCTTGGGGAAGCATTCACGAATTGTCTGCGAAACATTTTTTCCTCCGAGGAATCCCCGAGGCTTCGGTGATGTCTCGCAGAAGGATCGGGGGGGGGGGGGGGACCTTTCTGTGACACGTTCCCTTGTGGTTGAATTCCAGATTATTTGAGAAAAAAAAAATCGGCAATGTTTGAAAAGCGCACTCTGAAATTTGTTGCTGTTTTGGGCAATATTAGACTGAGACGGCCAAATAGGCCACGGGACATTGTTGGGGGCGTTCTCATAACCCTCAAAAGTCTCTTGATTGGTCTCTTAGTTCCACCATCACATTCTCATAATCTCCATAATCTTCCAGCCAGGCACATACGATGATTCGCAAAGACTCAACGATGCATCCCTTAATCTAAGGGAGATTCCCCCGTTAAAATTTAAAATTCGCTGAATTTCCGGGGCACCTTCGCCGTATATCGGAGAAGGTCCGCCAGATCTTTCCCGAACATCAGAATCCATCCCCGATAATTCAAGGCTATTGTACCATAGCCGAAACATTGATTAGTAAACGTTCAACGGACCAAATCTGAGGCCTAATCAGTGCCATTTCTCATGGGACTGCTCCGTCTTTTTGGCTCAAACATCGGGAGCCATCGGGAGAAAATGTGTGTATTTTCAAATCGCCGATGAATTTTCCCAAGTGGGACCTAGGCCATGCGCGGATCGGGGGGGGGGGGGCGGTGGTCCAGACCTATTATCCCTAAAAAATGCAAAAAAGAGTTGCGAAAAGGGGCATGTCCCCCACCCCACCCCATGGGGTAAGGGGCATGTCCCCCTCTGGGATTTGGGTATTAATTATATATATCTAGAAATATAATTGTTAGATTTGATATTTTATTAGTATTTCCACGACGCTACATCTAGGTACTGCTTCGTGAATTTTGTCAGACATCAGCTGATTATATCGTTCTTGGCAAAACGCACACAGTCACCGATTAGATTGAACAGAAATTTAGCGGTAATTATTTTTTTCTTTCTTTTTCAGAATATTACACTGATGCATGGTGTTTATTTTATGATTGCTTGTTTAAACAATTATTTTTCTTGCTTTACTGAGACAAATGACATAAATAACGCATCATTATTTTTTATGTCATATGTTTTCGCGACCCGTTGCATTTGTAGCGTTTGAGAATGCATGAATGTGTTTTGTGTTTTCTGATTGTTGACTTTGATTACTTTTAAGCATACCAAGTCTTTACTGTCAATCCATGACTGTTATGTAATCCTTATCAGACCGCCTTAGCATCATTAATGTCATGTCGTCTGCTTTATAGTTCGCCCTCCTTACTGTTCGTCCCAAAAGTGACTGTTAGGTTAAATTGTTCCATTAATTAGGCAACGCCTCATAAACTTTTTGCTTAAAATGATGATAGCCTCTAATATGTAAAAGGCAAAGCCTCGATGCATGCACAGATTATTTTGTCTTGACTTGGCATCCATGGTTTATTTCTGCCTCTAGTAGTCTCTTTTGATAGTATGTGCTACTGGACTTTTCTTAGATTATCAAGTTCACCATAAGAAGACAAGACTACATTCTCACCTTTAGATTTAAAAAATAATTTAATATACTCCCAAATGCATCAATATATTCCCATCAAATGTAATAAATTGTCAATGGTAATTGAAAACAATTAGAAAAAAATGTCCAAAACCAACAACAGTCAAACTATTTCCAAAGTGGTGTCTTCAGTTGTCACTATTGAACTCAAAATAAGTCTGTCACTTGTATGGTGGAAATAAAGGTAAACTGAATGAAGCTTTTTATAATTATAATGAGGTAAGGTCAATTTTTCACCAACAATAAAAGTATAAATGTCATACATCATTACAAAGGTCTATTTAAAAGATATATAAACAATGCACTTTATTTCATTCAAATATTCCGTACAGTGTCTGAGTTATGGCACTTCAGAGATTCAGATTGAACCCACTTTCCTTAGGACAGTTGTCTTAATGGTCATTTCTTTTTAGGTCATTTGTCGTAAATTACAAAAAAAACTTCGGACATTTTTTTTATAGTAAAATTAGTTAAAGGACATTAAAGACACTTTCAATTTCATTTTATTTTTTCATGCCTATTCTTTTTTGCTTTGAAAATATAACATTAAATTATGTTTCACAATTGCAGTCAGTTAAACAGTCAGTTAAACAATTTCCTAGGTTTTGCTGCTTTCCATGTCTCCAAAGCTTTTTCAAATGGGAAGTCCTCTTTCTTGCCATTTATTCTGATTCTCATGGTTTGGTCTTGAGTGTCAGGGTTGAGCCTGTTTCTCAGTGCTACATAAGAGTTAGATTTTGCACTGAAAATCCCCTCTCACAGCCTGCGGTGTTTACAGGTGATTGCAAGACTGCCCAACTTCAAGAGGTTAGGAAAAGGCTGTCACTATTTCGTCACCGTCACTGGTGCAGAGGGGTTAGAGTGTCCTCCTTGGAACTGGGAGGTCATGGGTTTGATCCGCGATTGCGACATACCAAAGTCACAAAAAATGGTACTGGTAACTTCCTGCTGGCGCTAAGCATATATACAGGGTAGACTGGTTGTCCCAGTGTCAGGAAGGACAATGTGACTGGGTGGGGTATCATGCAACATGTCAACATAATGATATTACGGTGTGTTTGTTGACGTTTACCGTCACTTTGAAAGTATTTCAGTCATATTAGCAACATTCAGCTAATTACAGAGGAAGACCTACTGCAAGCCAGCTAGAAGTAGCAGTGTAGCAGCACTATATACAGTCAAACCTGTTTTAAGCTGTCAGTCAAGGGAACAAGAGAAAATGGCCGCTTAACAGAGGTGACCGCTTAATGAAGTTTAAATATATAACAAAATGCTACGGTTTGCCGCTAAATACAGGTTGACTGCTTAGTACAGGTGGCCGCTAATACAGGTTCTGCTGTATAAAGTAGACATAGTCTCCAAATGACGTTAATACTGTTGGTGGGACATTAAACCCAGAAAACAAACATCATTTTAAGTGATAAATAACCCTATTAGTTAAACCAGAGTATAAGTGTGTATGTTCGGAGTATATCATGCCTGTGACAACATTTGCCATATAGCAGCCATCCGCTAATTACAGTTGGAGGTGGACCACTAGCGCAAAGAAACACATCAGTATGACCACGAACATGCTGCAAGCCATTGAACTGTAATGCTACTTTACATAAACAAAGAACTATCCTTTGGACAATAAAGCAGAAGTTACTGCAACATGAACAATACACAGTACACTGTGACCATGCATATTTCAAAGTGTAACTTTGAATGTGTTTCACACTTTGAATGTGTTTCAAAGTTTTCAGACTAGACTAGACTGTTTGAGTTTACCGTCGCTTGACAGTATTTCAGTCATATAGTGACATCCAGCTAATTACAGGTGGAGGAAGACCCCAAATGCACAGAGGCATCCAGGTAGAACCACAGACCTACCGCAAGCCAGCTGGAAGGCTTCCTCACATGAAAATCTGAATGACCCTGCCAGGATTCGAACCCACGCAGTGAAGGGCTGAGTAAGTGTTAAAATCAGCAACTTTACCCTCTCGGCCACGGAGGCCCCCCTAAAGTTTTCAGAATGAAACAGGCATGGTTCTTTCAAATTCATGATAGAATTCACTTTTTTACGACAAGTATTCCAAGAATCCCTTTTGCTTCTTTGAGGAGGAAAATAAAATGGTAAAAGAAAAAACTAATGCAAATCAATAACCTTTATTAGACAGGCTGTTGGTTCCATAATTCCTCACAATGAGTTTTATGTTTATAAATGATAAAATTAAACAGTTATGTTCGTTACATTACTTAACAAGCATTTTTGCATCCTGGGTGAATTTAAATTCCATCCATCTTCTTCCTTCAGCTTGAATAAAGTATCTGGGTGTTGAATTAACTCATTCACCATTTGTGGTATCAATTTTTATGTAATTCAAGTTACATTGTGTGAGGACACAAATGTGACTACCTATAATATATCAAATATATTAAAAACAAGAGGACCAAGATGGCCCTATATTGCTCACCTGAGTATAATTGCTCTTGAAGGTAGTATTTTAACTTCTCTGAGATGATGTGACTATTATTATGTGAAACTGTAGTTCATTTTCTTCAGAACAAATGAGAAAATAAATACAAACAATGTTTCGCTTTTTGTTTCTCGATATTTTCGTTTTTTTGGTTTGTACTTGAGTTAAAGAGATAATTTTCAAAGTAGAGTTTCCAATAAAATGGCAATAATAAAGTTCAGAAAGCGAACAGGCTTTATGTTTAACCAACTAGTGTTATTGACTTGACATTTATCACATAGCCATCCTTAAACATGCTGTAACCTTCCAGCTTGTGGTACTCCCATAGTGCCAAGTGATTGTATTTACTGGTAAATGACACTTGATAGTTATAACAATTGTGGAATTGTAGAAAGGTCTGGCGAACTGGTAAGAAGCTGGGGATTAGTTAGTTTCACACCATTGTCCACGGTCAACTTGTCAACTAGCACTTCGTCCCTATACTCGATAAGCCCGTCCGGATCGACCTCAATACTGACCTCAGTTGTAAGCTCCCAAAGATCAACATAATAGCGTCATAATTACGATCGGAAATCATTCAAAATAAACTGCGCTACAAACATATATATACCTTTATTTCCTCCATTACTGAAGATTACAAAAAATATATATGCAATTAAATATAACGATACACAAAGATAACTTACATGAAGACATCATTCAAGGTGATAAATAAAAAACAATAATGACAAATGATCCAATGATGATGATGAAGATGTTGTTGTTGATGATGATGATGTTGGTGATGATGATAACGGAGTAGCAGCTATGTGTCACTGCAACAATACACAATGGATATGGATAAACATGACTTAATGTTTTAACTAATATTTCAAACATGATACAAATTATCACAAATGATGAAGATGATAATGATGTTGTAAAAGCTGCTGCATAAGACGCTGAAAATACTTTTACACAAACATGAGGCATATACATGATGATGATGATGATGATGATGACGACGACGACGACGATGATGATGATGATGATGATGATGATAACGATAACGATAACGATGATGTCATATTCCAAAAATATACAAAATCATATTAGCGTATAAATTCAAATGAATAAAAAATAACACAAATAGGTTAAAGCATATCAATCGAATATGTTGTCATCTTATCGA
The DNA here is from genome assembly GCA_021229015.1 of Solen grandis. NCBI lineage: Eukaryota > Metazoa > Mollusca > Bivalvia > Adapedonta > Solenidae > Solen > Solen grandis. Next base: position 3,625,586 of record CM037779.1, read on the forward strand.
AACGAAACATAAGCTGACAAATCGATTGCAGACACATGGGAGATGACTGAAAATATACACGTTATATCAACTTCTCATCAGACCAGTGAGAAGAAAAAAATAATGTGTATACATTAAGTATTAAATTGGAAAATCATTTTTTAATATATTCAAGCCAGAGTTTGTGAATATAACTAAAGACTAAACCTAAAAATGCATCATAATTACAGGAAATAAGAGTTACTAATAAAGGACATTTAACTCCCAATAAAGTGTTAACCAGACACTGTCTATCAAATGATTTTAAGCAATTAACGACATTTCTCCCAAAAGCATTTTCAACATTCCTAAAAAGTTTGACTCTGTGTGATTCAAGTGCCTGACAATCAAGAAGTATATGGTCTGTAAGACAGACATCGCCGGTGATTAAACGGCATTTTATACAAGATTCATTAAAACGAGATGTGTACGTTATAAATTTAGCTACTGATTTACAATTGTACACTTTTCGAGGATAATTGGACACATAAGTCCAAATAGATGATACACCAAACTGACAATGAATAGATCTAAAACGTACAAAATTTTGAGCACTTATTCTTTGATACCAGGCGTCTTTCACTGTATTCCAAATCTTATTTTTTATTATAACTTTCCATCTATACTTGCTGGGAAATATACCTGTATCTAAGTAGTCGTCGATATAGTGTTCAAGAGAGTAAGATCTTAAAATGGCATAAATATCAGAACAAAAACCAGAAACGGACTTATTCAAACGAAATTGAAACCATCTGTATAGAAATATTTTCTTTAAAATATATTTACCATTTACACGGCATAGCTGGCCAAGGAACGAAAGTTTCCTTAAATCAATTTCAGCATATAAGGGTAGGCAACCTATCATACTTAATGCAATATCAGTACTTGTCCTGATTGCCATACCTTGAAACGATTTAATACATAAGCGGTGAGCTCGTTCAAGATTTGTGATCTCTGACTGCGAAAGATTATACAAACACTCGCAGCCATATAACGCTTTAGGTAAAACTATTTGATTATATATCCGTTTGCAGTGTGATTGGATTTAATCCATTATCATGAAATGCACAATTTAACAGACTGAAAAATGTTTTTCTAAGCTGCGTGATATAAGTAGACGTTCGACTAGATGACATGTGAGTTGGCTGTACTACTACGCCTAAATGTTTATACATTAAAACTTCTTTAATGGTCTCATTACCCATTGTAAAAGAACGACGTGCCTTAAGCATTGATTTCTTTGACTCATTAAATACAATTATCGCACATTTTGATGAATTATATTGAAATCTCCATTTACACGAATATTTATAACAGGTATCAATCATTGTCTGAAGACCAGCTATTGACAATGATAAAAGAAGCATGTCATCAGCGACCGTTGGCGCACAAACGCTAAACGGACCGATTGACAGACCACGACCTAAAGTTGTAAGTTCCGTTATAAGGTCGTTTATATACAGGAGATAGAGAAAAGGTGACCAAGAGCCCCCTTGTCTGGTTCCTTGGAGAACAGGGAACCAGTGCAATTTGTAACCATTCATCATTACACAACTATACATATCAGAATGCATTTCCACTACAGACAACCAGAGTTTATGTGAAATTTTCATTTGATGCAATTTATAAAATAAGCCATCATGCCAGACTTTATCAAAGGCTGTCATTGTATCAAGATAACAAGCAAAAAGTTTACTACCATTTTCCTTACAATAATTTTCACATTCTTTTACTAGATATGACGTCATGTTACATCCTATCCCCTGTTGAAACCCCCTTGTAAAGGATTGATATCAATTGTTATTTCTTTATACTTTCCAGAAAACCACCGAGCTGATTTTAAGAATCTGAGAACAATTTTATTCTCCCCTACCTGTCTGTCATCTGTGTATTGGAGATCTCCAACTCGTTGGGTTTCCTGGTGAATCTGTTGTTTTCCGTTGGATCCACCGACGGATTAAACGTCCCCAATGGCGGTGAGTAGCCACTGGAGCTACAGGGCAGCAAGATGTCTTGTCCCACGTACACTGTCTCTCTCCTGTTGTTGCTGTACTTCTCGGCACCTATAACAGGTTTATTAAACTATTCTAGACATACTGTTATCTTTCAACATTGTTAATATTACCTTAAAATATGTTAATTACAACAAAAGAGAACACTAGTTGGTTCACCATATAGCCTATGTTCTTATTATATGGATCGGAAATTTGGGGACTTAATAATTTTGTTTGTCTTGAAAGTATTCAAATTTTTGCTTGTAAACTCTTTTTAAATGTAAAACAATCAGCTTGTAATGATGCAGTGTTAGGTGACTTAGGAAGATTCCCTTTATACATATATGCTGCCAAAAGATGCATTACTATTGGTTAAGAATTCTCAAATGCCTAAATATAGATATGTTAGAATATGTTATGATATCAGGCCCGGATCCAGAAATTTTCTGCTGGGGGGGCCAAAATCCGAATGTGATAGAGTGGGGGGGGGGGGGGGGGGGGGGGGGGGGGGGGGGGGGTGGGGGGCATGCTCCCCCGGAAAAAAAGTTTTTAGTGCGATGGAGATGCATTCTGAAGGGTATCTGGGGATAATAGTGAAGGTTTTTGTTGTTGTTGTTGTTTTTGTTTTTAAATCCGATATATATTTTTGAAACTTGAAGGCCTAGGTCCCACTTGGAAAAAAAAAATCGGTGATGTGGAAATAAACATTTTTTTTCTACCGATGGCTCCCGATGTTTGAGCCAAAAAAAGACTGAGCAGTCCGTTGAAAAATGACAATTATTAGGCTTCGGGATTGGTCCGTTGAACATTCACTGTTGTTTCGGCTTTGGAACAATAGCCTTGAGTCCCGATGTTCGGAAAAGCACCGGGGGACCTCCTCCTATGATCGGCGAAGGTGCCCCGGAGTTTCACTGAGTTTGTAACATCATCGGGGGAATATCCCCGTAGATTAGGGGATCTTGTGAACCATCCTACATGTCTCGGGGAAGATTATTGAGAGTATGAAAATTTGATGGTGGAATTAAGCGACAAAGTCAAGAGAAGACTTTTCAGGGGTTTAAGGGGATGCCCTAAGCAATGTCCAATGGCCTTTTTGACCGTCTCAGTCTAAGACTGGCCAAAACAGAAACTAATTTCTGGGTGCGCTTATTTTTTTTTTTTTTGTGCAAATATTATGAGATTCAACCATAAGATCGGGAATGTGTCACAGAAAGGCCGCCGAATATCCCCGAATGCCCCCTGATACTTCGGCGAGACATCACAAACGCATCGGGAATTCATCGGAGGAAAAAAAATCGCGGAAGCTCCGTGAATGCTGACCGGAGCTTCTCTGCGGATATTTCCCCGGCTTGTTTTTCCGATAAAACATCGAGAACACATCGGGAAAATTTCAATGAATTCTTTTTGCAGTACACCCGAGGCCTCCCGATGACTCCACGTGGCTCGCGACGCTATTTCCATCGGGAGTACGTATGCATCCCATCCCCGAGGCAAAAAAATGCCAAGTGGGACCGAGCCTTAAGCATTGAGCGATATAATGTTATCTTTTACCGGCGCAAAGTCATGTTATTGAATAACTGCTGTGCAATCGTATAAATTTGAGTACAATTGCATTTACAGGCCCCGATCAAAAATAATAAAAAAATAAAAATAACGGTGGGGGAGATGGAAGCGCTGGGTGGGGGGGGGGGGGGGCACTGATATTACTGAAAGGGCATTACTTCTTCCGGGTAAGAAATACGGGCTTATCTTGTATTTTCATTCACAAACTGGCATAAAATATTTAATAAGGGTTTCCTGAACCCCCACAAAAAGTGACTTGTGATCATGTGATCATTAGTTTTTGACTCAACAGTGTAAAAGACAGTTTTGTCAAAGACTGAGAAAAAAAATCAATTTTCACGTTAAATATAATCATTTTGTCAAATATGTGGAAGGGAATAGGTTCGACCTTAATGATATTGGCTGTCAAATTGTCGATCTGGAAGCAGTCTTCACACAGAAATTCTCAGAAAAAAAAATCAGGCGCACGTTATAGGGTAGGTGTGTCATTTTTTATTTTGTACATTTTTAGTTTTAGTTGAAACATTTTGGTTTTTCTAAGTGTTTAATCAGTGAAAAAACAAACAATAGATGTTGATATTTAATATAAAATCTTAAATATCCGTTTTATTTTGACAATAAATTGTGTAATCTGTGCATTAGTATTCGTTAACTTATCAGTAACATTGATCAATAACTGATTTGATTTGAATTGTAATCATAATCTTTCATAAATTTATAAATTTAAATTCTTATTTATATTTCTTAATTATATTCATAAATCTAAAATACACATATTTTATAATAATTATTATTATTTTTATTCGTAAATAATAAGAAAAGTGAACATGATGATGTATAGACCTACTTTTTGTATTTATATATTGAGAGAGTTAGTTAAGAAGAATTTAACTGCTTCGTTAAAATAATACTTACAAGTTATGTAAAAATAGTATAGCTGATGACATTTAGAAACACAACCTATTTCTGATAAAGTTTAATTTACATGGCTAGCGATAGGTATGCATCTTCCCTGCAGAATAGCTTTTTAATTTTTTTCCAACACAAATTCGGCAATTTTTCATACCTGAAAGTTCATCAACCTGGCAGTTAAATTGCCCGCTTTTAATTCAAGATTTAAAATTTTATAGATGTAGAGAAAAGTGAATTTAAAATTTCGTTGATTAGTCAAAGTTATTTGTTAAATCAATAATTTCTTTGGGCTCTAGTGAAAATATTTCGATAGCAATTACATTTTAATGTCCAACTTAGTTGTTGTTTTTAGTGGCTAATTTTATACTAATCGATTTTTATGTTATTTCCTAAACATCACCTGTCTAGAATAGTTTTACTGATAAAAAGTTTTTGTAATTGCCTATTTTTCTTCAATCATTAGATCGCTCGGCAGACGAGATGTCCTTAGGTATCACTCGACAATAGCCTGTGAATCAGTGAAGGTGTCAATCAATTTGCATACACAGTACTTTAAACACATGCTTATCACTAAGTCATGGATGACTGCCGATTCAGATTACCTACACATTAACAGCAGGGGGCCATAAGACAATAGGAGTCTGGCTGGTCAGGTGGTTATGCGGTTGGTTCAGTATGGGGGCCAACGCAGGGGATTTCCTCTAGACAGCTCAAACATTATGTAATCAATGGATTTTATAGACTAGAAAAAAATGTATAACCAGGGCCGCTGGGGGGCCAAGGCCCCCCTCCCCCCCCCCCCCCCCCCCCCCCCCGGTGAATCCGGGCCTGGATATGCAAGTACACTTTGATTCTTTAGGATATAATAATTGGGAAAGCAGTGTTAGGCAACATCTTTATTCAAACGGTTTTGGATATGTATGGGAAAATCAATATGTATCAAATCAAAAGTTATTTCTCACCACATATGTTACTAGATTAAAAAAATTTAAAATTAAAAATTAATTGTTAAATATTGATAAGTTCAGGAGTTGTTTAGCAAATTTTATATGCATTTGTTCATTATATAAGAATATTCGTTCAATATATATACCAGTTATTTACTATGAAAACCCCTCTGTTGAAAAATTTTACAATCTTATAGCATGTAAAAATGAAGATGTCATTAAGAAATTAGCAATGTTTATATTCCATGCAACTAATGTAAGAAATGAATATTTAGGCAAGTAAAGTTTTACTACACTATGACTTATAATATTATGTATTGTCTTTAGGATCTGTCTTTGTTAAATAGTTTAAATATGTTGATAAATGTGACTACCTGTCACAATACATTCTC
>CM037779.1:3631511-3666835 GCA_021229015.1 Solen grandis
TTTCGGGCTTTAGGCAGAAAGTCCTAATAAACAGTACCCCCCCAATTAGGACTTTCTGCTTTAGGCAGAAAGTCCTAATAATAATAAAAAAAAACAAAAACAAACCCAATGGGACTTTCTGTTTAGGCAGAAACCCCAAAAAAACAGTAAAAAACCCAATAGGACTTTCTCCCAGTAGGCAGAAACCCTAAAAAAAAAACAGTACAAACCCAATATGACTTTCTGCCTGTGGGCCCAGAAAGCCCAATAATAAAAAAACAGAAAAAAACCCCAAATAGGACTTTCTGCCAAAAGGGCAGAAAGTCCAAATAAAAAACAGTAAAAAACCCAATAGACAGTACTAATAAACAGTAAAAAAAAAAATTTGGCTTTCTGCTATAGCAGAAAGTCCTAAAAAAACATAAAAAAACCCAATGGGACTTTCTGTTTAGGCAGAAAGTCCTAAAAGAAGAAAAAAGAAAAAAACAGTAAAAAACGTCCTAAAAAAAAAACAGTACAAACCCAATAGGACTTTCTGCCAGTAGGAAAAGTCCTAATAATAATAAGAAAAAAGAAATATAGATACGTCCAGCTACTTACAGAGGGGAGGAAGCCCCCCGATTTTTCAGGGGGCCCTTGATAAAAACCCACCGACCTACCGCAAGCCAGCGGGAAAGGGCTTCCTCCCCTAAAAATTTCCCAAAGTCCCTACCGGAATTCGAACCCACATCGGTGGGGGGTGAGAGTTTAAAAATTTTTAGTATTCTAGGTACCCAAAATATATGTCCTGATAATCCCTACAATGTCAATTGTAGCATATTTGGGTCTAGTTTTATAGGTTTTCAAAATATAAGCAATTAAACTTAAACCTATTGATTCTGCAATCAAAATTCTTTTTTTTTTAATTTCGTGTACAGCCGCGGGAATAAAACCGTAAATGCTACCATGCAATAGATTCGTCGACGCGTGTAGCCTCGTGAGTTAAATTTTAATAATGCTTGTACATACGATGGAGACAACTGTAGTACGTTATAGTTAGTATTTATTAATAGAGAATTTAACAGTTAAGAAGCCAGAACGAGCGTAGCGAGTGATGCTTCTTAACTGTTAAATTCTCTCTTAGTCTTTGAACATATATTTTGTCCAATGAAATCATTCCATTTTTTCAAATTTTTGTCTCCATTTAATTGGCATCAACTTGTCACTAAACACTATTCCGCTAAATCAGCTGATCAATCTAAAACCAGCTTCAAGCACCTTGACTGCGCATGTGCGTCGAGTTGTGTCGAGAAGCGGAGCTTTATGTGTTCACCAATATGGACTAAGACCACATTTACCTGCCCTTGGTTACCCCTGCATCCGGATGTGTTTACGCAGAAAAAAGTGACCATATTCAATGCTTAATTATGGTGTGTTTTTGACTGAAAGACATGCAATAAAGAATTAAATTCTATAGAACACAGTTAAATAGCCATAAAATGCCCAATTTGGAGGCATTAATGCACAACAATCTTAATAATTTAGCATTACTGAGAGGGGAATTTTTGAGAAAAATGGTGTGAAATGGCCGACCGGTGCACTAAATTCATACGCATGTTATTTGGCCTTAAATAGGTGAAAAAGTAGTCGTGTGCCCCCATGTTTAAAATGTACAGAATTATTTCTCTTGAATAGATCTGTCTAATGAGGTAAGTTTGGATGCCAATTTCCCTTACAGAAATTGTCATTTGTATATATGCTTATATAGAACATATAATAAATTTAAATTGTGGTCTTAGTCCATATCACGCATGTGTAACGTGTTAAAGGGATTTTTGATGTGAACGCATGAACATCGACAAAAAAATAATACACAGCAACCATAGAGAACAAACATTTACTCACTAGCATTCTGATTAATCCAAAATAACAAAAGAACTCTACCCTTCCGCTTAGTTTAGTTTAAACATGTATTATTGCCTAAGTAATGATGATGCAACATTGGAAATTTTAAAAAATAAGTAAGAGGGTCTGACCACAAGTTCTAACAACATTTAGTATCAGTCATCGCTTTAAAGACACTTGTGTAATTTCAATGTCTACACATGTTAACATAGAATGGGCAAATATATAACTAATTACTAAACAAAGCAATTAAGTAAATATCCGATTAAATGAATTCAAATTGAAAAATGTATATAAATAATGAGAAGAGAAGAAGAAAAAACACTAACAAACAAGGGTTACTTAAATGAAAAAAAAAAAATGTCCAAAACACAACATATATAGGTGCAGATATATGAACCTTTCTAAACAGTATCTTTTATTCAAATTTCAATCACCACTTTTTTTGCCGAAGAGATCAAAGTCGGCTTCCGGTTCAATGCTCATTTTGAGCGTAGATCTACACAGCTATACACAGCTAGAGCAGCGCATTGACTTTTGACATAACATGTTACATGTCACGTGATGTAACTCACGCTGGGAACAGGTTGATAGGGCGGAGTCTAAAAAATCAATACTATATTTGAAATGTGCGACTGCGTTAAATTTCAAAACATAATTTCAAACACTAAGTAGGTTAGTGTTATTTAGTAAGCATTAAGGCTCTGGAACTGTAATGAACTTCGGCAAACACCGACACTCGGAAATGTCCGTGTTTGCCGAATGATCCGTAATCGTTAATTATCGTCGATTTCCGGTTTATTCTATTTTTAGTAATTTCCTATCATTTGGTGGGGTTTTCCGATACGTAGTTGGGTAATCAAAATGGCTGAAACTGGTGTTCAGCGACGCGACTTGCGAGGTCGTTTCAGCAAAGCTTGCGCTGTAAAGGCCAAGAAGTGTAAAATTGAAGTCGAACATAATTATTGTGTTGGGACTGTGTGTACAGGCAAAGACTGTAATGTCTCATCTTGTTGCGCACAGAGGTATTTTGTTTACACAGCCTATATGCCCGCCCTCTGACTTACCCCATATTTATAACCAGAGGTTTCCTTCAGAAAAACTGATTAAAATCAGTAATGGTTAACAAACTATCTAAACTAAACGTAAGGAACACTTTATAAACAGTTGATGTAGGTATGAATGGAAATGTCAAAGTAACAAAATAATGAGAGTAATGCAAAAAAAACAAAAAAAAACAAACAAAAAACAAATTAAACTGAGATGAAAAATATGGAGACTTAAGAAAGCCTTCACATGACTCTCTGCACCATTTGTAGTAAATGTGATATTCATGTATGTTATTAACAGACACATCTTGGACCATTGGACCTGCAGGCAGATATGATATTACATGTATATACTGAATGTTCAGCTCCGTTGCATTCATATATTGTTCAAAAGAACAAGGTTAACCATGTATTCTGTGATATATTTGTGTTTTTGAAGTTTAAAACTCATTTTTGTATCATATAGATGATTTTTTGATTTAAAGATTTACTATTTAATTAATACTGACTATTTTGACGTCATTTTTCGCTTGGAGTTTCATTATAGTCACCTTATATAACTTGCTATTATTTACTTTTGGAACGGTAAAACTTCTATTGAATCTCATATTATGTAGAGTTATTATTGCAGAAAATTTTAAAAGTTGTTTCATGTCTTAAACTTAATCCATACTTGAGATATTTAGCTTTAAAGATAGTTGAAGTTTTTAAACATGACAGAAAAACTGGAAAATTTGCATGTGAGTATATGTATATAAAAATCTATATCTTGAAAAATATTTGTCCAAAGCTCAATTCTATTGATTTTAATTAATATTTAGTTGTTGTAAAACAGGAAAATGGGTTAAAATATGAACATAAAACAGTTGTTATAAAAAAAAGTGTACTTTTTTTATTTTTTACCCTTGTATTATTTCGACCATTTCTGAACATTAAGGGAAAATACATAAAAATGTCAATAACTTTAGTTATAAACGGTAAATTTAAATAAAAATTCACCATACAATGTGTTTTATAGTATAGATTCAGGAAATAATATCATTTTTAGGATTTTGGAAGGTCACCATTACAGTTCCAGAGCCTTAAGTCCATTAAATCGGTCGCGCGGCTTTGCCGCGCCTGACCGATTTAATTTCATTAATGCTTACTAAAAAAACACTAACCTATACTTAATTAACACTGACTAACTTAGAGTTTGCCCCGCCCTATTACTGCGTTATGCTGCTATATTAGGAAATGGCGCCATATAAGTGTTACGTCAGCGTGTTGTTAAAGTATTCACACACGTGCACGTGCTTTCCAAATATGGATGTAACACATAAATTTCGCGCATTTTTTGACCGTCGGCTCATCTTTTTCAGATTTCAATCAATTTAAGTGATGGCTGTTTTTTTATTTATTTATCTTGTTTTAATTAGTTAAGACATCAGAAAAATCAACTGATGGACATTAAGGAAAGAACGAAATATGTAAATAATAATCGTTTAAAAAAGTCAGTGTCAGCGGAAGATATCAAGGCTAGGAATACCCCGGAAATACTAAATCAAACGAGTTAATACATGATCTGTAAGTTGTTTAAAAACGTTATATCAATTATTTCAATTCTTGTATTTGCCAAATTGGACTGTGGCCCGGTGTCCGGTAATGTGACTGGGTGTGGTATCATGCCAACTGTCTACGACGTGATACTGTGCAGTGTGACAACACTACATTTGTCTCAAGTAGACATTGTCTCCAAAAGACTTAAATACTGTCGGTGGACGTTAAACCTAATACACTGTACTTGAATTTTAGTATTTAATTTAGCATCTTTTTCTTTCCTTAGGAGTCCCTTTGCAAAAAATATTTCCGAAACTCCTCATTCTTATGTAAATGTTTATCTATAAATATGATTATTTAAGCAACTTTACTAAATGTTTACAAAAGACGTCAACATGCGCCAGTGTGCACACCTCGTGTGTAGGGATCGGTATAGTAATCACTGCCATATATGATATCACGTGAATAGGGCGGAGAATAATTTGAAATAATGACATGTGCATTTCGCCATAAACTCTTAACAGTTAAATCACAATTAAATAGACAAGTCTCGCAAAATCTCGAACTCTTAACAAATTAAATCGACCAGGAATTTGAAATTTTGGGCTCACTGATTAGATAGAAATAGCGGGCAAACTCTAAACAAAGTTACTCCATTTGGCCCTTTTAGCTAACGGACAAATTAGCTTGCAGCGTCTTGAACGGATGACATGTGTTGATCATTTTGTTTCAAACGTCTACACTTATACACGCCCATTGTATCTCAAGCTGGCAATTAAATTACATTGTACTATAACATATATTTTCACATAGTTTATCATTTATCATAAATTTGGATTGATGCAACAACAAAGTCGGGACATTGCAATGTTTCAACAACAGTCTAAATGACATGTGTCAAAACGCTCAAAGGATTATGGGTAACGCAATGCTGCAACTGATATGTATAAGTAACGTAAATAAAATGATTTGACAAAACATTAAATCATTGTCAACACTTGTTTAGTTTGTTTGTTTGTTTGTTTGTTGGGTTTAACGCCCCACCGACAGTATTTCAGTCATTTGGAGACGATGTCTACTTAATGCAGTTATAGTGCTGCCACACTGCAGTATCACGCCGTAGACATGTGGCATGATACCACACCCAGTCACATTATCCTGATACCAAGCCAACCAGTCCTGCAACTACCCTTATATGCTGAGCGTCAAGCAAGGGAGCTATAACAGTACCATTTTTTACGACTTTGGTATCGAACCCACGGCCTCCCGCTCCCGAGGCGGACGCTCTAACCACTCGGCCACTTGTTAAGCTAGTAATATCGATATCATATAGGTAAAAAGTTTTTTTTTGCAATTTATATGACTAATACATATCTGTAAACTTACATTTTCCGAAGGTGAAAGCGAAAGAAGAATATTTTATGAAAATTCTTACAATTGGCTTTAAATTCGTATTTTTATGTAACTTACTTTTTTTTTTTTATCCATTTCAAAACTCTAGGTGCCAAAATAATCGTCTTAAAATTCTCTACATCTCACTTGCTTAAACTAAGCACTTATTTCTAATGATTCTTAAGATATAAGCCGTAAAACTCTGACATGACGGCAAAATCGCTGAAATTATACATGTTTAAATTCTTATTTTTTCCTTATAAGATATAAGCCGTTAAATTCTTACATGACGGCAAAATCGCTGAAATTCTACATGTTTAAATTCTTATTAATGATGTAACTTCCTTATATTTTGATCAATTTCAAAACTTTAGGTACCAAAATAATCGTCTTAAAATTCTCTACATTTACGCTTTATCTATAGGAATATTTTTAATATTTTTTGAGATACAAGCTCTTAAACCTCCTGAAAAATGAAATAATCACCAAAGCTATATGCACGAATTTCGTTTTTTCCCCATTACTCCATGAATCTTACGTCAATCATTAAACATCAGAACATCAAACGAACGGCCAAACATTGCTCTACAAAAAATATTCATCATCATATTTTCAAAAATCAAAGGTTTTCGAGATATAAACTGTTAAACACACTGAGGGTTACCAAATTTTCGTTTTTCCGCCATAACTCAACCGATTCAACCCCGATCATCAAAAACTAAATATTATCTGAAAGGTCTTTCTAAACACTATAAATTATACGCATAGTGTCTCGATAGAATATTAACCGTTTTTGAGATATTTAAGGCCGAAGAAAAACCCGATAATTGATATATGACCTTGACCTTTGGGATTTTTCTGAAGCGGAAGTGACATGGCTCCATATAATCTAATACTGCATCTTCAGAAAAAAATTCAAGCAAATCATACAAAAAATAAAGCCTACAGGGCTTAAAAACCGTTAAGTTTTAATACGAAAGTTTTATTAGCATAATGACGTCATGTGACGTCATATGGCGTTCATCTTTATAGAATCTAAGGAAGACCTAGAGACAAATATATAGTCCAAATATCAGCTTTTTAGCTCATCAGGAAGCGATTTTATACGCATTTGAAATTTGACGTCAATAGTTCGAACAGTTCGCCATAAAACCTTTGCCTTTTCGAATTTGGAAAAACGGACACCGGCATGAACAACTAGGGCCTAACATACACATTCTGTGAAAGTTAGATGAAAAGTGTTTTAAAATATTTTGGCTCTTCTTGGCTATATATGATTAGTATACTTTCAGTATTAATTTTCAAATATCTGCTTCCTTTTGATTTAAATACATACCTCTTCTAAACGTCAGGAGAAAGAGGAAGAAAGAGAGAAAAAGTGTGTTAGCCGTCCATTAAAATATTTTGTTTCAATCTTTTCTTCTTTTCTATGTTTCGGCCTTTCTCGTTTACATAGGACTTTCATTTTGAATGTTATGAGAATGTTGTTCAGCCATTTTGAATATACTGGTGTCACCGACAGTCTTGTAATGGCACTATTACGCAGATAGCGTTTTATACTCTTAATAATGCAAAAAGTGAAGATTTTTCATATCCAATATTTATTTGAAATTTGACCCGAATATATCTTAAGTCACTGCATACACCCTATTTATGAGATTTTGCAAAGTGCACGTGAGAAAAAATGACTTGTGATGATTTTCGAAGTTTTATTCCTAAACGACGACAATATGCGAGGTTTATTATTGATTTGTTGAATCTAGAACTATTAATTGGTTGATATCACTTGATATTATATATTTGCATATTAAATATAAACTGAGTACATGAAGTCTTTCAAAAGTTACTATTTCACATTAAACTTGATTCTAAAGGCCGCATACCTCCATAATAAATCAGTGGATTGTAAACAAAATTAAACTTACTTGCATGACAAATAGGAAATCAATACATGAAGTACATGTATTTCAAAAGTACCCTGGCGGTAACGGTTATATCATATACAATTTGCCTATTTACAAAGGGCGCGTAACCTCATAACAAATGAATGAATTGTTACCAAAATCGAAATTTATCGGTATTTTGATAGTATATTCTGAATGCATTCAATACAATGATTTTTTTTTTCTTCAAAATTTATTGCGCGGAAATGAAAAGTCTAGGGACAGACGGCGGACAGCGCTAAACCATACCATTTCCCGTCATTCGACGGCATAAAATAAAACAAGGAAAATTTAAATGTCTCTCAAACTAAAGGTGTTTGTGCCTCAAACCTTCGCTTATGTCATATATGTAGAGGAATGTCTAAGTGAAATAACTCTAAAAACCCATAAGCAAGCTCCAAAAAAGGTCAACACTATCACATATGCAGTTTTATAGATATATCTCCAAAACAAGTTCATGCTACTTAATTCACTAAAACACAACCAGAAGCAATAGTCATAATACGTCATTTACAACTATCCGTCAAGTTTTATAACACACATGTCAAGTTTCATTGTTAAAGACATTAGAAACATTATAAGTAGTTCGCGATATATTGATTTCAATATACCCCCGTAACATTCGTTTGTTGGTCTTTTTTGTACTAGTATTGTCTACATGAGCGTGCTCCTTCAACTAATGACACTATTTACTTTCAAAGAGTGTCTCCTATGAAGCCAACCACATTTTCAAAATTTCCTTCACCCATTGTTTTATTTCCAGACGTATGGAGACAAACTTGACTTAATCTGCCCATGAGTTATATTATTTTATTTTCTTATGTGTCATGTTTCATAGCATAAGGGTACTCCTTGTCTCCATGAGGCAGATTTATTGCCATTGCTACCTCAGCGGTATCATCTCCATCATCTACGTTGATACGTTGTGCTATCATAGTTGACATTTTACAACGATGCGCAAAGAAAAGGTAGAAGGAAAAAGAAAACTTTAATATAAAGACAAGGCGGAGCGGTGGTAGTTCATTGGTAACTCGGTGAACTGCAAATCAAGGGGTGGGGGGTTCAAATCATGATTGAACCTTGGAAAATTTCACAGAGTAACTAAATGTTTAGCGCTGGTTCGTTTAAGGGTTCGCGTGTATCGTGCTATACATATGACACAATAAAAAAACCAGGGGGGGGGGGGAGGGGGTGGTCTATTCGAAACGAGCTTAACTCGGATCCCTTGTCCCCGCATCTGTCTCTTTGTGTAGGTGCAACTGTCTAGAGGTGCTAAGGGAGGGTAACCCTGACAGAAAAAGAACCGAAGTCAGAGGTGATGGCCTTAATGGCTTTCTCTGTTAGGAACCGCGCCACCATGTACAATACGCCTTTGCGAACGCAAACAACAACATAAATTATGACTGATATTAATAAACAGAAAAAAAGTACCGGTCCCGGTGGCCGAGTGATTAGGGCGTTCGTCCCGGAATCAGGAGGACGTGGGTTCTATCTCCGGGAGTAACATACCAAAGTCTTAAAAATGGTACGGGTATAGCTCACTTGCTTGACGCTCAGCATTTAAGGGTAGTTCCAGGACTGATTGGCCCAGTGTCAGGATATCGCCTGGGTGCCTGGAAAGCATAGTGGTAACGCTCTTCGCTTCTCACAAATGCGACCCGGATTCGATTCCTGATCACGTACGTGAAAGGGTACAGTGGTCGCCCGTTCAAACACGTAGGTTTTCTCCGGGTTCTCCGGTTTCCTCCCAGAATAATGACCACATACGCCGCCATTTGAGCCATCGAGAGTGATTAATATAGGTTGTCAGAACTTGTTTCGTAATCGATGTAAAATAAATAAAGTTTAAATATAAGACACTTAAATACTGTCGTTGGGACGTTAAACCCAATAAACATTAAGTAAACGTAATTCAAAGTAGACAAGGTAAAGTTGAGCTGTTTTAGTGGTTACCTGTATTGAGCGGTCATCCAGCATTTAGCGGTCAGTTTTTATATCATTTTAGCATTTTGTTACATGTTTAACCTTCATTTAGCGGAAACCTCTGTTAAGAAGACATATTTTCTTCTTCCCTTATCTGATCGCTGAGGACAGGTTTGATTATATTATCCATATACCAGGCCAGCTAGTCCTGAGGCTACGCATATTCACTAGGGGGCCGCCGTGGCCGAGCGGTTACAGTCGTGGACTACAAATCTCTCAGCCCCTCACCCCTGTGGGTTGGAATCCCGGTAGGGACTTCGGATTTTTCATGTGAGGAAGCCTTCCAGCTGGCTTGCGGTAGGTCGGTGGTTCTACCCGGGTACCTCTGTGTACTCGGGGTCTTCCTCACTTGTAATTAGCTGGACGTTGCTATATGATTGAAATACTATCGCAGCGACGGTAAACCCCAATACAGCAACAGCAACAGCATATTCACTAGGGAGATATAAAGACTTTCGTAAAGAAGCTGATTCCAAATATTTTGTATTTTTTAAAAAGGATGGCACTGCGTAATTAAGTCTGCAGTTTGTTCATAGTGTGGATAATTCTTCTGATCTCCAAGACTTTGAAACCGGCGTGTCCTTTAGTTATCATGATCACCAAAGACTGTAGGACATGCATGAAACATGAAATCAACGGAGAAATTGCGTCTGTTTCTACGTTACGTAAGATTATTAGTTTCCCAAATTTGAATGAGAGAAGAACTATCATTGAAAGTGATGAAAACCCCAGATACAGCTTTGTCACAGTTACTGTCACCATGTCAAAAAGTCTTGATAAAGTTGAAGGACAAAACACAAATTTCTCTCATAGCAAATTCCCCACTCCGCCTTCAACGCCTAGTGGACATTGTATACAGATATTGTCGCACATGGAAAATTGACATGAACATAGACAAATCAAATACAATCGTTTTCACAAAGCGACGCATCGCCCCGCCCATAAGTATATTATATGGGAACAGGTATATCACTCAAGTCGATCACGTGGTCCATCTGGGTATACGACATGACTCTAATCTAAAACTAATTGGTCGCATAGAAGACCGATTGCAAAAAGCCAGAAATTCCTTTTATGCTATGGCCTCCCTAGGTGTTAATCCCAATGGCGTTAACCCATTAATATCAGTTGATCTGTACAGCAAAATAGTAAAGACCATTGCATTATATGGCTGTGAATTATGGTGCAATCTGCCGCCCTCTTACATAAACCGGTTCCAGCATTTTGTAGTGAAAAAGATTCAAGGGCTTACTGCAAGGACAAGATTTGACATGTGCGAGGCAATTGTAGGGTTGCATAAATTAATTTGTGAATTATTGTTAAGAAATTTATGTTTTTGCATAAAATATTATGCCTAAATACAAATAGTACCTGCAGGAACATTTTTCTACGAAGATACTCGTTATTCCTATCAGGACAAACACCGTTGTATAGGGGGTTTATAACACCGTTGTATATGGGTTTATAACACCGTTGTATATGGGTTTATAACACCGTTGTATATGGGTTTATACCGGATATCTGTAACCTGCTGCACAGATACAATCATTCATAATGCACTGATTAATCCTGCCAGTATGCCGACAAAGTATGCATAGAAAAGGTTCATTAAAAGACTCGTCTATACAGCAGATGAGCGGGAGTGGAACTACAGGGTGTCATCCTGTGACGACTTTGCCTTTTTCAGAATCCTTTGTCCTACTATATGCCGCGCTGTGATATATGACGTTTGTAAGTACAGCTGCACGAGAACGGTGAGGTGTGAACCTGTTCTCAAAGAAGAATCATTGTGTTCCAAGTGCTTGAATATGCAACATAATAAACTAGTCCATTTATTAAGTGAATGTGTTGCAACGGAACACGTTAGATCATTATTTATACAGGATATACTACTAGAATACGGAGTTTATATTGTTGGCCAGTTGCTATCATTAGACAATGTAAACTTTTCTCTGCGGGTCCTAGGTGCTCCGCTCGTTCCTACCTTTGGGGATACAGACAACAACGAGTTCTTAACCAATCATTTCGCTTTGTTCACGCCTGTTTGCATGGTTAGAGTGACGTAATATACATATATCATACGCAGGTGTGTAACCTGACTCAAAGACAGTTTCTCTGTAAGGTTTGATATTATACAGAGCGTATAGACTGCTCTCATGCTCAAAATGTATACCAAGATCCATAATATGTATAACTTGACATTG
Organism: Solen grandis; assembly: GCA_021229015.1. NCBI lineage: Eukaryota > Metazoa > Mollusca > Bivalvia > Adapedonta > Solenidae > Solen > Solen grandis. The sequence continues at coordinate 3,643,485 of CM037779.1, forward strand.
TCCATATGCAATATTAATTATTTCATCATGCATTTTTCTGAATATTTGCGAATGTATTTTGTTGTTTGTAACTACTTATTTGTTTTGTATATATTTTCTTTGATTTCACATTGTATATATTCTTCATATCTCCAGAAATGTGGGGAATAAAGAATAAATGAAAGAATGAATGAAAAAAAAAAAATCAAAATCCGACCAAAGTAACCGATAAATAGCGCGGACGAAATTTTAAGAAATATATCAAAGGACTATAACTCACTCAATATTAAGCGAATCATGATGTGCCAACGATAAGCGCAACTAGGCTTGGTATTATTATACTATCTAGTTAAATCAAAATTTAAAGGAAAATATATTTAAAAACAAAGGGCAATTACTCATTTAAAATCAAGCGATCATGAAGTGCCAACGATATGCGCAACTAGGCTTGGTTCTTATCAGTCTTCAAAAGTTTGATCCAAATCCGACAAAAGGTAGCCGAGGAATAGAGCAGACGAATTTCGAATACAGATGGATCGAACAACCGAAAGACCGGCGGCTGTAACGTAATATAGCCCTCATATACTTAGTATCTGGGGGTATAATAATATTATTCCGTTAATTTCCTTTTCTGACCATATTGATAAATTTGGGGGAAAAGTATTTTATGTATCGCTTGCGCTCTGTTTTCCATGATCCTTTCAGCTGAATGATGGTGCTAAAATTATGTAAGCCGTCCTGTCGGGATAAAAAGGGCGATAATCAACTAGCAACTAAATCTAAATCTACATTGAAAATGCTTAGTCCCTTGTGTCTTCATGTGGGAGCTCAATAAAATCATTGTACCACAAATACATATCAAAATCATATAGGTTAGCTAGAAAGCTCCACAAAAATCAGAAATCAGTATCGTTAAACGTACCATGGAAGGACCAATCTCTATAAGGCCCGTTTTTTGGCCACAACGGATTTTTTTCTGACTTTGCCAACTTATGCCAATTGTATTGGCTATTATGCAATAAAGTATTTTCTAATCAGTTAAGTGCCGTAGGCTGTATTCATGAGTAAAGTGGGTGGGGGTAATTACACATTGTTGAAGGTCTCTTCATATAAATGGCGCTATCTTTATTGCAACACAGAATTAGAAACAAATAATTATATTGCACTTTAAATATGTGTAAAGATAAAAGACGATGCCAATATTTTGTTGATTTTTATTATATATGTTGGCAGTATTTTCACGTAGGATCCATACCATAATTTTCGCTTTTTTATTCTCTGACATGCGAAAAGCCACAACATATCTTCATGTAATAATAATATTCAAAACTATTTGGCATAAATAAGAGACATAATTCTTATAAAGAATATGAGGATTTTTTCTGCGAAAACTTCTTCTGAGTTATCTTCCCCTGAGTGTTTTTTTTCATCTTAATTTTCAATATCACATATTCTCCATATAAATACATGTACTATGTAGCAGTATCCTTTTCAAATTATTTCTTTAAGTGGCAAAGTTTGAAAAAAAATCCGAGTAGCTAAACACGGCCTTATAGAGGGGTTATTTACTCATAACAATATGCATAAAATTCAACAATTTTTTAAAATTAATCAAGACGGATACAATGTCAATTTAAATTTTCTTTTAAATAAAGAAAAAGACAAAAGTATTGCAAATATTGAGTACATGCTACGAAAAACATTATATATTGAAATATGTTTTCAGAAAGTAAACAAAAGGGCTGTGCCCCTGCTTTATGTCATATTACGTACTAATAAGTTGGAGACACAGACACTGTATCTCATTAACTCATTACCCCGTGAATATTCATGTACAGATATAAATTTATGTCTTGATCAATAGTATTTTACTGAGTTTTGAATATGACACAATTATTTTTTTCTTTGCCGTGATGACTGTGTAAATTGGAAGACCAAACAGAGGAGACCAAAGCAAAACCACTCCGCCTTGGTTTCTATGTTGAAATGCTTCAAATGAATATATAGGTGGTAGTTTTGTGGATTTATCTTATATGTAGATTTACCACATTGCGTCATGGAAAACAAGATTGTTTTCAGCATTATTTACAAAAATCTTAAAATTCAAATAGTACGTCTTCTTTCATCCGAACTTAAACAAATATGTCATATTTTCAGACGGTCTTTCAAATTCTCAAATTAAAGAGGTGGAAGAGTTGTTAAGTACATATATATGTTCACATATGGAAAAGAAATACAATTACTGTTTAATCGTTAACATCCATCGATCCATCCATCTCCTGACTATGACTTATTTTAATTTCTTTACGTTTATGTTAATAAATTATTGATCTTGGTTATAAAAAAAAAAGCTGCAATTTTATTCAATTTACACACGAACATTTTCGTATATATCCATGTCTTGCATGCGCTTTTCATAGTTCGTGCATGTATCGTACACTTCAAATTACTATCTTTACAACACACTGAACTTACCTTGTGCATATCGAATGGTTACACACATAATGATCCGAAAATGAAGTTGTTGATCAAATTTGGAAATGAGAGTGAAGGGCATACAGAACATGGCAAGAAGAAGGTCGCTGATGGCCAGGTTCAACAGGAAGACGTTGGTCACGGAGCGCATACGTTTGTTCTGTAGCAGGGTGATAATGACCTAGCCCATTGCCGACGACAGCGAGGATAAATATAATGCTGCGAAAAACGATAACTGACTTGATTGACAGGTCCAACTCCCCGTTTCGTGTTTCATTCCTTTGGACTTGAACGCTTGCGTTTAACCCGACGTCAAGTGCCGACACCAATTCACACTGACAGTAATTTCAGTTTTTTAAATGAGGTAACGGAAATAATCCAAATTTAAATACGGAATCCTGGTTTGTGAATTTTTTGTTTTTTACTAAATTTAAAATTAAAATGATTCAAGAATTCGACAACTTTAATGACCAAAGGTTTGTAAAGGGCTGTCTGACGATCAAGAATGGACGCGATCTAAAAAGTTTCTGGTACAATTACCGATAACGTAAGATCTTTTTGGAAAATCACCCCCCTTTGATTGGACCGGGGGTTTTCTTCACTTCGTAGTTTTTATGCCGTTTCGTAGAGGGTTTAACGTACCCTGCGACCATGGGTTTCCCGCAGGCTAGAAATCTTTAGATAAGGTTCTGTTCAAAAGTGTTGTTTATTTGAAAAAAAAATATAGTTCTTTAATCTTTTCAACCTCAAAAAAATTTATACTATACAACTTTTAAAAAGATTTTATGTTAAATAATTGGCATATATTTCATATAAATAGTGACAATTTTGACAGCCTTTTGTCAAGGACGTTAGGGCCCTTTATTTTTTCCCGAATTCCTTAGAAAACTAAATTTCTTAGCTTTATGTCCCCTTCTTTGACGTTCAACGTTTTTTCATTTTTGATTGGTTTTTGTTCTGAGAAATGTGTTATCAAATTTTATTGAAAATATGTAAAATGTACAAACCAAAAAGGTTCGTTTTTGTTAAATTTTATCTTCATTTTAAATAAATATGGGGCCAATTAGAATAACCGAAAAAATTTTTTTTGATCTTTGCCCTTTTTCACAACGGGGGGCCTTAGAAGACAAAATTTTTCATGCCAAAAAACATTCCGGATGAAAAACCCAATGTTGTCGTTTGTTGAGAAATGTTTTAAACAAAATTTGTTTTTAGAAAGGCTTTTGACTTGTATGAAACTTTCCCCCTCTGATATGGTGTAGTTTTAAACATATAGGCTTAAAAAGGCTAAATTAAGTTCTTTTGTAGGGAGTGATTTTGATAATCAAATATTTTTCTGGACTGTTTTGTACTGAGAATAAAATTTTTCCTGAAAAAATCTGAAATTATGATAAGATTTTTGAGTTGAATCCTTTTGAGATCCAAAATAATTCCCTAAAACTAAACGAGAACATGCCAAGTGGTGCCATATCCTTGTGTTTAAATCTCTTTTACAGTAACGTAGATTCGTAATGTAATACTGTATGACATTTCTGTTTTTAATAATATAGATATAAAAAGGAAATTTTTTATACACAAAAAAAAAACTTTAAAGGGTTAATGAAATATTTTTTTGACTCCATTCCCATCTGGATTGCGCTTGAATTTTTATGGCCATTTGTATTGTTTTTAAACAAATTTTTTCAAAGAATTTTATTATATTTATTTGAAAAAGTTTTTTGTGTTATGTTGTTGTTATTTTTTTTGTCTTCATTTTAACTGTTAGGCTGATTGATAAACGGAAAAGGAAATTTCTTCTTCAATTTCTTTTTCCAACCCTTACATAGAAAACCCTGGAATTTCTACGCCAGAAAAACCATTTTTAAAACTTTTAAATAAAACATAAACATGTGAAAAAATATGGTTGGGATTTAATGAAAATTTAATGAAAAAACTAAATAACTTTTCTGCGTTTGAAAAGGGATATAATTTACTTTAAAATTCAAAAAAGTATTTTTTACTTGACTTCTATTTCCCGCGTTGGGACACGAAGAAGTTCAAAGTATATAAATGGTGACGCCCATATTTTTTAAAATATTTCACCGATGAGATGTGATTTTTATACTGAAAAAAGATGCCGCCCCAGATTGTTTACTCCCTAAGGCGTACTGCCCTTTCCCCTCTTTTAAATTTTCAATGGTTTGGATCCCAGCTTAAAATTTATTTCACATGTATTCCAAAGCCTTAACCAAGATAGTCTAAATAAAAAAACCATATCCTTTATGGGGACACTGAAGGTATTTGGTCCAAACCCTATCTGGACCCCCCCTTTGGTCATTATCCTTTTGTTTTCTAAAACCATTTACAAAACAAGTTTCAGAAAACGAAGCTTCTTGATGAAAGGCATGAGAGTAAAAACCCTAGTTTTTCACTTTGATTTCCAAATCTCGACTTTATTTTTTTAACACCTTTTTTACTTTTTTTCACGCTTTTTAATGATGCCCCAACATCCGTGTATGACTTTTGCTTCGTCTTAAAAGTTGCAAAGTATACCAAAAAACACTGACAAAATAAGACTTTCAAATACTTGAAACAAAATGTAGACTGTGGTTTCTCCGGTTATTTTGATTTTAACGATTGTTCAACTCCTTTAAGAGTTTTCTTATTGTTGGCTATCTTAAGTAAAATTCCATTTGTTTTTTTTTTCAAGTGCTAAAAATTGTTAAGGGAAAGCGACTATTGGGGGAAAATACTTTAACCAAAAAATCAAAAAAACCCTTGAGACGAGTAGAATAAACCCCTTTTAAATCGTCGATCAAAACGAAAAGGATAAAAAAAGTTAAGAAGGGCTGCGATGTAATTGTAAAGTCTTTTCCATCTTTTTAATAAATGGTGCAGTTTTTGCTATAGAGCAATTTTTTAAGACTGATAATCCACATATGGAAATACAAGTCATAAAAAATGCAAATTAAGGAGTTTGGGAGTAATAAAATATGAAATCAACGAAATGCTTTAAAATTTAAAGGGCCCACGATATTGCATTCGATTTAATCTGATGCTATGGTTTCGTAAAAAAATCAAAATGTTTTTATCAATGTAACTGACGATTTTGTAGGGAAATACGCATTCTTATGTAACCTTAGGAGATCCCAAAGAAAATATTATTTGGGTTTGGTTTACAATGTTAAAAGGAATATGATGGTACTTAGGTATGATTTTTTAGAGGGTAAGAAGTAGTGATCTAAGAGGGTAATGGGGTAGGATCTATAGAGGGTAATGAGTAGTAATCAATATAGGGGGGTAATGAGGATGACAATATAGAGGTAGTGTAAAATAAGGGGGAAAGGGGTACATGTATTATCATTAAGGGAAATGCGGTAGTGATCAAAAAGGGGGTGGTGCTAAGGAGTGATCAATATTAGAGGGTAGTGATCAAAAAGTGGTCTGAGGTAGTTTCAATAACGATAGAACTGCGGAGTGATCAAAAAAAAGGGGGTGCTAAGGTTTGGATCAATATGAGGGTATGAACAAAAATAGGGGGGTAATGAGGTAGTGATCATTATAGAAGTAAGAGGATTTATCTTTATAGAAGGTAATGAGGAAGTGATCATATAGAGGGTAATGGGGAAGTGACAATACAGATGGAAATGGGGTAGTGTTAATATAATGGAAATGGGGGTAGTGATCAAAAAAGGGTGGAAAGAGGTAGTGATCAATCAGGGGTAATGAGGTAGTGATCAATAAGATGGAAATGATTGTGTAAATAAAAGGGTAATGGGGGTAGTGATCAATACGATATAATGAAGTAGTGATAAATACAGATTTTTTCGGGGGTTGTGATAAATAAAAGGGGGTAGTTATCATATAGACGGTAATGAAAAATATAGGGGTAGTGATCAATAAAAGGGGTAATGGGTAGGATCAATATATGTGGTGCAAGGGTGTGATCAATATAGAGGGTAGTGATCAAAATGGGGTGCGGGGTAGTTTCAATAATGATAGAACGGGTAGTGATAATAATTTGGGTGGGCAAGGTTTGTTTATATAGAGGGTGTGATCAATTAGAGGGTAAAGGAAGTGATAAATATAGAATTTTAAGAGGTAGGGATCATAATAAAAGGTAATGAGGAAGTGATCAATATAGAGGGTAATGGGGTATGATCAATACGATGGTAATAGGTAGTGATTAATAAGATGGTAATGGGTAGTGATCATATAGAGGGTAGTGATAAATATAAAGGGTTTGTAAATATAGAGGTAGTGATCAAATAGGGGGTAATGGGAGTGATCTTTAGAGGAATGAGGTATGACAATATAGGTGTTCTAAGGAAGTGTTCAATATGAGGTATGATAAAAAATAAAGGTGCTGATGATTATAAATAACGAAAAACTCGTTGTGATAAATTTAGAAAGTGGTACTAAGGTTGTGATCAGTAAGGGGTAAGAGGTAGTGATCTTATAAAAGGTAATGAGGGAGTGATAATAAGAAGGTAATGAGGTAGTGTCAAATAGGGGTAGTGTAAATTGAGGGTAATGGGGTTATGATCTTTTATAGAAGGAAAGGGGTAGGATAAATAAAAATGGGCAAAGGGTATGATCAAATAGACGGTAGTGTCAAACAATTGGTGCGAGGTATTTTATCAATAAGGATAGAATGGGTAGTGAAAAATTTAAAAATTGGTGTAGGTAGTTTTCTTTTAACGAAGAACGCGGTAGTGTAAACTAGGGGGTAGTGATCAATATAGATGATAATGAGGTGGGATCAATATAAACGGAAATGATCAAATGGGTGAACTTAGGTATTTATCAAATAACGATAGTATTGGGGAGTACAAAATAGAAGGTATGAGGGAATAGAGGGTAGTGTAAATAAGAGGTATTAGTATGACAATAGAGGGGTATGATCGTATAGAAGGTGTGACAATACAGATGATATTTAGGCAGTGATCAATATAGGAATAGTGATCAATAAAAAAGGTCTTGGGTAGTGACAATATAGAGGGTAGTGATCGATATAAAGGGTATGACCAACCAGAGGGTATTGTATGATAATATAGAGGGTAGTGTCAATATGAAGGTTGGTCAATCAGATGATACTTGGGTATGATCAAAAAAGAGGTAGTGACAATACAGAGGTACTTTGGTAGGATAAATGTAGAGGGTAGAAAATTAGGGTAAGTGATCAATACGGGTGGTATTTTGGGTAGTGATCAAATATGGGGGTATGATCAATACAGACGGTATTTAGGTGGGGATCAATATAGGGGGTAATGATCAATATAGAAGGTAGTGATCAATACAGATTGTACTTAGGTAGTGATCAATATATAAGGTAGTGATCAATATAGGTGGTACTTAGATAGTGATAAATAAAAGGGGGTAATGATCATTACAGAGGGACTTAGGAGTGAAAATTAGGGGGTATGATAAATAAGGTATACTTATGTGGATCAATAAGAGGGTATTGATCATATAGGTGGTTTTTGGTGTGATCAATATAGAGGGTGTGATCAATACAGGGGGTATTTAGGTAGTGATCAAAATAGAAGGTAGTGACCAATACAGTGGTACTTTGGTAGTGATCAATATAGAGGTTTGATCGATATAGAGGGTATGTCAATAGAGTTGGTACTTGGGGTGTTCAATATAGAGGTAGTGATCGATATAGAAGGAGTGATAAATCAGGGGGTAGTGATAAAATTATAGAAGGTAGGATCTACCGATGGTACATTATATGAAAATAAGGGGTTAATGACCGACATAGAGGTAGTGATCGATATAAAAGGTTGATAATAAAAGGGGGTAGTGATGATATAGAAGGTAATGTATTACAGGGGGTATTTGGGGTTATGTTCAACATAAAAGGTAGTGATCAATACAGATGGACTTAGTAGCGATCAATATAGAGGGTAGTGATGATAAAAGGGGGTATGATCGTTTTAAGAGGGAGTTAATCAGAGATATTTGGGTAGGGACATTAGAGGTTGTTTTCGAATAGGGGTATTTGGGCCCAGTGATAAATATAGGGGGAGTGTAAATATGAGGGTACTTCGGTAGTGATCGATATAGAGGGTATAATAAATACTGTACAGTGGTATTTAGGTATAAATCAAACAGATGGTACTCGGGTAGTATCATATAGGGGGTGTGACAATAAGGGGTACTTAGGTATGATCATATAGAGGGTAGTGATCATATAGATGGGAGTGATAAATATAAAAGGGTATGATCAAACGGGGGGTACTTGGTGTGAAAAATAAAGGGTAATACAAAAAAAGGGTATTAGGAGTGATCAATTAGATGGAGTGTCAATACGATGGACAAAGGTAGTGACAATATAGAGGAAGTGATAATAGATGTTATAGGTGTGATCAATAAAAGGGGTAGTGATCAATATGAGGTAGTGTAAATATAGAAGGTAGTGACAAAACAGATTGTACTTAGAAAGTGATAAATATGAGGTGTGATCATTACAGATGGTACTTAGGTAGTGATCAATGAGAGGGTAGTGACCTATAGTGGTAGTGATCAATATAGAAGGGTAGTGTAAATATAATGGCTTAGGTGTAAACAATTAGGGGGTAGTGATCAATACAGGTGGTTTTAGATATGACGATTAAAGTGGTATTTGGGTATGATAATTAAGATGGTAGTCAATATAGGTGGCACTTAGGTGTGATCATATTTTGGGAGTGATCAAAAAAATTGGTACTTGGTAGTGTCAATAAGTACACTTAGGTAGGATAAAATAAATGACATTTGGGTAGTGATAAATAAGAAGGTAGTGACCAATACGGGTGGTACTTGGGTAGGATCAATAAGAGGGTACTCACGTAGTGACAGTATATGGGGTATGATCAATCAGATTGTACTTGGGTAGTGATAAATATAGATGGTGTGATCAATACAATGGTACGAGGTAGTGATAAATATAAGGGTTGTAAATAAGAGGGTAGTCATCGATATAAAGGTTAGTGATCAATACGAGGGTACTTTGGTAGTGAAAATTAGAGGTTTACCCGTATAGGGGCTAGTGATAAATAGAGATGGTACTTAGGTAGTGATCAATATAGAGGGTAGTGATCGATAAAAAGGGTAGTAAAACAATACGGGGGTATATCAATAAAAGGTAGTGATCAATCCCGATGGTACATTAGATGATCAATAAAAGGGGTTTAAATGACCGATATAGGGGGTAGGACGATTAAAAAAAGGTGTGAGAATACAGAGGGTAGTGATCGATTAGAAGGTAATGACATTAAGATGGAAATAGGTATGATCAAATATAAGGAGGGGATCAATACAGAGGTACTTAGGAGTATCAATATAGGGGTAGTGATCAATACAGATGGTACTTAGGTATGATCAATAAGGGGAGAGTGATAAATATACAGTGTAGTGAAAATGAGATGATTTAGGTAGGATCATATGGGGAAAGATCAAATTTAGTGGTAGTGTCGATACAGATGGTATTTTTAGGTAGTGCCCAATTAGAGGACAGTATAATTACAGGGGATCAATACAGATAGTACTTAGGTATGATAAAAAGGGGAAATGATCGATATAGATGGAAGGACGATACAGATGGTTTTTAGGTAGTGATCAAATAAAAAGGGTAATGATCAATATGTTGGTACTCATGTAGGTCAATATAGTTTGGTAGGATCAAAAATTTGGAAGTGATTAATACAGATGGTACCTAGGATGACAATATAGAGGTAGTGATCTAATAGAGGGTGTATCAATACAGTTTGGTACTTGGTAGTGACAAAATTGTGTTTAGTGATTTTTATAAAAGGTAGTGATAAATTTCAGAGGGTTCCGGTAGGTTTCAATAAAAAGGTAGGATCAATATAGAGGGAATGAAAAATTAGATGGTACTCGTAGTGATAAATACATTTTAGTGAAAAAATTAGGGGTTTGATCAAAAAGGGGTTAGGACGAATAGAGGGAGTGTGAATACAGATGTACTAGGTAGTGATCAATTAAGGGTAGTCATATAAAAGGTGTGACAATACAGATGGTACTTAGGTGGGAATAAAATAAGATGGTAGTAATCGATATAGAGGGTATGTAAATAAAAAATGTAGTGAAATACAACTGTACTTGGGATAGTGATCAATATAGAAGATAATCATCAATACAGATGGTACTTTGGTAGTATTCAATATAGAGAGTATTGAGCGCTATAGAAGGTAGTGATCAATACAGAAGGTAGTAATCGATATAGAAGATAGTGTTTAAATACGATGGACTTTAGTAGTGTCAATAGATGTTAGGATCGAAAGAGGGTATGATCCATAAAAAGGTAGTGATCAATACAGAGGTGTGATCGATATAGAATGTATGACAATACAGAGGAAATTTTTGGTGTGCAATATAGGGGGTATGACGATAAAGGGGGTTTTCAATATAGGGTAGTGATCATTAAGGGTTGGATCAATACAGAGGGTATTTTAGTAGGATCAAATAAGTGTATGCCCAATTAAAAGGTAGTGACAATACAGAGGGTTATAGGTAGTGATCAATATAGAGGGTAGGACAATATAAATTGTATGATAAATACAGGGGTATTTAGGTAGTGATCAATATAGAGAGTAATGATCGATAAAGAGGGTAGTGATTTATACAGACGGTACTTAGGTAGTGATCAATATAGAGTTTAGTGATCAATATAGATTGTATTGAGGTAGTGATCAATATAGAAGGGTAAGATAAATTGGGGGTAGTGTTCAATACAGAAAATTTAAGGTTTTGATCAATATAGATGGTAAGAGTGTGATCAAAAATATGGTTGGGGGTATGATCTTTTAAAAAAGGGTTAATGCTAATGAAAATATGATGGAATGAGGTAGTGATAAATATAAGTTATTTCAATTGATAGAACTGAGGTATAACAAAAAAGGGGGTTTTGTCAAAAGAGGTACTGAGTAGTGATAATACAGAAATGCTGAAATAGTAATCAATAATTAAAAGATAGTACTGAGGTAGTGATCAATATAGAGGGTAGTGATCAATATAGATGGTACTTGGGGTTGTGATCAATACAGAGGGAAGTGATCAATATAGAAGGTATGTCAATACAGATGGAATTTAGGTAGTGATCAAATAGAGGTTGTATCAATAAAATGGTAATGATGTAGTGATCAATATGTGGGTAGTGAAAATAAAATGTACTTGATAGTGATCAATTAGGGGGAAGGATCAATATGATGGTTTTGGTAGTGATAAATATAGACGGTAGTGACAATTAGAGGAAAGATAATAAAGATGGTATGGATAGGAAAATATAGACGATAGGATCAATAAATGGAGTGATCAATATAAAAGGTAGTGATCAATATAGGGGTAATGTGGTATGATCTTTTTGATGGTAATATAAGGATCATTAAAAAGTAAATAAAAAAGGTAGTGGATCAATCAGATGAAAAGAGTAGTGATCAATATAGGGGAAGTGATCAATATAGGGGGAATGTAAGGATCAATATAGGGGTAGTGTCAATAAAGAGGTACTTAAGTAGTGATTAATATAGAGGGTAATGAGGATGACATTAAGGGGTAATGAAGCTGTGACAATATAAAGGGTAGTGTCAATACAGGGGGGTAATGAGGTTTTGATAAATACAGATGGTAATGAGGAAAGGATAAATAAGGGGTAAGATAAATACAGGCACTTAGGTAGTGACGATAAGAGGGTAGTGATCAATACAGATGGACTTGGGTAGTGATCAATTGGGGTTTAGTGCAATACAGATGGTAAGAGGTAGTGATCAATATAGGGGTATGATCAATTTAAGAGGGTAGTGATCTACGATGGTCTTGGGTAGTGTCAAAAGGGGCAGTGATTAATATAGGGGATGACAATAAGAGGTAGGATCAAAAAAAGGGGTAGTGATCAAATAGATGTAATGATGTAGATCAATATAGAGGGTGAGACATTCAAGGGAAATGAGGTGTGTAAATATAGGGGTAGAGATCAAATAGAGGGTAGTGTGGTAGTGATCCTTTTTAGAGGGTAATGAGGTATTATCTTTTAAAAAAAGTAAAGGGTAAAAAGGTAGTGATCAATACAGTGGTAATAAGGTAGGCCAATATAGATGGTAATGAGGTAGTGATAAAATATATGGTAATGATGTAGATCAATAAGAGGAAGGATCAATAAGGGGGTATGTTAAATACAGATGATAATGAGGTAGTGATCAAAATAATGGTAACGAGAGTGATCAATTAACAACATTTTTTAATAACTACTTTATTGCATTAAATTCAATGACATTTATAGCAAAATAATATTTATAAAACAAAGACAAAAAATTTCCCAAGGGAGCATTAAAAATAGCAAAAATAAATGAATTAAACAAATAAGTAAAAACATTTTCAATGATACGAGTTTTTTAAAAAAAATAATAATAGTTTTAGTTATTTTATGATTCTAATCTCATTTGATAGAAAAAAAATTTTTGCAACAGATTCTTTAATTTTTTACTTGATTTATTACTCAAAAAATTTAATTTTTTTTAGGGTTGGCCAGTGACAGAAATATTGTTGGAAAAAAAAGACTTATTTGGGGCATACAAGTAAGAAAGGTTTTCAGTTTCAGTATATTCATTGAAAAATTTTTTTAACAAAGCCTTTGGTCTCTGGGATGTTTCATATCCCCCATTTTCTATGAGAAAAAAGCATGAGATGAAACCAAAATTTATTGGGGCAATTTTAAATCTTTTTTGCCCCTTTTTTTTTTTTTGTCAGATTTTTCAAAAAAAAAAATCATTTTTAAATATACAATAGTGTAAAGCTTTTTTTTATTATTTTTTTTTCAAAATCCAACTCTGGTGATAAGGGTTAGTATACGTTCTTTATGAATTTTAAATAAATAAGAAAGTATCTGTGCGATCCAAAAAATTGGCATACCAATAGGTCAAAAATAGTTTAACTTGTGGCCCAGTTTTTTTTCCATTACAGCCCAAGTTTCGTCATCTTTTAAATTTGTAAGTTTGTAACGAAGTGTTTTGGTTATTTTTAAGTATTTTTTTCTAGTTTTTATCAAGTGTTTTTCTTAAAAATGAGGGGACAGACCTAATTACCAACAAATACTAAGGTGGGTAGACTTTTTTTACTAGAGTTTTTTTTTTCTGAAAAAATTTGGTGTGTCAAGTTCAATGTCTTTAAGTTACAATACCCCCATACACCAGATCGTATTTTCATATTGGGATTTCAGGTACAATAATTTTATTTTTTGCGATTTTCAAGGTCAAGTTGGGTTAATACATGAATGATTATGAAGTGCCCGTGTTGCTTGTAGCAAGTTTTTTGTGTTCTGTTCCTTTTTTGTTTTTTTATAGGGGAAAGCCAAGGACGAATGAGTCATAAATTTGATAAATGTGTTTTTGATGTAAAAAATTTTAAGTGGGTTTCTCTACCTAAATTTGAATATCATCATTTTGTTTTCTTTGTGGTTTTATGATAACCCCCATGTATTGCAGATGTTTTAACGCATTTTGCATGGATTGTAATGTCTGGGTCTTTTGGGGAAAAAAACGGCGTCGTCAGCAAAAAATAGAATAAACGTTTTAAAACATCTAGGGAACATAAAACCCTTTGTGTGTGTTGTATTTTTTAGGTTTTTGTGGGCGCAACGCAGCCGCGAAACCCATGTTCTTCTTGTGTTTCTTTTTTTCCCTTTTTTTTTTTTTTTTTTTTTTTTAAATTTTTTTTCCATTTTTATTTTTCTTTGCACTTTTTTTTTTGGGCCCCTGTTGGGCATGTTAAAGTGCTACAAATATGCAAAAATGAAAATTTCCATGCATACCACATGATCTGAAGTTGGACCATTAAGTTTTTTTTTATTTTTTTACTAAATTTTGCCCCTAGGTGGCGTTTGCATCAAAACAAAAATTGCTGATAACTCTGTCATTTACATTTTAATTTTTTTGCAGTTTTTTGCTTTGTTCCTTCAACTGCCCTTTAAATATGATAGGGCAATTCCTATCTTTTAAAATTTTGAGCTAGAAGAGGTTGAATGTTTGAATCTTTTAAAAAACTGGCAAATTATGCCCCTTTTTTTTAGAGATTTTATTTCGCTCATTTTTTTTTTTTGAAATTGTTCCGAAATCTTTCGCACAAAAAAATATGGGGGGCGATTTTTAGAAAAAGCAAAATGGCTTTCAAAAAGCGGTTTAAAGTGCCTAAAATATGGAAAAACAAATTTTTGAGAAAAGGGTTTTTTTGTTTTTTGTGATTCGCCATTATTTTTTTAAACAATCTTTTGAAAAATTTTCACAGATTGTATTGTTTGTTGCTTCAAGGGGTTACAGTTTCAAAATTTCAAAAATGCAAAGGTCAAGGGGTATTTTGATTTTGGTTTTTTCTTTGACCTTAAATATCTCAAAATCTAAAAATTTTATTTGAAAGAATAGGGTAAAATCAAAAAAACCTTAAAAATATTTTTTAAGAATTTTAGTTTTTTTTAATCGGGGTTGATTAGTTTTTTTGGTGGCAGTAGAAGTTTTTTGGGCAAACTTTGAATGATTTTTTAAAAAATTTAAAGTTTTAAATGTGTGATATATTTTTTCATATTGGGAAAAAAAAAAATGTCTTACCCCGTCAACAAAAAAAAATTTTGAAACTCTGTCAAGAATTGATGAAATTTTAGAGGGAATTTCAATACATAAACCCCGAATAAAAACAAGAAAATTTGACAAAATAGCTTTCTCGGTTACCCCATGTTCTATAATTAGATGCGCTCTGCTAGTGGGTTGCAAAAGGGCAATGAAAAGTGTAGTGTAATATGAGGGCAATGTGGCAAACTGGCTGAATGACCGTGTAAAAGCGCTCAAAGAATATGGGGAAGAGAGAGAGAGGGAGAAAAGAGGAGAATTTGGGCTATATTCACATGTTTTTTTATTTTCCCCACCCATCATATTTAATTGGATAGCAAAACAAAATTACATTTTAAACTCCACCTTTTAAACAATTTTTGCTTTCCAAAAGTTCCTTCTTGTGATTAAATGACTTTGAGGCATAGAGTGAAAGCGGATAATGTTTAACCAAATGGCTTGTTACTCCAAAAATTTTTGATAACAAATAAAATTTTAAAACAATTATACTACTGAGTCTTTTTTTCTTATAATAAGCAGGTTTCCCAACTGCTCACCTGATTTTTTAAATGTTTAGATAAAAAGTGGACACTTTGGAAAACATTTTTTTGAGCCCAGGTGTCAACATTAATAAAACTTTTAATTGCCAACTTAGATCATATGGCTCATTGCCAAAAGGATCTTAAAGGCACTCAAAAAACCCCCATATAAGTGAAACCCCCCCCCCCCCCCCCCTTTATTCATTCAATTCAATTCAAAAGTTTTTTTTTTCCAAAAATTAATAGTAAATAACATTGGACAAAGATATAGTAACAAATATATTGGGTTTTGGCGGTTTTTTTCATTAATTATGGTCTGAGTATAAAAAATATTTCATCTAGCAAAATTCACCAAACGCCCTTGTGTGGGCATTTGTTTTTTATTGCCCGGCTGCCACAGTCTGCCAGGTATTGTTCAAAAGTGCTATTTTTTAACGGGTTTTATATACATTCACATTTTTAATAAAAGTTGTAACATACCAAAAAACCAGAAATGATCCAAAATTCCTATTATTCTTTTTTTTACTCGACAAATATAAAATATTTTTCCTTTTTTTCTTTTTTTCTCTGTTGATTTTATTTTGTCACTTATTTTGTTTTTTCTTCTTTTATTTTTTTATTTTTTTTGTCCTTTCTTTCTTATTTTTAATTTAGTTGTAAAATTATCTAAAAAGGGAATTAAATTTTGAAATAAGTTAGTATCACTCATTACTTTCATTCTCTCATTTTTCCCCCAACACATGTTTTTTATGTCGGAAAACAAAACAAATTTTTACTTGTTATTCAATAAAAAGAATTTGTTAATAAAATGTAACAAAGCTTACAAAAGCAAATAAAAAACAAAAAAAATTGCAATGTCGAAAATTGTGTCCTTCAGGCCTTTTTTTTTAAATTTCTACAAAAAAGCTATTCTATATTTTCATATCAAAACTTAATTCTGAAATAAAGCCGTATGCCCCTTAATCAGCAGTTACAAAATTACTCCCGTAATAAATGTAATAAAGAATAATTATGTAAGGACAAAACAAACAACCCACATATTATCACTACATTCATTATATGTTTTTGGGGGCCCCCGTGGCCCAAGGGTAAAATCGCTGACTTTAACAATCACTCCCCCCTCACCCGTGGGTTTGAAAACCCGGGAGGGGCATTCGGGTTTTCATGTGAGGAAGCCTTCCCCTGGGTTGCGGTAGGTCGGGGGTTCTACCGGGTGCTCCGGCATTCGAGGTCTTCCTCCCCCGTAATTTGCTGGACGTCGCAAAAAGACTGAAATATGTCGAAGCGACGGGAAACCAATAGTCAAGTCATTATATGTTAATTGCTTTGTGTAAAAAATAGCCCCACTATCTCACTTCCCCTTGTAGCAGGTAATTTTTGTTATCATCAACCCCCAGAGGTTTTTACCCCTACATATAGGTACTATATTGGCTAAACACTCCCGCAGTGAGAACCCGCAATTAGAGGGCCCGATCACAGCAGATGGGGGGGCCCGGCTCGGGGACATCACATTCCTTTCAGAAAACCTTTAAGTCTTTGGGCACTATAAAAACATTTTGAATTTTGTTGTTTTTTTTTGGAAATTTAACTTTGGGTGATCAGGTTTGAAACTGTTGATCATCCGAAAACCGTTGCATTTGCAGTATGAAATCTAGTTTTTATGTCATTGAGAAAAAAAAGCCCCAATAGATACTGGGGGGTCCCCTTTTTTTACACCCTCTTCGAATTAATTATTTAGATTTTTTCCCTTTTTATTTAACGAATGAAAGTATGTGGGTACATTGATTTTATTGCATTTATCTTTTTTTTAACAGACATTTTCTTAAAAAGTTTTTGCCCGAGATAATATCTATCAATTCTGTCAAAAATTTTCTCCCAATCAGGGGAAAAAAACATATATTTTTTTTTGTTTTTTCAAGTTTCTATAAAAAAAGGTTAATATAAAAAAATAAAACTTTAGTTATTTTTCCTTTTGAAACCCCCATTGGGGTTTTCGATAATTGTTTCTCGCTCTAAACCCATTTTTGTAAGCCCATTAAAAAGAAGCGTAAAAAATTTTTAGAAAGATGTTGTTTAGTGTGATTCCCCGGTATGTTTCCCCTCATCCCCGGGTCACCTCCCCTTTAAAAATTGGGGTAAAGATTCCCTCACCCTTTTGGGGATAAACTCAATTGTGAAAAAGGCTGTTTTAAAAAATTTAATAAAAAAGGGGGTAGTTGTATTATGCACATTTAAAGATCCAGCTGTAAAAGGGCAGTGCCAGGCTTTTGTTTTATTTTTGTGTAATACTGCTTGTTTTAATTCACTTTCTGTAAATTGTTATCTAAATAAGCGTCATAGGTTAAATTTCCTCGTGGTTTTTATTTCGTTTTGGGGGCGGATCCAAACCCTAAAGTATATTAAAATGATCGTAGATATCGTCGACTGTTAATGAATTTTACAACGGAGATTTTTTTTTAATTGGTTTTTTTAATATTTTCCAAAAATTCTCTTGGTTTCTTTTTTGCAAGCTGTGTTAAAAAAAGTTACCTTCATCTTTTTTTAAATTTTGTTTTGCTTTTTTTTTAAAAATTTTAGATAAAAGAATTTATTTTTCCCCAAATTGTTTTGTTTTTCCTCTGTTTGATTTTTGAGAAATCGATTACGTGAATTTTATTGTTTTTCGTGCTTTATGACACTCGCTATTAAACCATTTACATGTTTTTTTTTTGTTTAGCTAATGTTATTTGAATTTCGTGATTGATTACCGAATACATTTAAAGCATGTTCTGTAGAAAATCGTGAATTTTTTTTTGAACAAGGGCGCTAAGCGAGTGAGGGTTTTGTTTTATGGACTCATCAAGTGTGTGTTTGTTGGGCATTTAATTGTTCTGAAATCATGGGGGATGACTCGTCAAAACGTATTCGGGTTTTGGGCCGTTATGTTTGTATAAAAAGCACGTGATTGGGTTGGCGCGTTTCTATTAAGACTAATTTTAATGGGAGTGGGCAAAAATTTATTGGGTTCAAGAATTGAGAACCCTTTTTACGATTTTTAAATCGTGATAATTCAAAAAATAAATCAAAGAAAGGAGCCATTTTATTATAAAAAGAAAAATTTTCCCCTTATTTAGACGGCCTTTGTAATTAATAATGCGTTGATTTACTAAATCTAAGGTTTTTTTTTTGCCCCAAATGTCGTGATTGTATCTTTGTTTTTTTTCTAATCAGGGGGAAAAGTGGTATTTAT
The DNA here is from genome assembly GCA_021229015.1 of Solen grandis. Lineage (NCBI taxonomy): Eukaryota > Metazoa > Mollusca > Bivalvia > Adapedonta > Solenidae > Solen > Solen grandis. The sequence goes on from CM037779.1 coordinate 3,662,282, forward strand.
CAAAGAATTTAAATTGCAAATATTTTGTCTGGAACTTAAAATCAATTCTTCCGGGTTCGGCTATGAAAGTCTCCATTTATAATAATTTTTCCAAAGGGGTTTGTATTTCTCAAAACGTTTCAATACATTTAAAAAAGTCTAAATTATTCCTTTAAACAATGAAATTTTTGGGACAATATATACAGAACATAGATAAAAATCTTCATTGAAGGGGAAAAAGTGTTTTTCATAAAAAGTAGCCAAAGTATTCCAATTTGTTGCTTTTCTATTTTTTTCAATTTTTTTTCTCAGTTCTATTTAAAAATATTGAAATTCCGCCGCTTTTAAAAAAAAAACGTCCTTTTCTGCGGTAAGTGCCTTGTTCCATAAAGATGAGTATGTTTTGTAAACCTTTAACATTTTTATTATAATGGGAAAATTTGGTAACCTGTCTCTGTAAAAATAATCACACATAATTGGGGAAAAAAATTTAAAAAATCTGGAAAAATAGTTTTTTCACTAATCCCTTACGTTCAATAAAATGGAAATCTGCTCCTCCGACAGTTTACGCATTTTTGTCACCGGGGTATTCCACGCCGTTGATAAAAGTTTTACCCGATAAATTTTTGCGTTGTTTCCCCTTTCTTTGTTCCTTTCAGATGGAATACAGTTTTTTTTGGGATTCGCCCCCGGGTTTTGGTCGTTGTATCCCACACCCTGCGGTCAGATTTGAGTGCATCGTTACATCGAAACCCCTCTTCCTTTTGTCACTCGGTGTTGTAGGTGAAACTTTCCACAAAGGGGCGAGGGTTTTTTTGATGTAAACCCCCGCACGGTGGACACGACAAAGATTGCTTTAAGCGTCATACCGAGTTTTGTTTGGCAAAACGATTTTACTTTCTCCTGCAATTTTCGGAAACATTTTCTTCAAAACCTAAAACATAATTTTCCCCCGCATAGAACGGGACTCAGTCATTAGTTGGTTTTTATTTGTTCTTTTTCGGGTTTTTAATGTTTTCATGGGGTCCGCAGGTTTTTTGCACGACTTTTATAAAGATTTCACTTCCCCCCTGTCTTTAATGAGGTAATGATTGTTTTTTCGTGGGCTTCATTTTTGAAAAAATTTTTGATTTTTAAGTGATACTCTGATTTCGACATGTACAATTTTTTGCATTAGTTTTACGACTTTTAAATTGTTAATCAAAATGTTTCTCTATTTTTTTTTCTATTTTTTGGGAAAACAAGCTTTAAGGATTTGATTTCCTCCCAAAATTTTCCCTAGCCCGGCTGGGGCCCGGTTGTTGTGGGTCGGTGGGGGTGGGGGTAAAAAACGGGCCTAGGGGGGCGAGGGGGAAACCATTCCGTAGGGTAGGGGTGTAAAGTTTTTATCAGGGGAGAAATGGGTTTGGATTGTCATTGATTGGCTCATGTTTTGATAATCACAATTTCTGGGATTAGGGATAAAATCAATATAGGGGTAGGGTTCAAAACAGATGGTATTTGGTGTGTTCAATATAGATGGTAATAAGGTATGTCAATACAGTGGAATGAGGGAGTGATCAATATAGATGGAAATTATGTAGTTATCAATACAGATCGTGCTAGGGAGAACAAAAAAGATATTTCGGGTAGAAACAATATACAAGGGAAATGATCAAAAAGATATAAAGGGATATTGTACTATAGTAATGAGGTAGTGATCAAAAAGTGGAAAAGAGGGTATCATATAGTGGTAAAGAGGTAGTGATTCATTTTAGATGGAATGAGGTATAATCAGTAAGTGGGAAGTGTAGTGATCATTTAAATGGGAATTTGGGAAAAGTCACTATAGGGTAAAGAGGGATTGATTTTAAAATGATGGTTATGGGTTTTTGATCAAAATAGATGGGAATGAGGGAAATTTTTAATATAGAGTTATGAGGTTGTGATCAATATAGATGGGAAGGGTATTGATTTAAAATTTTGATGGTTATAGGTTGTGTAATAAGATAGACTGATGTTTATCAAAAGATAGAATGAGGGGTAACAAAAAAAGGGGTATTGATCAATAAAGATGGTACAGGTAGTGATAAATTAATAGTGCTGAAATAGTAATCTAATAAAGAAGTATGAGGGAAATGACAAAATAGATGGTATTGGTAATGATCAATATAGAAAGGTAGGTCAATAAAATGGTTTCTTAGGTAGTGTCAATAAAAAAGGTCGATCAAAACAGATGGACTTAGGGTTTTGCAAATTAGATGGTAATAGGTTGATCAATAAGAAGGTAGTGATCAATACAAGGTACTTAGGGAGTGACAATATGAAGGTACTGATCAATACAGATGGACTTAGGTATATCATAAGTGGTAATGAGGGAGTATAATATGAAGGTTTTGGGTCAATATAGATGGTTTTTGGGTATTATCAATATAAAGGGAGTGACAAAACAGATGGTACTTTGGTTGTGATAATATAAAAGGAGTGATCAAAAACAATGGTACTTAGGTAGTGATCAATATAGTGGTAATGAGGTTTTGATCAATAAGATGGTAATGGGTTTTTGATCAATATAGAGTTTATGGGGTTTTATCAATATAGATAGTACTATGTAGTTAAAAAATATAGATAAAATGAGTGGGGATCTAAGGGGTAGGTTCAATAAAAATGGGCGAGGGAGTAAAATACGTAGTGCTGAAATAGAACAATAAATAAAGATAGACTGAGGTTGACAATGTAGAGGATCGTGAGGGAGAGAGAGCAAGAGATTTGGGCTTTCATAAAAGGACCCCCCCCCTCCCCCCCCTTTAAAATACAATACCCAAATAGTTAAAAAATACTCACCCCTCTAGCTGTGTCCATTAATAAACCCTTTATTTTTGGCCCCCACAGCCCCTCCTTTTTTAAAGATCATTATTTAGTTTTTTTTCAAAATTTTTCCTTAAGCTCCATTTTTTTTCATACCGCTTAAAATACGAGTTATTTTTGTAGACCTTTTTTTTTTCCGAAACTACACGCTCATCTGAAATAGAGTAATAATAAATCTTGATTTTGTTTATGCCAGCTTCCGTGTTCTCTTTTTTTGCAGTTTAATATCATTTAAGAAAAAATGAAAATTTTATCTGTGAAGTTACTCTCCTTGGAAAAAAGCCACATTGCATCAAATATATTTGTTTTTTGAACCCATATGTTAACACTAATTTAACCTCCTGTACTGCCGTAATAATGTTAAAAGTGTTCCCCCTCAATTCCCCATTTTTATTATAACAGGTGCTGTCTATTTTATATAGTCATGCCTTTCTAAAAAATCAATAAAAAACAAACAAAATTTATTTTTTATTATTTTTAATTGTTTATCTATCTAAGCATTTTAAAAAAAATACTGGTCAACGTGCCCTAAATTTTTTTTAAAACCAAATGTGCGTCTGTAATAATTCGTTTTCCCTTTTTCCCTCGTTTGTAAACCCATTGTTTATTAATGTATGAATAATTTGCAAAACAATGTCAAAGTTAGCCCCTTAATTATTTGGATCTGAGGTTTTTCACCTTTTTTTTTTTTTGTTAATAAAACCCATGGAAACTCTGTTTTTGATAAAAAAAATTCCAACGGTTTAATAATAATGTCAAACATTCTTTAAAAAAAATTCATATAACAAGTTTTCCACAGAAAAGCTTTATATATCCTAATCCATTATTTTCCAAGCGTATTTTTTTACTCGAAAACGGAAAGATCCCAAAATTCAAAAAGGGAGATTCGTTTGCAAAATAATTTTAAACTAAAAAAATGAACTTTTTTTACTTACTTTTTTCTAAAAAAACTCCAAATTCCCCTTGTTTTTTTCCGCCTTAATCATTCCCCGTGTTTTCCGCCTTAGTAATTCCCGGTTTTTTCCCCCTTAGATCATTCCCCTGTTTTTTCCACTTGATCATTCCCGTGTTTTTTCCCTTAGATCATTCCCCCTGTTTTCCGCCTTAGATCATTCCCGGTTTTTTTTTTCCCCCTTAGATCATTCCGTTTTTTTTTTTTTTTTTTCCCCCTTGATCATTCCCCCTGTTTTCCGCCCTTTGATTTATTCCGTGTTTTTTTTTTTTCCCCCTTAGATCATTCCGGTTTTTTCCGATTAGACATTCCGTGTTTTTTCCCCGGTTTTTTTTTCCGATTAGATCATTCCCGTGTTTTTTCCGCCTTAGATCATTCCCGGGGTTTTTTTTTTTTCCCCTTAGATCATTCCCCTGTTTTTCCGCCCTTTGATCATTTCCCCCCCCCCTTTTTTTTTTTTTTTTTTCCCCCTTAGATCATTCCCCGGTTTTTTTTTTTTTTCCCACTTTGTCATTTTCCCCTGTTTTTTTCCCGCCTTAGATTTCCCCTGTTTTTTCCGCCTTTGATCATTCCCCCTGTTTTTTTCCGCCTTTGTCATTCCTGTGTTTTTTCCCCTTGACATTCCCGTGTTTTTTCCGCCTTAGACATTCACTTTTTTTTTTTTTTTTTTTTTCCCCCTTTGATCTTCATATTTTTTAAAATTTTAGCTTTTATCACAAATTTTACTTTTATCTACGGGGCATTGATTCTTATAATTCTTTTTCAAGAGAACATTG
>CM037779.1:3666935-3716935 GCA_021229015.1 Solen grandis
TTTGTGGCCGAATAAAAACACAATAATCGTAATATGACCTTGACCTTTTCAAATTTCTTTTATTTTTTTTATTGTGAGGCCCTTTCAATCATAACAATACATAACTTGTGAAAATTTCATGAAGAATGAACAGAAAATAAAGTCAGGAGCGACAAAAACATGTTTTTGAAATTTTAATTTTTCCTAAAATTTAGTGAAGTTTGACCTTTTGTAGAGGACAAACCACGCATTTCCTAAATTCGCCACCCCATATATTTTGTGCGTATATGTCTTGCAAATCGTATGCAGCAAACAGAATTCTTCTATCTGATCTCTAACAAAAGTGGGAAGGTTTTTCGTAGACCTACCCTCATTATTTCACTTTTTTCCAAGGTTCGAACATTCAACCTCTCCTAGAACAATTTTTTTCCCGTACTCGATGATGAGATTTCCATCATATTTGATTGGGCTGTCAACAAGGAACATTATGTAAAAAACCGCATCTAAATCAGGTTTCAAATTTTTTAGTTATTAGCAAAACAGTGATTACATGCATTGCGCCCCCTAGTGGCTAAATCAGAAACAAAAGTGAAAAGTTTGACCATTTAGGCACATGTTCAGATAAAGATGACTCCATGCCCAAAATTTCATAGCTGTAGCTTTTTTCATCTGGCCGCTAGGCTGGACACAAAAATGGGTGGAATTGGAAAAATAATAAAAATAAAAAAAAAAACAAATCAACAGAAGAAGAACAATAGGTTTTCGCCCAGCAGAGGCGAAAACCTAATAAATATGTATCACAAGTTTCAAAGCATTATCCAAAAGGGTTAAGAGTTACAGACTCTCGCCTACAGATGGGGGTGGTATTCTAAGTATTCCAAGTTTTACAGCAATATCTCAAAGCGTTCAGTGAAAAGAATGAGGTGGTGAAAAAAACAAACTTAACCGAGATTCTAAGTCAAAAGGGACATAATTTAGCAAAAGTCCATGACAGAATTATTCACTCTTTCCTACAGGTGAGGTGATGATCTTATACAGGTAATTCTAGTCTCAAGGCAATACCTTAAAAGTTTCAGTGAAAAAGTGAGGTGGTAAAAAAAACGTAACCGGAGATTCTAAGTCGAAAAAGGAGCACATTTGGTCAAAATCAATGACAGAGTTATGTACTCTTGCCTACAGATGGAGGTGATGGTCATAAACATGTATTCTTAAATTCAAAGCAATGCCTGAAAGGGTTCAGGTGAAGAAAGTGAGGTGGTACGGAAAACTTAACAAACATTCTAAAAGGGGCATAATTTGCAGTTTGAGCATACACAAAACGAACGCCGTGGCTCGGCGTTCTGATAAGAGCCGTATAGTCGCGATGGCAGCGCAATAAGGTATCCTACAACGCCACAGGAGCTCCGCGGGCGCGCACAGCGGTCGTAGTGCGAACACTGTGGTGTCGGTGGCTCTTGCACGGAGATTGTACGGCGTTTTTTGAGATGTCACTGCGTCTCTACCGCGCTTATACGAAGTGCGCTCTAACAGCGACTGTAAAGAGCTGTCACTGCGGTCATTGCGCTCCCAGGGCGCTTCTACCGCGTCGATCAGCGTTTGCAGGACAAAAACGAACAAAATCATATAAATTAATAAGATGTGCATATAAACATTCATTTCACCATGGCTGATGTATGCCATCAAGCCGGGCTACTGCTTGCCAACATGCAGGTCCAGCAGATCATGATGCACGATAAATCAGACGCTGTACATATCATTCTAGGACGACGACGACGGAGGAGGGCCCAAAGGCGTAGAAGGCTTTTTGGTTCGACCATGGTTAGACGAAGCTGCCTTCTTCCCCTTTCTTTTTGCAGGCATAGTGTTTACTTTACTCTTTGAGAATCAACAAACAGCTGATGAAGATGTGTATTTACACTTCCGTTTATAGGTAGTGCAAACGAGCGTCTTCAGCGCCGTCAGTCAAGTGGAAGCGCATGGAAAGCCACACATTATCCTGACATCGGGCCAACCAGCCCTGGAACTACCCTTATATGCTGAGCGCCAAGCAAAGGGATCGAACCCACATATATCTGTCTCTAAAAATATATTCTCTTTGCATATTCTATTAATGTCATATTTTTTTAAGTTGCAGTCAAATAGTGTTTTACCTCCATATTTATTGATTGAACATTCATAAAATGATTTCTATTGTCCTTTATTTTCTTTATTTATTTTTCTTTGAACCCAACATGATTTAATAAAATTTAAAAAAAAAATGTTTATATTAGTAAGTTTTAATCCCCCTGTCTTGTGTTGTAAATATAAAACATCCCTTTTTACTTTATCTGTTTTATCATCCCATATAAAGTTGAACATATATCTATTTATATCTTGAACAGTTTTACTTGAAGGATTAGTTAAAATTGTAAAAGGGTATATTTAAGTTTTGGAAGTGCAAACGTTTTTATAAGAGTGATCTTACCTATGAATATTTTTTGTTCCATTGTAATTGTTCTATATCTTGTATTTTCCATGTTGTTTTTTTTTATCAAAATGTGTTATCCCTAATGTTTTTGCAGGTGTAGATGTGTAATTGATGACCCCGATTTTAGTTTTGTATATTTCGAATTATTAAGATATAGACCCGATAAATATCCAAAATTGGTTATGACATGAACAAGTCTTTTGAATGATTTTTCAGATCCATTATTAAAAAAAGGTTGCATCATCAACAAAAAGTGTTTGTTTGATTTCAGTATTACTAATTTTAATTCCAATATTTTTTATCTTTTTCAACATAAATTTGATAGTATTTCTATACAAATTGAAAATAGTGCCGATGAAAGAGGATAAATTAGTGAAGTCCTTATTTAGTTTTGGAATTAACGTTATGATGCTTTGACGTTGTAGATCAGTAAGTCTTCTTTTTTGAAATAAAAAAATTAAAGATTCAACTAAATATTTACTGATGTCTTTCCAAAAACATTTAAATTTTGTGGTAATTCGGTCAGATCCTGGACTTTCGTTATTTTCCATTTCCTTTAATGCTTAAAAACATTCATATTCAGTTAAAAGCCTTCACCTTTTTTTTTTTTAAATTTTATATTAGCATCGAAATATTCTATATTAGAATTCAAAGATGAATTGACATCATATATTAAAAAAACAACAAAAAACAACAACAATTTACTTCTTCAAGTATTTTATTTGTATCATTTACTATTATATTCTTGATATTAAGCTGTCGAATGTGTTTTTATTTCTGCATGCTTGTTTTTTTCTCTATTAATATTTATTGAATTTATTATATCTGTATTATTTGTTACATTATCATTCAGTATTGTTTGTTCCATATTTTCTATTTCTCTTATTAGTTTTTCTTCCAATTCAGCGTTTTCATTTTGTGTGTGTGTGTGTGTTTTGAAGCAAACTTAATTGCCTTATATTGATAGAACCTTTTATTATTTCCCATAAGGTATCTGGTTTTGCATTTAAATTCATATCAACTATATCTTTGATACTTTTACGTATTATGTCTTGATTAATAAATTATTATTCATTTAAAAATATCCTTTGCCTCGATTTTGATAAAGAAAATCTATTTGTAGATTAACTATTGAGTAATCTGCTCTATAACCAGGTTTGATAGTGCAGGTTTTCACAAGAGTACAAATATTTTCTGATATTAAAATAATAATCTAATCTAGATCCTATATATTTCACCTCATTTGATCTCCAAGTGACTTGTTTCTTTATCTGGATGTTGACTTCTCCAAATATCATTCAGTTCAAATGTTGTTATGATATTTTTTTTAATTATGTTCCTACATTTAGTATGGCTATTATTAGTACTATTAATTTAATCATAATTTACATTGATAACAGTGTTAAAGTCTCCATCAATTATAAATGGTTTTTTTTCATCATTTTCCCCAATATATTTCTATGTTTTTTTATTTTATCCTCAATGTTTCTCTAGCATCTGCATGTATACCCATGTGCATACATTCATACACCTTTACTATACACCTACATAAACACCCACTTACATATTTATACTTCAATAACTTTTACTTTATATGTATACATTACCAACACATCCATGTGGTTATTCAGTATAACTATTCAAAGTTGCCATGTCACTTTAACCAAATTTCATTTATCTTTAGGTATCTCTGTCAACCCTTTCCCTCATAGAGGACATCATGAAAAGACCTATGCGAACAGCATAAAACCAGATCAGCCTGCGAGTAACTCGCAGGCTGATCAGGTTTTATGCTGTTCGCTGCTCCTCAGTGGTCTGGAAATGAGGATTTTGTAATTAAATTTGGTAAGGTTTAACTGTGGTTTTCTGCAGATCAGGCTTTATGTGGTACCTATTGAGTGCGTCAAAATGAGTCTATATGAGGGAAAGGGTTAAGTGAATCATTCTGTGCTACATGTAGTTACATTTGCATTCTACACATACATACAGTTGTAACACACACACACACACACACACACACACACACACACACAAATAATACCTTAAGGGGCAAGGGGTTTAGTGAAAAAGTGAGGTGGCACGAAAAACTTAACCAAGATTCTAAATAAAAAAAGGCGCAGATTTAGATCAAAATCCATGACAGAGTTATCCCCTCTTGCCTATAGGTTGGGGTGCTGGTCATATACAAATATTCCCAGCTTCAAAACAATACCTTAAGGGGTAAAGTGAAAAAGTGAGGTAGTAAGGAAAACTTAACCAAGCTTCTAAGTAAAAAAAGGGTCATAATTTGGTCAAAATCCATGACAGAGTTTCCCCTCTTGCCTACAGGTTGGGGTGGTAGTCATATATTAGTATTCCAAGTTTCAAAACCTAAACCCATAGATAAGCAACTCATATAAGCGTGTGAAGGAAATCTCGTATACCCTCGTCGCCACCGCGATATCGTGAGAAAAAGCCGGTGCGCTTGTACTGAAGTAACTACTACACGGAGTTTTGTTCCGAAGCCATTCGAAAGCCTACGATGATCACCTGCAAAATAAGGTGCACCAATCTCCAAGCAGAGTTGTCGTTCGTTCCTCACATAACATCTCTGCAATGGGCTCAATGACAAGAATCTTGTCAAAACAGAAACTACTTATTAAACGTGGATTTAAGTGTATTTTAAGTATAAAAAGTAAAGAAACATTGAATAAATACTTTTTGAATCATCATAAAATGTGTGTAACATATTAATTTTGACTGTTATTATTATTTAAGACTAGCTCTTTATTTTCATAATTTGTAATTTTAATGACCATTCCGATTAGGTTCAGTGGTTCTATTTATATATATTTCACAGTTTATGGAGCCTATCTAGTCGACCTTCAAATTAAATATTTGAACAACGGCCTAGATGACGTCATTTATTCGGAACTACTTTCTGAGACCACCACAGAGGTGAATGTAATGTAAGCCGATGTGTATGAGAGTGAAGGTACACGTGAAGAACATGGTAAACATCAGCTGTATACGGCGGATACATTAAGTAAAATAATGACTGTTTAAATCCGAGAGTAATCAATATTAAGTCTTAATGATTGATTAATGACTGGAAGGGAAATATTTCAGGACGGAAATAGTTCAATAATTTAAAAAAGATAATCTTTGCTAATTTCGGCAAATATTGCCTTTATGACGAAATAATGCTCCAGCGTTTGCGTTTGTACTGCCGCAAAATTTTTAATGTATTTTTCCTCTTCAGCAAGGCAATAATTTTTGTAGGGGGTTACTTTATTTATTTACAAGTATTTAAATGGTTAAAGCGTCCGCCCTGGAATCGAAAAGTCGTGGGTTCGGTCCCCGGCCGCGACATACCAAAGTCGTAAAAAGCTTGACGCTCATCAAGGTATTTCCAGGAATGATTTACCGAGTGTCAGAATAATGTGACTAGGTGCTACGGCGTGTTGCTGCAGTGTGATAGCACTGCATCTGTCTCAAGCAAACATTGTCTCGAAATGACTTATATACCGTTGGTGGGACGTTAGACCCAACAATCAAACAAACTAGCATGTATTTATTTTTATGGGATTATTTTCTTTTTTAAAAAATTAAAAATTATCGCATAGATGGGAAAATCCCCGCAACGGTAGTACATGTATAAACTAATAAAAAATTTGGCATTATTGTGGATTATTTGTGAAACAAACGCTACGTTCGAATGAATCTCTCCCCTCTCCCCCGATTTTACAGTGTTGGTGTGTCAAAGTTTTTTTTAACAGGATGTCCATTTTAAATTTTAGATTTGACTGGACTTTGATGACCCATACAATTTTCAACTCTAGTTAAACTATTTTTTTTCTTTTTGCAATGTTTTCGATACGGTGGCATAAAGGGGACATGGAAGAAAAAATTTATATTATGTGCGCACGTAGTAGCTATTACGTGCGCACATAGTAGTTTTACGTGCGCACGTAGTAGCTATTACGTGCGCACATAGTAGTTTTACGTGTGCACGTAGTAGCTACTACGTGCACACGTCAAGCTACTACGTGCGCACGTAAATGCTACTACGTGCGCACGTAACATAAGAAATATCTTCCATGTCACCTTTATGCCACCGTATTTCGACGTTGTTATTATTACCAGTTTACAAATGACTGCTATCATTAAGTACTTTACAAGTTTACCTTTTATTTTATTTCAGCCACGCTTTTACCCATGTGAGTAATGCTTCTTTATCTATAACAATAGTTAACTTTATATTTTATACAAGCGCTACGTTCGATGCTCGGCAAGGGCCTTAGACCTTAGGGGTCACGATCATTTGATGAAGGTTAGGGCACCTGGTTGGTAAAGCTTATCAAGGTTCATGCACATGTAAAGTTTGAAAGCTGTAGGTGGAAGGATTTCCGTGTTATGGTAAACGTTAAGTTTTGTGACAGACATACGTCAGACAAACAGACAGACCAAAACAATATACATGTACACCGATCTATCGATGCGGTGGCATAAAATATATGTTAAAAGGACCAAAGGATAAGACAAAAAGCACAACAGTATTTTTTTTAGTTAAATATTATACAACCAGACAAAAATGACGTATCGTTGTATTGACCGTTGTTTTGCTATCGCATAGTAACACAGAAGTGGATTTTCCGCGGAATACACCTGCCCCACTCTCGTTCTGGCACGAGAATATACGGCATTGCGCCGAGTTTCTTATCTTTAGGTTAGGTCTTTGCTTTAAGGGTTTAGTAAAAAAAGAAGGTGGTTCGAAAAACTTAACCAAATTTTAAGTCAAAAAGGGAACAAAATTTGGTTATAATCAATGAAAGAGTTAACTATCTTGCCTACAGGTTGGGGTGGTGGTCATATTCAAGTATTCCAAGTTTTAAAACAATACCTTAAGGGGTTTAGTCATTAAGTGAGGTGGTACAAAAAAAATAACCGTTACGCCGACGCTCGGGTGAGTAGAATATCCCTCCCTTTTTTCGAATAGTCGAGCTAAAAATGATTCCCCCCCCTCCCTCTAGGTTAGAGCGTCCGCCTCGGAAGTGGAGAGTTCAAGAGTTTGCCCCTTGTCGACCCTGTGTCAGGATAATATGACCGGGTTTGGTGTCATGCCAACATGTCGACGGCGTGATACTGCAGTGTCGCAGCACTATTTATCTCTCTCAAGTAGTCATGGTCTCCAAATGATTGAATACTGTCGACGGGACGTTAAGGCCAATAAACAAACAAGTCTTGTGTTGAAAAGAGAACTTGTCTATTGCCTTTGAATATATGAGATTAATTATTCCTTGCAGGGATCGTAATTGTCCATGTCATGGAAAAGGAAACACAAATTTCTAATTTTAATTCGTGACAGAAACCCCTCATGATTACATCAAGTCACATTATCGGTCCAACAAGTCTTGAAACTTATGCTGGGCGCCACACAGGAGCGAGAATATCAGAACTATTTCCATGGTGTATATTAATGATAATATAAATGTACCTCTATAAAAATATGAATGTTACTCTTAACTACGACACTTACCTGAAACAAAGCAGATCTTGTATGTATACGTATAGCTATTCCACTTACATGTACTTGAAACAAATAAGCTCTGGAAATACTACCATCGTCCCTTGCCTGTTATTAAACTACTTCTTAGACTAATCTCTACTGAGATCCATGCGCTTATTTTTTTTTGTATTGGCCTCCGGAGGCCAATACTAAACAAGAGGGCCAAGATGGCCCTGTGTCGCTCACCTGATTAAGATGGCTGTGTTAGGCAAAATGACAAAAAATCTGGCATCTAAAGTGTTTTTCTAACATTTGACTAAGTGGCCTACATTTTGATCCTACCTGAATTTACCTGGTGACCTAGTTTTTGACCCAACATGACCCAATTTCGAACTCATCCGAGATATCATGTAGACAAACATCCTGACCAAGTTTCATGAAGATTGGGTTAAAACTGTGGCCTGTAGAGTGTTCACAAGGTTTTTCTAAGATTTGACCTGGTGACCTAGAGGTCAAACAAAGTGAAATCTGGCTTTTTTCAATTTTAAAAGGGGCGTAACTCCTGACCTAAGGGTCCAATTTCAGCCATAATCCAACTTAGCCAAAATTTGATGGTTATAAACATTGTTATAAAATTTAAAGACAATGACCTAAAAAATAAAGATGCTAGAGTGCAAACAAAGTGCAATCTGACTTTTTTAAATAATATAAGGGGTGTTACTCCTGACCTAATGGTCCGATATCAGCCAAAATCGAACTTGGCTGAGATTTTTTGGTTATAAACAATGTCATTAAGTTTGAATGCAATTGCTAAAGAAATGAAGATGCTAGAGTGCAAACAATGTGAAATCTGGCTTTTTTTAATTTTAAAAGGGGCATAACTCCTGACCTAATGGTATGATATCAGCCATAATCGAACTTGGCCGAGATTTTATGGTTATAAACATTGATATAAAGTTTGAAGATAATTAATTGCTCATGAAATGAAGATGCTAGAAAGCAAACAATGTGAAATCTGGCTTTTTTTAATTTTAAAAGGGGCATAACTCCTGACCTAATTGTACGATATCAGCCATGATCGAACTTGGCCGTGATTTTATGGTTATAAACATTGATATAAAGTTTGAAGATAATTGCTCATGAAATGAAGATGCTAGAGTGCAAACGAACAAATTGTGTGGCTTTTTTGAATTTTAAAAGGGGCATAACTCCTGACCTAATGTTCCGATATCAGCCATGATCGAACTTGGCCGAGATTTTATGGTTATATACATTGTTTTAAAGTTTGAAGATAATTGCTCATAAAATGAAGATGCTAGAGTGCAAACGAACAAATTGTGGACGACGGACGACGGACGGACGGACGGACGACGGACATTCATCGATCCTAAAAGCTCATCCTGAGCACACGTGCTCAGGTGAGCTAAAAAATAACCGCAGCGGATCTCAGTAGAGATTACTTCTTAGACTACATATTACCTGAAACAAATAGTACCTGAACAACAATTAAGTACATCACTTGCCTGAACTCAAGCACACTCCGTTTAAAAGTGAACTTAGTGCCGACACAACACTTTTCGGACAGTCAAATGCCCCTTGAAATTCGTCAACGAAAAATCCGAACGAAAATGCAATCCCGTCTGCTATCAAAACGATCATAAACGTTGCCATAGTTACAATCCACCCCCATCCTCCATCCGGCGGTGAAAGCAAACGACTGCCGTGTTCACACGCGTTTGATGAATCGGTTTCCGACCGTTTTGAATCGGTTTCAGTATTAAATGCATCCTTATCGCTTGTCCTCTCATGGATTCTGATCTCCATTGTTTACAGTGCAACACAGTTAACAGTGATGTACATGTATAGTCATCAACCTCGCAGAAGCACTGAATGTGTTCAGTTTTACACAGCCGTGTTATACTGATTACAGCGTGCTTAATTTCAATACACATAACGACCTACTTTTTTTGGCGAGGGATTCATAGATAAGGCCAACGACCTTTGTTAGATTCTTACAATGAAATGATGCAGCTCAGAAACGTGTGCACAATCACATTCTACATGAATACTTAGATAACATCGCGCCTTTACCTGTCTACATGTTTATATGCATACTCTGCTTGTATGATAAACCGAAAGAATATAATGCGTCAAGTACCTTTAATACCTTAAATCATATGCCTCCGAATTTAACCAAAATTATGTAAAGTAATGAGGCATATTTCAGCAAAAGATAGGTGCATGTTTTATGTTCAACTTTTATTTTATCAGTAAAGAAAATACGAGTTTAAAGGAGGGGGTCAACCTGCAAAAAACAACAACAACAATATAAACAAATAAACAAAAACGCATTCCATATAGTTATCATCATGCAGGTACTTTTCTATTTCATATTTCTCATTTCTTGACTTATTTTAATACATTATTTTATTTATAAATAAGGTATCATTTTGATGGAAATATAAGAGAGAGAGAGATGATTTGAATATAAATGAGGTAGCGTACATGACTGTTGAATCAATGGTTGTGGGTTAAAATCCAATTTGGGAACACCAATCTTTCATGGCCTTCCTAGGTGTAATGTACTGCTCCACTCCGTCGAGGCATGATGAAGTTGACGTAAACAGAAATAAACATAAAGACGGATGTGTGTTCCCCTTAGCGATTTCCATACATTAAATGTCCTTTCATCCATGCAGTTTGTTGAAATAACGACATTGAGTAATAATTTTATGTAAGTGCCATGGATGAGTCATATTTTAGAAATTTTGTCGCGCTTACATGAATGTTTGTTATTGTCGTATTCTAAATATTTCTTTACAGGTATTAAAACTACTACGGTGGCATGAAAGGGACATAAATTATATTTTTTATCGCAATCGATAACAACTGATGGGGGAAAATGTTAACATTATTAAGTGTTGTTAGGCCAGGAAAAAGTGGACGGAATGAGCCATAGATGGGACATGTCAACATTATCCAATGAAAACAGTTAAAGAGGTGAATTAAAAAAAATGCCAGGTGCAACATATTTCATTGAATTATCGCATGACCGTGACAAATATCTCTTCGGATCTCGGCGATTTATAAATCCTTAAAACATTCTGAAACTATAGTTATCGCGCATACTATAATTAAAATATCAGGCACTCTTTCGGCCATGAAATGACGTCATTTGAACTTGAACAAATCGTTGACATGAAAATAAAAAGTCAAGAACGCTTTCTCTGTATCTCTTTAGTGTTAGATTTTTATATGACACCTACTATATTAATTTAAATACTTCCGGGTTGCAACAAAATTAAGTAGATTTACCATTATATGAAGTGAAAATGTCTATATACTGGGTGATTATGCCCTTATATTGAGCCGTTGAACAATATATAGAGTGATTTGGCATTATAATAAAGTGAAAATGTCCATATATTGATTGCAAATGTCCTTATGTAGAGTTTCAACTACACAATGAGTCGTACTGGCGATATATCGGGTCTACAAGACCTTATATGAAGTGATAATGTGCATTAATTGGGTGGAGGATAATTTTAAGTGGGTTCATTTAACGTATGCACCATTGTATAGGCCAGGTTTAATCGGCGGATCTGTCAGTTCCGGGACCAATATGTTTGTTTGTATAAACAATATTTCAGTCATTTGGAGAGGATGTCTACTTGAGACAGATGCAGTACTGTCACGCTGCAGTATCACATCGTAGACATGTGGCATGATACCACATCTTGTCACATTATCCTGACACCTGGCCAACCAGTCCTGCAACTACTCTTATATGATGAGCGTCAAGCAAGGAAGCTATAACAATACCGTTATTTATGACTTTGGTATGTCGAGGCCGGGGATCGAACCCACTATCTCCCGTCCCTGGGGCGGGCGCTCTAACTACTCGGTCACCGGGGACTGTGGATCCCATATGTACGTGAAAAAATAAGTTATGATCATAGTTTTCGTGGCTGGATCTGCAGCTTTTAACATAAATTTACAAGAAATCAATTAAATCAAAAATATAAAATTAATATATTAACATAAAGATCATTTGCTCTCCTTCAATATGATATTTTTTACTTTGAAATTGTTATGTGAAATAAATTAAAAAAAAATTGAAGATGGATCGGTAACCCCTATGTATTCGTCCTTCGATGTTACATATTGGATCTAGGACTGGATCCGGCAGGTCCGCCGAATACACATTGCCTTTCCAACAGTGCATATGTAAAATGAATCCACTAAAATTATCCTATCTGTATATCGACGTTACTACATATCACCTAGTATATTGACATTTCCACTTCATATAATGCCACATCTACTCTATATATTATTGCAACGGCTCAATATTGTCACGTGCTGGACGTGCACTGTTGGGTGTATATATAGAGAGGTGTAGTAGTAGTAGTAGTAGTACTCTGGTTCCCTAGGTTTGGTAGCGTATTCTCTTATATTTGGTAGCGTAATCTATATATACATTAATTACTGGCCGGACGATTTGTAAAACTGTTCGAGCTCTAAATATATATGAGCTTCATGGATGTACACAAAGAAGTGAACAAGTCAGTAAACAGTTAATGTCATTTAATTATGTGCTTTATGCACAAATTCAATGATAATCAGCAATATTTATAATTACCATAACAAGTTCATAGGTCTGTAACTTTCAATATCCAACTTGACAATACCCAGTCATACAAAGAAAAACGCTCCGTGAATTTGATCTTCGCAAGTGTAACGCAAACGATTTTCCTACAGTATCCTTTATTTAAACATGTAAATAAATTGGCGCACCAGTGAACCGTGATAAGCTGTCAGTTAAACTAAATGATATTTCCTCAGCAATAAAACTGTATTTAAAAGTCTCTAAATTGTATAAAAAATGTATCAAAAGTTCCTCAGACACAATATTTAATTAACGCAAGCTTTCAACTAAATATTCCATATTATTGTAGTGTTACATTCAATGTAAAGAACTTAAGCTGAATGCTTTAAATATAAATTAATATTTAACGTTAATCTATCTGAATAAAAACGACATATATTTCTATAACAGTTTTGTGCATTGAGAATAAAGTGGCCATTTTCTTCATGTCAAAACGTATGCATAATGGCGTTTTTTTTTGTTTTTTGTTTTGTTTTTGTTTTGCACACACACACACACACACACACACACTTCTCTCGTATTTAAAATTCCAATTATTTCACAATAATAAAGCATATGTGACGTGAAATATACTTATTTCTCCGCATACACACCTAGGATAAAAGTTGACAATCAGCGGCGATCAATTAGATAGATAAAGATCGATACGAGCAGAAATTAAACCTCAATGCAGCGGGATTGACATAACTTGAGCCCTTTAACAATGCCCGCGAGACTAAATCTTCTGCCTTTAAAAACTTCGTAAATTACACGGGCTATTCATACCAAGTTTTTACCTCATTTATGAAGTTTGTGGAGAGGCGCTGTTAAATCTCCTGTTTGATTTGGGAGTTAGTTCAAATTTGATATACTAGATTTTATTTGAGTTTCAAATGAAATTAAAACCTTAAGTGGATACACTCAATATAGACAACCTTTCTGGAATGAGGCACATAACGTCAACGGCTTGAAGGACATAAGGTATGTGTTTTTAAAAATGTAGCTTTTATTTTAATTTTCTACGTGACATATTTATCATATGTGTATTAATTATGTAATTTTTTTTAAGATTTGTATTTTATCCTGAAAATATAAGAGACAATTATTATAACAATTATTTACATGTTTACAGATAATATATTTCATTTCAAATTTAGGATCTGTATTTCTTTAATTAAAGAATATACGAGGAAAGAATACTACGATCCATGCATTGTAATTTTACATTTATTCCGTCTGATTAACGTGTTTAGTAATGTTCTCATAAAACTAAATACATGTACATTTCTTAAGGTAATCCACACATCATTAAATTATAATCATGGTCCTCCAAATACTTAAAAAGATTTCAGTGCAGCATCCATTGACTTGGAATTAAAGGCTTATTTCCTCTATAAAATCTGTAAAGGCCTGCATTAACTGTAAAATTCCAACGATCTCTTGATGAGCAGTGATAACAATTTAATGATGGGTGCCAGGGTGGATTTCCTTAACAAATGCGCATATTATTAATTATATGCATGCATGGTCGTTTTCTCATGCAACACAGTCATGTACTTTTAAAAATGATTTTATCAACAAAGTTAACAAAAAGTGTGGTTCGAAGCAAATAAGTTGAAAAATATTGAAACATACACATGAAGGATATTATTTCACAATGCTTAGTAAATGTACTTCTGCCTTCCAGGTGTGTTTGTTCAGATCGCAAAAGAGGACAATATGGCGGACGACGGGGTAATATTTTCCAACAGTTTTTAATTAATTTGAAACTAAAAAAAACCCCACAAAGTCATTGAATATCTTGTTACTAAAGTATACACGTTTTTTACCTAATGCAAAATATGTTCAATCGCTTGAAATGAAATTAAATCAGCCAGACCTGAAATTGCATGTGCATCTGTTTGTTTATTTATTTTGAAGTGCAGTTGAAATATGTAGTATGATCCATGGCATACATGTACATAAAATTCATATATCCGATTAGGCTGTTGCTCGTAGCATCCGTTGTATAAGACAATCCATCGATCATTTAACTATTATCATGGTCCTTCAAATGCTTAAAAAGATTTAAGTGCAGATGCAAACGTCCATTGACTTGAGTTATATGCTCTTTTGCTCAATGTCTGTTTAAAGGTTTGCATTTGCTATAAAATTCCCATGATCACTTGAAGGACCATGATCACAATTTAACGATGCATGGATTGCCTTAACGATGAAAGGTCATGAACAAAAATAATTTGATACTTAATCAAACAACGCCATGTCTATTATTATGAATTTATTAAATTGATGTGTAAATAGTAATTATCACAAGTATCATCTTTATACGGCTATTAATTATCGAAACACGAGAAGATAATTACATTTTATAGATTGATGAAAATAAGGTATCAATAATGAAATGGATACTTGTAGCATTTGTGTGTTTGTGTGTGTCACGGTCAGAGACGGAGAGACAAACAGAAAGATGAATGTAGGAAAGAGATATTCTGACACATGTGCGTATACATGTACATGTAGTTTATTACAAGTTCAATTTCAGAAGTTTTGATACAGTAATGTCGAACTTTTGAAGAAATATGACATGTAAAAATCTTAAACTTTCCACGAAAAAAATAATCAATGATTCCCCAACGAATTAAAATTCACCGATCCAATTCTGAAAAAAAAGTTTGGTATGTGATGACGCACTATGGCTAGCTATGGGAAAAAAAAGGACGCCGCTGCGTTCACGACTATAAAAAGTAGTCAGGTGAAAGGGGAATGTTTCGAAGGAATGGACTTAATCATAAATCCATTAACAGACTCTCGGCATAATTACACCCATTGTTAAAATGACCCTCGTATCAACTATGAAACAAAAATATATACAAAATCGATATTTTTCATGTAAATAGGAAAGAAAATATTACTACTACACTAATGGGTCTCCTCAGTGCGTCCGTGTTATACTGTACCGCTGAGGGCACATTTGCTAATATCACTAGGCCATAGATGAAACAAAATCATTATTTTTGTTTGCTTGCTTTGAATAAGCATCCCACTGACAGTATTCCAGTCACTTGGCGACTAGGTCTACATGAGACAGATATGGTGCTACCACTGAAGTATCACGCCATAGACATGTGGCATGATACCACAACCAGTCACTTCATCCTGACACCTGGGAAGTCGCTCTGTGCTTAACGCATATCACAATCAGTACTAGTTTGTTATGTAGCGGCAGGAGATCGAACCCATGACTACCTGGTTATAGGGCAGACGTTCCAACAACCTGGCCACCGGGACCGGTCAAAATGATTGTTGGTGTTGTCCGACGTTCAAAATCAATGGTCATGCATTATGAATTAAACGCCATGGTGCAGTGGCAAAATACCTGACTGCAGATCCGAAGGTTGTTAGTTTGAAACCAGTTGTGGAAAGGATTTTTCATGACTTTCCCACGCGCAAAGTACTGATCCAACCCAGAAACTATCGAGAGGGAATAGTATTATTTGTAGGATTTTTTCCCAATCGACGTAAATGGATGTCTCCCCTCCCCTACCCCTCAAGGGGCCCCCCAGGGGTCAGCTACTGGTTGGGCAGCATTAAATCAGTAGGTGTGGCTACTGTCTGGACCTTGACCTTATACAGGGGGTGGTACTGAGTTAACCCAAATCATATCTGAATGCACCAGAGAAGACTGACTGCCAATTTCTACAACTATGGTCCTAGGCGAGAGGAAACGCAAAGCTGCTGGGATTTTCTTCCAGAAGAACAACCAACTGAGCCCATTTAAGAAGAAATTACCTTCTGAGGCAGGATGTGAAGAAGACGCCTACAGCACAGCATCTACAGGCCACCACCCAGACGATGAAGAAGACCACCATCCATACAGGCTACGACGTAATCTGCAAATGGAAGATAACTTCATTTCAGGAAACCGCGTCATACACCTTCCGCGGCTCCTCTCCATGATGAATGCAGTTTACAGCGACCATACACAGGCTGCAGACAACTAGAAGTGGACCTGTACCAGGAGCAGAAGTATGGACTGGGAAGCAAGTTCATTTTCAAGTGCAAATCTTGCACTTACATTTCAAAGAGAATGAAAACCTATGACGAGATAGCAGGGACAAAGAAGGCCATCATCAACACTTCCTTGGCGTCAGCCATAATGGACACTCCTATGGGCATCTCTCGGGCTGAGCAGCTGTTTACCCAGATGGACTTACCGTTCCCAGCTACAAGTCATCTTCAACGGCTAACATCAACTGTCAGCAGTGAGGTCATCAAAATAAATAAAGAAGACATGTCCGAGAAGCGGTTCCTTGTGGAACGCCATGCACTTGCAGCCGGTGCCAGAGACCCAAAACAGCTCGACCTCTCCATTGACGCCCGGTACAACAGTTCTCGGATGACGTCATCATACAAACCTGGGCAGAGCGCTTCCCAAGCCTACACAGTAGCTGTAGAGAACCACACTGACAAGAAGTACATCGTGGGCCTGGCTGTGGAAAACAAGCTCTGCTGGACTGGTGCCGTGCTAAGGAATAAAGGTTTGACCGTCACCTGCCCTGGTGGACATGCCGGATGCACAGCCAACCTAGCCTACTTCACCCCCCACTCAGAAAGGAGAATGGCCTATGAGCTTGCTGAAGACCTGTCCATGGAAGGGTACTTTGTCCGAACCCTGACGACTGACGGCGACACCAAATCTTACCTTGGGATGCAGGACTTCTACCAGAAGCTAGACGCAGCCTGGGAAGTTTCAAGGCAGGCAGATCCAAATCATGTGGCGGTGACGCAAGAGAGAAAAATGAGATCTGCAGAATTTAGCAAAGGAATGTTCCCGCAGACCACTAAACTTGGGCGAAAGAAGGCACAGGCAGCTCTGGCACATGACGTCAAGGCCAGATGCAATGCTGTTATAGAAGAGATGGCAAGATTGGGAGGCGGAGATATTACGAAATTTATATTGCGCTTACCTGACATCCAGCGGGCCACCATTGAATGCTATGCCGGGAACTGCAGCTTCTGTCATCAATCAGCCCTGGTCTGCTCTGGTGAAGGTCACAACTCCTGGTGGTACATGTCCATGATCCTGGGCCCAAATGACATCACACACCTGAAGATGAACGAAAATGACAAGTCACTGCTTGCTGTGATACTAAAAATGAGATTGAGTGAAGAGGCGGTCTACAAGGTGTCATCTAGAACATCAACACAGAAGTGTGAGGCCTTCAACCGAGCAACTTTAGCCACCATGCCGAAGTCCCAGAACTACCCCAGGTCATTTGAGGCTCGGCTAGCTCTTCAAACCCTGAGAGCGAACAACTCAGTTTACTCAGCAGTGAGGATGAAGGTGGGCCGCTCTATCTGCAGCTTCAAGAAAGCGCCTTCTTCACATATCAAGGAAGGCAAGCTACCACAAGTCGTACAAGACAACCAGAAGGTATAAGGCAAAGCGAAGAGCTCAAAGGGCCCAGATGGAGTTCGAACACCGGCAGACTCAAGAAACCTACCACCAGGAGGAGCCTGGTTATGTAAAGGGACTGCTTGACAGCAATCTGCACTCCTACGCCTCAACTTCTGCAACAAACCAGTAGCAGCAGCCTGCCCTACAGAACAGAGCACAGCAGAAAAAATCAAAACAAAAAAACATAAAGAAAAAAAAAGCTCTGTCTGGTGCATAGCAGCACCACTGATGAGGTCTGATGCTGACCGAAACAGTGCTATATAAAAGAAAAATATAAACTCATGTATCAATATCTGTTTGGAAAATTCAGGGGGGGGGGAGAGAGAGAGAGAGACAGGGTTCAAAATCAAAATTAAAGATAATTAAAGAAGATATTTATACGTGAGTATCAACACCAAGTAACCAACATAAAAACATAACCCCTACTTCATTTTTAAACAATTACCCTCTAAAATCATTCCCAGCCGAGGTACACAAGGCACTCAGGCTCACGCCTACCACTCCCGTTTATGTGACCGGAACACACCCCCAGCTCAAAACAACGCTTTCTGTTGTTATTCGTGTAATTTTCCTCCAAGTTAAGATGCAGAAATCTAAAATTAGCCCAATTTCATATATAAAAATATTAAAATATTAATAATGTTAAAAAAATAAACATACCTATTTTTTTAAACATATTATCCAATTTCCATGTATTCAATGTACATGTTGTCCAAATTTGATGTCAATCCATTGAAAAATGGCTCTGTAATTCAATTTCTTCTACTTTCATTTTCTATTCATATATAAAACCCAAATTTGAAATATACATGCAAATTATGCCCAAAATAACTTATTTATTATATTTGCAACAAAATAAAACCCTGATCAGATTTCTCAGTCAAGTCTAAGGTCACATTCAACTGTTTTAGAGAGTGGCAGATTGTACACTGTATTTGGTCATTTTAAATGCATTCTAATCATGCAGGGGTATACTTTCAAAATCAGTCATATTTTAATTAATAACCAATGGATTTTGATGAAATAAAGTGCACTCTGTTTCAAACATCATATTTTATCATTTAAACCCCATAATTGGTCACCTGATTGAAGGGAAATACCCCAAAAATTAGAAAAGCTGAGAAAAATGGATTTTTTTTAGGGCTAAAATAAGAAAAAAATACTATTTAATTATTTCTCTTTTTTTTTCTAATTTTTTTTTAATTTGAAAGTGGGCCAGAATCAATCCCAGACATGTTACTGCATCAGGACATAAACAGGGGTTACCTAGGTAGCTGTACTTAAGCAACATCAAAGGACATGTGTATAGGTCTAGGTGCACGTCTAGCCGGGGCTGGGGAGGATGTCTCCCCTACCCCTCAAGGGGCCCCCCAGGGGTCAGCTACTGGTTGGGCAGCATTAAATCAGTAGGTGTGGCTACTGTCTGGACCTTGACCTTATACAGGGGGTGGTACTGAGTTAACCCAAATCATATCTGAATGCACCAGAGAAGACTGACTGCCAATTTCTACAACTATGGTCCTAGGCGAGAGGAAACGCAAAGCTGCTGGGATTTTCTTCCAGAAGAACAACCAACTGAGCCCATTTAAGAAGAAATTACCTTCTGAGGCAGGATGTGAAGAAGACGCCTACAGCACAGCATCTACAGGCCACCACTAGACGATGAAGAAGACCACCATCCATACAGGCTACGAAGTAATCTGCAAATGGAAGATAACTTCATTTCAGGAAACCGCGTCATACACCTTCCGCGGCTCCTCTCCATGATGAATGCAGTTAAGACACAGACTGCAGACAACTAGAAGTGGACCTGTACCAGGAGCAGAAGTATGGACTGGGAAGCAAGTTCATTTTCAAGTGCAAATCTTGCACTTACATTTCAAAGAGAATGAAAACCTATGACGAGATAGCAGGGACAAAGAAGGCCGTCATCAACACTTCCTTGGCGTCAGCCATAATGGACACTCCTATGGGCATCTCTCGGGCTGAGCAGCTGTTTACCCAGATGGACTTACCGTTCCCAGCTACAAGTCATCTTCAACGGCTAACATCAACTGTCAGCAGTGAGGTCGTCAAAATAAATAAAGAAGACATGTCCGAGAAGCGGTTCCTTGTGGAACGCCATGCACTTGCAGCCGGTGCCAGAGACCCGAAACAGCTCGACATCTCCATTGACGCCCGGTACAACAGTTCTCGGATGACGTCATCATACAAACCTGGGCAGAGCGCTTCCCAAGCCTACACAGTAGCTGTAGAGAACCACACTGACAAGAAGTACATGGTGGGCCTGGCTGTGGAAAACAAGCTCTGCTGGACTGGTGCCGTGCTAAGGAATAAAGGTTTGACCGTCACCTGCCCTGGTGGACATGCCGGATGCACAGCCAACCTAGCCTACTTCACCCCCCACTCATAAAGGAGAATGGCCTATGAGCTTGCTGAAGACCTGTCCATGGAAGGGTACTTTGTCCGAACCCTGACGACTGACGGCGACACCAAATCTTACCTTGGGATGCAGGACTTCTACCAGAAGCTAGATGCAGCCTGGGAAGTTTCAAGGCAGGCAGATCCAAATCATCTGGCGGTGACGCAAGAGAGAAAAATGAGATCTGCAGAATTTAGCAAAGGAATGTTCCCGCAGACCACTAAACTTGGGCAAAAGAAGGCACAGGCAGCTCTGTCACGTGACGTCAAGGCCAGATGCAATGCTGTTATAGAAGAGATGGCAAGATTGGGAGGCGGAGATATTACGAAATTTATATTGCGCTTACCTGACATCCAGCGGGCCACCATTGAATGCTATGCCGGGAACTGCAGCTTCTGTCATCAATCAGTCCTGGTCTGCTCCGGTGAAGGTCACAACTCCTGGTGGTACATGTCCATGATCCTGGGCCCAAATGACATCACACACCTGAAGATGAACGAAAATGACAAGTCACTGCTTGCTGTGATACTAAAAATGAGATTGAGTGAAGAGGCGGTCTACAAGGTGTCATCTAGAACATCAACACAGAAGTGTGAGGCCTTCAACCGAGCAACTTTAGCCACCATGCCGAAGTCCCAGAACTACCCCAGGTCATTTGAGGCTGGTCTATCTGCAGCTTCAAGAAAGCGCCTTCTTCACATATCAAGGAAGGCAAGCTACCACAAGTCGTACAAGACAACCAGAAGGTATAAGGCAAAGCGAAGAGCTCAAAGGGCCCAGATGGAGTTCGAACACCGGCGGACTCAAGAAACCCACCACCAGGAGGAGCCTGATTATGTAAAGGGACTGCTTGACAGCAATCTGCACTCCTACGCCTCAACTTCTGCAACAAACCAGTAGCAGCAGCCTGCCCTACAGAACAGAGCACAGCAGAAAAAATCAAAACAAAAAAACATAAAGAAAAAAAAAAGCTCTGTCTGGTGCATAGCAGCACCACTGATGAGGTCTGATGCTGACCGAAACAGTGCTATATAAAAGAAAAATATAAACTCATGTATCAATATCTGTTTGGAAAATTCAGGGGGCGGGGGAGAGAGAGAGAGACAGGGTTCAAAATCAAAATTAAAGATAATTAAAGAAGATATTTATACGTGAGTATCAACACCAAGTAACCAACATAAAAACATAACCCCTACTTCATTTTTAAACAATTACCCTCTAAAATCACTCCCAGCCGAGGTGCACAAGGCACTCAGGCTCACGCCCACCACTCCCGTTTATGTGACCGGAACACACCCCCAGCTCAAAACAACGCTTTCTGTTGTTATTCGTGTAATTTTCCTCCAAGTTAAGATGCAGAAATCTAAAATTAGCCCAATTTCATATATAAAAATATTAAAATATTAATAATGTTAAAAAAATAAACATACCTATTTTTTTAAACATATTATCCAATTTCCATGTATTCAATGTACATGTTGTCCAAATTTGATGTCAATCCATTGAAAAATGGCTCTGTAATTCAATTTCTTCTACTTTCATTTTCTATTCATATAGGTGTCACACCACTACTTTTTGTCCCTATATAATCTATAGTAACTTGGCCGACTTTTTGTTGCCATTATCATTGTGTATAAGTTAAATGATGATTGCTTAACAACTGCAATTATGCTACAGTGTAACAAGTAACTGGTGTTGCACACAACATGAGTCCCCTATCAGTAATGTGCATAATATTTCTGTTATCATAGCAACTATAATTTTTGTCCAAGAAAAAAAACACCAACAAAGTGATGTGCAGAATTTCCATACTGCCATCTATTCATACACCAAATTTCATATTATCTAAAGCGGTTATTAAGTTATCGAGGGATCCAGATTTCCGGACATCCAGACAGACAGAGGGCAAACCTATAGTCCCCTACTTTGTAAACACCAGTAAGGGGACTAATAAAAGGTAAAATCTAGCATTTTTTTATATAAAAAGGGACATAACTCCTGACCTAATTTGAATATCAATTATTAACCTTATAAAATTTTTTTGGGATATCAGCTATAATATGAGAGATTATGGCCATAAACATTGTCATTCATAAAGTTTGAAGATGAATTGAAGATGCAAGAAAGTTTGCTAACTAACTGTGGATGACAGCAGACAGATGGACATCAGACATTTAATGATCCTAATAGCTCATTCTCAGCATGTGCCAGCAAAATAAGGTATACCTCAAGTCATAACAGTGACAATTCAAATTGCAATTTATAGTTTCAAATTCTTTATTTTTAAAGAGTCAAGTGTCAGTTTTAACAACTCAGTGCAAAACTATAAACCATAGCAGCTGAGCATGTAATTTTAATTTCGGGCCCTATATGGCAGAGTGCTGACCTGGGTCTTGTCTGTCTGTCTTTGACATCCACCATCTTGTGACTGCAGGCTTTGGATCACTGTCCTCAACACAGGGCTCACCCTGAATGTAAAAAAGTTTGCACCAATACATTTGCCAAATGAGAAAAATAGAGCCAGATTTGAGAAGATAGATCCAAATTTAGTGCAAGTGGCTCCAATATATTTTCAGATAGTCCAGACGAGACTGTGGAATTATGACTATTCTAGTTATATGAATACATAAAGGCAATATTGAAAGATGCTCTTTTTGTGAGTAGGAAATTTTGCATTGTATGACAACCTCCATATTTTCAGGTTGGACATAATACCCCATGTTTTTTTTTCCCCCAAAACAGATTGGATGTCAAGGGCTGAAAATGAGTTCCCAGGTACTCACAGGGTGGGTAGACAATTGCTGGTACCAGGGAACAAAATTATTACCCGTTGCTTGATGTCGGTCTTCCTCATGTACTTATTTTCTTTATATCATATATACACGTCAATAGCCATTTCATAATGATTTCCTTTAATAGAATTCTACACTCAAATGCATCAAGATGGACTTGTTTTAGGTAGACAAAGTCCATGTAGTACTGAAATGTCTTAGTTAATACAAGTGTTAATGCTTTTTTATGCAATGACTGCATCAATATGGGAACATGCAGGTAATAGTATAACAGGTACCTAGATAAACAAGTAACTGGTGTTGCACGCAACATATGAGTTCCCTACCCATGAGGTGCATAATTTTTCCATTACCATAACAACCAGAATTTTGGTCCGAAAAAAAAAACATGACATGCAGAATCTCCATACTGCCATCTATTCATATACCCCCAGTATCTTAAACGTTTTTTAAATTATCGCGGATCCAGATTTCCAGACAGACAGATGGATGGATGGACAGACAGACGGAGGGCAAACCTATAGTCCTCTCTGGTGGTTATTTAGTCCTGTCCATGATTTATCTTTTTAAAATGGAGAAAACAGAGGGTTTTTGGGAAATGTTAAGTTTAGTTTGTCAGGTTCACCTTAATTTTACTCATGCTAATAACCAGCAACTACTTTTGAACAGAAGCGGGTGAATGACATCACAATTACTTTTGGTAAATCTGGCGAGATTGTGAGGTGTGAACAATAGCTGCACTCATGTTGGAATACATAACAGCATTTTTAAATGTCTTTAAATAGTAATTTCAAGATTAAACGGTGCATATATTAATGAAAGGCATTGTAAATATAAAGGTTGTTTAAATTAATATTTCAATTCAAAGCATTTCAATTCAAAGCAAGTTGTTATCAGCCAAGCTTATTCCTTTCACTCTGAAGTTCATACATTTATATCTGAAATTTTATTTATATACAGTTGAAAAACCTTTCGAACTTCCATTTGGAACACATAATACGACCTATGCAGTAAGTGTGAATATTTAAACCAGCTTCATACTCATAAACATGTATTTTGATATTTCTCAGGACTGATCAGGGAACTAAGACCTATCCGTTTCACCCAAGCAGTGACATTTTTACAACATTTGTAGCAAGAGTCCTGGGACTCACTATGCTAAAATAATATGAGCCCCTGGCATTATGGAAAGTACCGGTATGCATTCTACTTTGATTTCAATATTATTTTCTGTATTTTATGCATCCAGTAGATACATTAAAATTAAAACATTGCATCCACGGAGAAAACATTGCATCCTGGATGCAGGATGTAGAGGTAAAAATATCACTGCCTAAGATGACCATATATCCCTTGTTATCATATTTACCTTGATGTGTTAAGGATGCAGTCATGGTTCTTGCTTCACTATAGGAGACCCATAAGTTGAAAATAGAAGCTACAGGGCCTCAACCATCTGGCAAACAACTGCTGTCATCACCAAGAACTATTTGAACAGGAAGTCTGTTTACAAAAGGAACATGCCACATTCTCATAGTAATGTATTTAATTTCAAAATTAAAATGTATTCTTTTTTTAATATAAATGAAAAATGAGGAGTCCAAAGGCAAGATTCAATTCATAAAACACTGAATTTTAACTGGTTTTCTTGGAATTTCATCTCTATGATGCTTATAGAATTTGTGGGGTTTTACGACCCACTGACAGTATTTCATTCATTTGGTGACTATGTCTACTATAAAGACATACATTTCAGTATCACACTGCAGAAATGTAGCATGAGACCACATCCAGTCACATTATCCTGACACCTGCTTAACCAGTCCTGGAACTACCCTTTCATGCTAAGAGCCAAGCAAGGGAGCTACATGTATACCAATATCATTTTTAAGACTTTCTTGGTGAGGGATCAAACCCATGACCTCCAAGTTCCAGGCTAGATGTTTACCATACAACAACCATACCGATCATGTTTATAGTTTATTGTTACATTATTGGACAATTATATATTATCTAGTTCCTAAAAATATGATCTGTCAAAATATTTTCTCCTAACCGGCAAGGATATTGAAGGAATTAAAATTCTGTTTACAAGAAACATTAAAATGGACTATCTTTTTTACCTCTGTTAAAACAATTATTACAAAAAAGAAAGGTCCAATATAAAAACTCTTCTACATCTGGATTTTACACATACAAAGGAGTGCTAGAGACAAGAATTGCATCTCACCTAAGTCTGCTCTCAGTAGATTTCCTGCCCATCACCAGCTTTAAGGTCTGTTAAGCGACTTCAGCACCAACATGGCATGGTAAATTAGGCCTCTATATACCATTTTATCATTGCTGCACCAATTGCAGAAATTATGACATTTCTGTTCCCAGCAGATTTCTTATGGGCATCTTTAACATTCTTGCACTGCAGTTGGAAAGAAAGGTATTAAAGAGAACAAATATTAATATAAGCTTACTGTTTTACATGTATCAAAGAAATAATCAGTATTTTATATGTATTTTGTTGTGAATTAAACAACAGTATCTAGTTCAGGTGCATATTATCATATCACGAGCGTAAAGCCGGTATGATATTATAATTTGCACCTGACTAGGAACATGTGGTTAAATACACAACAAAACAAAGATAGACAGAGATTTTTTCGATTCTAACTCAGTATTCGTCATTTTCCATCCACATTATTTTCTTGAAACATGGAAGCTACCAGCCAAATTACTTCGTAATGCAGTTCTCAATATAGAAACGATGATAATAAATATAGAAAGACACATTATTTCATATTTAGCTATACTTTTTTAATTTTCTTAACCTATTGTTTTATATCATATATTTATGTCCTGTACTAGCTGCCCGATATAATCATCATCACAACATCAAGTGGAGCATTTTTTATAATTGTCAACATGCATGCAGTGACAGGCTATGCCTTGTTGCAAATTTACAGTTTTTCCCTTCTGTTTAGAAAGAAAGATAAGATTGATGTTAGAAAAGATAATTTCAGCTGACTATAAAAGCATTTTACAAATTTTTACATTCAAAGTTTCCCAATGAAAGTCATCAGTTTTGAACCAGTTGTAAAATTTAAGTGCATCAAACCCAATATATACCATGTTTTATAATGTATTAAGAAAATACTTCGAAGTAAAACATGAACAAGTATAACAGTACTGACTAACACTAGAATAGTAATTTGCCCCAGGCTGTGAAAAACTCCACCGGTCCTCAAATCATCTACAGGATCCCCCCGATTGGCAGTATGCTGTAATAAAGCAAGTCATAGCTGTCAACAGTAAAACAAACCAACATGACTCAAAACTAGGATTTGCACTATGTTCCAGTGGCAACAGACAACAGAATGTGATCCTTATGTGTCCACCTTTGTTTTATAGCAGGTGACTCAAAATCCTGCTGCAATGCCTTTAATATCAAACCATTATTTTTAGCTGACTGTGTACAGTTAAACCTGTATTAGAGGCCAAGTGTATTAAGTGGTCACCTACATTTACCAGTCAGTTTTGATATTACCTAACTATTGTATTTTTGCTACATGTTTAACTTTCATTTAGCAGCCACTTCTGTTAAGTGGACACTTTCTCTTGTTCCCCTGACTGACCGCTGAAGGTTTTAGCCCCTGTAATGGTTTCCGCTACATTTCGGAATTCATGGACCTTTCACAGAAATAACCTAGGTTTTCTAATGTTTCATTAGAGTACCTTGGTTATCTTGACAGACATAAAGTGGTCCAAGACGTAGCGGTGTTTGTCGACTTTACCGGAAGTGAATTACAAGGCATAAACATTAAGACATGTTTGACTGTACTTGCAGCAAGAGTGCTTAAATGAAAGAGATTAAAATATACCTATCTATGACAGCCAAAAAAAGATTGGAAAAACCCTCACACAAAAAACCACCAGGCCACAGGTTGATGTCGTCACTGCATCAGAGACACGGCTGATACCAAATGAAAAGAATCATTAGATCTGGTCAAAAAGAAAATGAAAGGACCAGAATACCAAGACATCAATGGAGAGGTCAGGACAAATTGCCAGACTTTACAGACCAGTCAAGATTTTGGAAATAAATTTTAAATGAAATTTGTGTTTTTCTTATAATGTTGATGAAATTTAAATAGTTTTATTTTTTTCTCAAAAGAAATATATAATCATGAAATTTTAAATGAAATTTGTGTTTTTCTTATAATGTTGATGATGATCTGAAATTTCTATGACATATACAACCTATAATATGGTAATTGTTTTGTTAAATTAATACTTTTTTCATAACATTTCATAATTTCCCAATTTCTGATTTGTAATGCGTCACTAAATTCCCCCAATTAGAAAGCCACAGTTTGTAAAAAGAAAAAAACTGTGATTGGAATAGAAAAATTTTTTTATAAAGCAAATGCCTTGACTAATATGAAATAAGCATGCAGTAAAAAAACAGTTCTAAACATGATCACTATCACATCAACTTTTTTATCTTTTGATCGTGGCCAATTTTGACCCAAGAGCTATGATTTGAAGTTTGATAAGGGACCACTACTTGTAGGCATTGACAACCACCAAATATCTAAGGAGCCATGTACTGGCCAGCTGCAGGACTCAAGCTTACCTCTACACCGACTGGGCCTGGCCCTGGTACTGCTCTGCGTCTGCCCCAACCTTTTCCCCAAACAATCCTAACACCATAAACAAGAGCTGCAATTTGTAACAGAAAGAAAAATTGAGATGTTATGGACATCACCATCAGAAGGCTGCAATCTGTAACAAAGAAAAAATCGAGATGTTATGGACACCGCCTTCAGGAGGCTGCAATCTGTAACAAAGAAAAATCGAGATGTTATGGACACCGCCTTCAGGAGGCTGCAATCTGTAACAAAGAAAAATTGAGATGTTATGGACACCGCCTTCAGGAGGCTGCAATCTGTAACAAAGAAAAATTGAGATGTTATGGACACCGCCTTCAGAAGGCTGCAATCTGTAACAAAGAAAAAAATGAGATGTACATTAGGAATACAACTTTCCTGAAAGGGATGAGAAAGTAACTTAGTGCAGAGAGGTCAAAGGAGAGAAATAAAAGAAAAAAGGGATTGACTTGACTTGACTTAACTATTTAAATTTACTGTTGCTTCGACATTATTTCAGTCATATAGCAACGTCCAGCTAATTACAGTTGGAGGAAGACAGAAATTAGATAGTAAACTATTTTAGAAATATGAAGGATAGAAAATTAAGATATGCTTACCAAAGAGAAAACAATTTACCTTGGAGAACTGGTAAGTTAAGTAACATGAAGAGGAACAGAAAAGCAGAGAATCTGAGTATTAACCAATAAATTTGGGCCCAAAAAATCACAGTTTTCAGAATTATGGGTACCTAGAAGCAACTTTTGAAAACTCAAAATGTTGGTACCAAAAATTGGTACCACACTAATGATTAAAACCCTTAGCTTCAATAAAGTCATCTTTTAATAAGTCCAGGTCCAATTTCCTTGGGCATCTGCAGCAAAAGAGTGGACTTCTGCAGCAGAATTAAGAGTATAAACATATTATTTTTAACAAAAGAGAAATCAACAAGATAATTATTTCAAATTTATAATAACCAGTTTTTAAACCCTTTCCCTCATATAGACTCATTTTTACGCACTCAGTAAAGGGACCACATAAAGCCTGATCTGCAGAAAACCCCAGTTAAACCTTACCAAAATTTAATTACAAAATCCTCATTTCCAGACCACTGAGGAGCAGCAAACAGCGTTTTATGCTGTTCGCATAGGTCTTTTCATGGGTCCTCTATGAGGGAAAGGGTTAACTGCAACTGCATGTGGTGCATAACAATAACTAATTTATTTGAGATGTAAGAAGTCTGAGTGATAATGCAGACAAATATATTAAAGTTATTGGGAAAAGAAGGCTTTGTCAGTATATATAGAAAGCTATAATGTCAGGAGTCCCCACTGGTAACCCCACCTCCCATGAAGAATTTGTGCCAGTTCATGAAACAAGAAAATAATGGAAAAGGGTTCTGATCTTCGAACTGCACTGACCTTTCAAGCATGCATATGATTGATGCGCAATTTTAAATGGTATATGAAACAAATGGATTTTTTTTTGCTGTGCACACTGTGTAGAATTTGCACTTTGGTATTTTTGTGCAAACAGGAAACCCTGATTCAACCACTCCTATGGCAGCTGTCTTATCTGGGTCTTGTTTGCCAAATCACCCCTACTAAACAGTGGCGCTTTCACATTTGGTGATCTGTTTAAATGAGAGTCCTCGACACTTCTGTTGAAGAACCCCTGGCTCTAGCATTAAAAAACAGTTAAAGGTAATGCACTTGTTTTGTGGATAAAAGCTAAAACGACACGTCAAGTAATTTGCAGAGTGCCCATGTAAATAAAAAGAATAACCAGAAAGGAGTTGCACAGTAATTTTTGCACTTGCCAGTTACAGTATAGATTATATGCCTGTGAGTGACACTACATTTGTACAAATGTATTTCACACTTTCTGCCTATTGAATATTCAGGGAGATGAAATGACTTTTCGTTTATTATCAGGGCGATGAAACGGATGATCGACAAAATGACTGTAATTCAATGCAACTAGTTAATTTTTTTCTGTCAAATTATAAACATATATAATACATCAAAGTATCAGTGTTGTATATTTCATTTAGATGCGCATATAAATAAATAAATCATGAAACTTTTCCGGATATTTATCAAACACCCCTCATTTGAGAATTTTTGAATTGATGAACAGAGGAAGCTGTGCATATATTGCAGGTAAAGAATTCCAAATTTTGGGCCTGAAAAATACAGACTTCGATGGAATAGTTTCTTCACATGGTTTAGGTATTTGATGTCAGGATAATCTTAATGTATTGTGAATTGGTGTTGTTTTTCTCATTCTTTTTTAGTTTGTTTTGTTTTGTAGCTCTACTGACAGCTGATGGGGATAAATTATATGACAATTAATGACAAACTTTTTCAAAAGTGCCTTCATTAGAGATTAAACGATGATCATTTATAAATATAATCGATGATTGATTGAAAACTGCTGAGGTCTGTGATCATTGATTGTGTTCCTTCAAAATCAATTTCTCTAATTCTATCCATGTCAGTTGTACCAAGAGATAGAAGAAAAAAAGAAAGAAAAAGCTAGTATTAACAGTAATTCTACTCCATTTCTGAAATCTATTAAATTTAATAGACTGCTTAGTATTGTCTCTTGTAATTATGTTTGTTTGTTTGGGTGAATGTCCCACCAACAGTATTTCAGTCATTTGGGATGATGTCTACTTGAGACGGATATATAGTGCTGCCACACTGCTGTATCATGCCGCAGACATGTGGCATGATACCACACCCAGTCACATTATCCGGACACCAGGCCAAACAAACCTGCCAAACAAACTACGTACCCTTATATGCTGAGCGCCAAGCAAGGAAGATATAACAGCTAGTACCATTTTTTACGACTTTGGTATGTTGCGGCCGGGGATCAGACCCATTTCCTCCCGCACCTGAGGTGGATGCTCTAATCACTCGGCCACCGATTCTATTCCTTGATAGTATCTCCAGGACCTGATTCACCAGGGGGGACATGTGCATCCCCCCAGCTGGCTTGGTCATACAAATTTCTAGGCTAATTTCGAGGAAATTGTCATGATTTGGGTTAAATTTTTGTGCTCTGTTGTGGAAATCTCCATTGTGTGCCCCTTGTTTCCTCACCCGCCAGTCACCAGGCCCCTGCTACTTCTGAGCTAGACCCTCTACTGATAGAGCATCGCTGTCACATGGCAACATCACATATTGACTGTGAATGCTTTAATCTGAATCAGTGAGACGCTTCCAACTTTTTTTATGGTATATTGAAATGAAATTTTTGATGTTACTAAGTTCTCTAGCTGGATTCGAACTTGCAAGCTAGTAATTCAATAAATATTGGAAATTTAATAACATGACTTTGCACAGGTATAGGCAAAAGTAAAAAATTCAACCCAAGCAATATTATCATATCGCTCAAGGCTTAGATCCTTTGCACACCTGAATGATCACTATGAAGAATTGAACAAAGCTGTCAGAGAGACAGCGCACTTGAATATTCTCATGCAGTGCTTTATAGTAAAAAAAAAAAGCCATGCTGAATATGCAAGGGCCATATATCTTTCAAAATACATGAATATTGTCTGTTCTTTTCTACTCATTGCATTTATAGAATAAGTATACAAAGTATCAAAGCAATAACATGACTGAAATATTTATGTGTGTATTTTTTATGGACACTAAATACATTTGTAAAGTTTCAAGTGAATTGTGGAGATTGAATTTGCATGCATAATCTTAACCAGGAATTTCTAAGTTCACAGAGGGGAATAATTCCATTAAAATCCATGCTACAGTTATGGGTCTTGGTCAGTGAGCTACAATTATGACCCAAAATACATTTGTAAAGTTTCAAGTGATACCTTTGGTGGTTGTGGAAATTGAATTTGCATGACATAATCTTATCCAGGAATTTCTGATTTCACAATGGGGAATAATTCAGTAAAAATCCATGCTAGAGTTATGGGCCTTGGTCAGTGAGCTACAGTTATGATATAAGAGGATAGAAAAACTTGCATGCAAATTTAAACCTTATATATAACCTTGAGTGTTACACCGACGCCAGGATGAGTAGGATAGCTTTCACAAGCTAAAAAATAAACATATTTTTGTTCTGTTGTATGTTGTTGTACACCTCTATGCAAAACCAAACAGAATTTACCATCCATTTCATTTTTTTATCTAAAGGTATCATTTTAGAAATAAATAAAAGAAATAAATATGTAAATCCTCTTTACAAAAATGTTTTGCAATTGATTATAAACAAATAACAGCATTCGGCGAACAAACCCTGACTGAAATTGTAATAAATTCTTACCATCCCCAAACCCCTTTTAACACGGGGGGCTAATGTTTTTTTTTTTTTTGGGTTTTTTTTTCATATTCAAAATAGCACTTATAATTGTAAAATTATGAAGGAGATCTATTTCTGTTAAATCTTGCCAAATTAAAAAGACTTTTACCAAGGGGTTTTTTGGATTTTTTTTAGTCATTCAATATACCGGGTTTCCATATTGTTAATTATTAAATTTACCCATAATTTATCCAGTAAATACCTTACAGTCCAGATCCAGTTCAGGTAGTGGGGATGGGGGGCTATATTAAAATATCAAAACTATGTAGGCGTGACAATGCAAGCGGCTCACCGCTTTGCCCGAGCCATGAGAAGGTGAACTCTGGTTTCATTGGGGAACTGGGTAAACCCTCCCAAAAATTTTCAATTTAAAGCTGTGAAAAAGTGCATTCTTGTGAGAGGTTTTTTGGGGTTGTGTGTCTACATTTTTTGTTTGGTCGGGGATTTTAGAGGGGGCATGCCATTGTGCCCCCCTCCCCTCTTTGAACCACCAGGGTTCATTACCATGCATACTTCAAATCCTCTAAAACGTGTTTTGTTTATTATCTTATGAAGTCACATATTTTATCTTCTTTTAAATTAGTGGGTTTTTTTTCTTTGTTTAGTAAATATCATTTTTTTTTTTCAATTCATTGATTATTTACTGAAAAAAATAACATGGTTAATAACATGGAAAATAAAACAAAAAACTAATGAAAAAATTTAATAAGCTGTCGACAAGTG
The DNA here is from genome assembly GCA_021229015.1 of Solen grandis. Classification (NCBI taxonomy): domain Eukaryota; kingdom Metazoa; phylum Mollusca; class Bivalvia; order Adapedonta; family Solenidae; genus Solen; species Solen grandis. The sequence goes on from CM037779.1 coordinate 3,699,891, forward strand.
ACTTGTTACTACATCCAGTCAACTACATCCAGTCACATTGTCCAAACAGGATGAATTTTAACCATTTGGATTACCCTTATCTGCAAAACATCAATAAGTTCTTATTTCAATAATCAAAATTAATGTTTTCATTTTTTGATAAAAAATGAAAACAATTTATATAGCCCGCATCATTTTGCTTTTAGGGTTTTATATTTTTGAAAAGATTTTCCAAAAAGATACTTAGTAAATAAATAAATCCATTTTCAAAAATTAATTAAAAGTGCAAGCAGACCTGATTTTGTTCATCGGTAAAACCGAGATGCAAGCAACATGCAAGCAAACTGATATATATGAAAACCCAGAAAAAACCTTTAGATCAACCTGTAGGTTAAATGGTTTTTTATCAACCGTAAATAACTAGGTCAACTTGCAAGTAAATAAACACTATGCACCAGAATAAACCTTGACCCAACCTGAAGGTTATTTTGAAATCTGCAACCAATGAAACCCTGTCAGTCTGCAAGTTTACAACAGACCAAATCAAAAAGACTTATTTTAGTTTTGTAAATAGGGGACATCATCATATACTATTTTCAAAACCAAAAAAAATGATAATTTTCATGATTATCTGAAAAAAAATGGATGTGTTATGGCTGGAGATAGAAATAAAACTATAACTATATACTTAATGGGTTTAAACTGATTGCATAATCCTTAACATGCTTTTTTACTCGATTCTTCAACCCACAAAATTCTAAGATCCCGTAATTGATTTGTGCAATCAATATAAAACCATATCAGCATGCAAGTTAACAACTTCTGCAACCAGTATAAACCCAAAATGATTAACCTAAATGTTAATAACTATGCAACCCGTATAAACCCAGACAGCCTAAAGTAAAATGCTTTTCAATGTCAATGCTTGTTTTACAATTGATGTCAACTCGGTGTCAATTTAACTGGAAAAATAAGCCTCATTTTCAGTGTATCTTCAATCTTTCTAAAAAAAATTTGTATGTGGGATACATTGTATGATCTATCACACATTTATCGACAAAAAAAGGGATCATGCTTTTGGCAATTGACCAAAATTTTGTAAAAAATATAAATTTTTTTAAGTGACAGTATGTATATAAATCAAAACCATAATGCAAAATGGAATTTCATGTATACCCTTATAAAAAAATTGTGAAAAATAAAAGAAAAAATACATCAAGCTTTAAAAATATAAAATGTCTCATTTGCAATACTAGTAGTAAACGCATGGGGGTTATTTTGTGGGGTCCATTTAAACCCTTTCCCTCTAGAGGAAACCTGAAAAGACCTATGCGAACAACATAAAACCAGATCAGCCTGGGTTATCGCACTGATCGGTTTTTTGCTGTTCGCTGCTCTCATTTTTCGGGGAAAAGAGGTTTTGAATTAAATTTGGAAGGGTTTAACTGGGGTTTTCTGAGATCAGGCTTTTGGTACCTATTGAGTGTTTAAAAGAGTCTGTTGGGGAAAAAAGGGTTAAAGAAGGGGGGTTTAATGATTTGCATTTTTGAAACACAATTTTTTCATCGCTGTGCGGGGTTGTATTGAAATTTCAAAAAAGGAGCTGTCTTATCGGATTGCTCAGTTTGCTGCTGTGTTTGCTTTTTACTTTTGGGAGTTGACATCCAAATTATTGGGGGCACAAATTCAGTTCCCCTTTAAAAAAAAAACAGTCTTACAGATTGCATATTTTAAGAAACGGAATCAGTTGTATTTAACAAAGAAAAAAGGCAGAAAACAAAAAAATTATGGGATATTTTTGCCACACTGAAGATTTTGATATAATAGAAAAATATAATGTAACACATTTTTAATTTTATTTTTAAAAGATGAAATTTCCCCCAGGAAAAAAAATTCAAGCATTTGAAAACATTTTCAGTACGCTTTATAAAGTGATGGATAAATTTGTAATGATGCAAATTTTTAAAAAAAACCATTGAGAAAAAATTTTCCCCAAATTTTTAATTTTTATTGCTGGGAAAACCGTGAAAAATTTTACAAACAAGAAAAGGAAAAAACTAAGAAAGTTCCCCCAATAGAAAAAATCTTATATCCATGGTTTCGGCCCCCCCCAATTTTTCCGAATTTTGAGTTTTGGGGCTGCTGTTTTGGAGGGTTTTCATGGGGTGCCATCCGATTTTAGTGCGCCTGATTTGGTTATTTTAAAAGTTCTTTCATTGTATTGTTGTTTTTTTTTTTCATGTTAAACTTTTTTTTTTTTTTTTTTTTTAGTTTTTTATTTAATAAAAGTCACTTTTACCCCTCACTGTGTTTTATTTTCACCAAAAAAAAAAATCATCTTTCTTTTTTTTTTTTTAACCACACAATGTCTTTTTCCCCAAACCTTTTAAAAAATTCCCCCCCCCCCCCCCCCCCCCCTTTTCCCCCCCCCCTTTTTACCCCCCAAGCCCTTCCCCCCCCCAAAAACCTTACCATTTTTTCCCGTTTCCCCCCCCCAAGTCCCTTTGCCCCCAAAATCCCCCCCCTTTTTTTTCTTTTGTAATACCACTCATTTTGCTTAGTTGAAAAACCTTCCATTCTTTGGGTTTTGGGGTGAATTACTGACAACGGGGGACCTTTCCTTTTACTCTTGTTTTTTATCTTTTTTAATTTTTAATTGGAGTTAATAAAAACATTGACATATATTTTCCTTCTCTCATTTTTTGGGGAATATTTTGTTTATCTTTTTAACCCATATAGGGAAAAAAAGCTTCCCTTTTACACAAAAAATTTTCATTGTATTGGGGGCCCATTTTCATTTTTGTACGGGCATGTAAATAAATAAAAAAGGTATATCGTTACTCATTTTTATTTTTTTTTTTTTTTCATTTTTAAAAACCTGTATAGGGAAAATTTTTGGGAAAAACCCTTTTTGGATAATTGGCCCCATCTCCTCCCCCCTTAGCCATCCCTTTTCCACCCCTATTTATTCATTGATGGGTCACTTTTTAATTTTTTTTTTTTTTATTTAAGTAAAGGGTATTGTTACTCATTTTAAATTGTTTTTTTTTTCTTTTATTCTTTTTAAAAAAATCCCCCGACAACGGGAAATTTAACTTCCCATTTTAAACCCAAATACCCTCAAGCGCTTTGTTTTTCCCCAAAGATAAATTTTTTTTCTTTGTTAACCACCAAGTGCTTGTTGCACCACTGTAACCTACTCTTTTTTCCTTATTTTACCACTCCTGTGCTTAGTTTCAAACCTTTCCATGTTTTTTCTTTGTTATACCCCTGAATTGCTAAGTTTCAAACCTATCATTCCCTTTTCTTTTGTTTACCCTAAAGTCTTTTAATTTTACTTAACTTTTTTGGGGAAATTCTTTAAATTTTTCCACCAATGGGCTTTGTTCACCAAAAAATTTCTATTTTTTCCTTTGTTATACCATCACTGTGCTTCTTTCAAACCTTCTTATTCTTTTTTTATTATACCATTTCTTGCTTAGTTTTCACCAAAAAACCCTTCTTATTTTTGGATTTGGATAAGGAACCAACAGGCGGTGCCTTTTTCCTTTTATTTTTTTTTTTTAAAATTTTTTTAAATTTTTTTTGGAGTTTAAAGGGGGAATTATGCAATGGGCAGTACTTTTCCATTATATCATTGTTTTTTTTTTAAAATTTTTTTTTAGTATTGGGTTAATGGAAAAAATTACAAGGAAATTTTTTTCTTTTTCCCTTATACCATTTTTTGGGTAAATTTTTTTTTTCCTTTTTAACCTATAGGGAAAAAAGCTTCCCTTTTTTTCCCAATATTTATTCATTGTATTGGGGGAAAAAATTTATTTTTTTTTTGGGGATGTAATGGGGAAAAAAAGGAAAAACGTTTTCATTTTCTTTTTTATTTTTTTTTTTTTTTCTTTTTTTTTTTCATTTTTTTCCATGTTAGGGGGGAAAAAATGGTACCACTTTGGTGGTACATAGGCCTCCATTCCTCCCTTAACCCTCCCTTTTCCCCAATTTTTTTTTCTTGTAGGCACTCTTTCATTTTTGTGTTGGCATGTTTTGGTAAGTAAAGGGGAAAATTTTCTCATATTAAAAAATTTTTTTTTTTTTTTTTTTCTTTTTAGTTAATAGAAAGTCCCTGACAAAGGGCGTTTTATCTTTTTTCCTTATACTCTTTTTTCCACTCACTTGCTTTTTTCACCAAACCTTACCATTTTTTTTTGTTATTCCACACAATGGCTTAGTTCCCATAATTTTCATTCTTTTTTTTTAGTTTACCACAAATGTGCTTATTTTACCTAAAATTACTCATTCTTTTTTTTCTTTTAAGTGTGATTAGGGAAAAATCATCGTTTTTGCCCCCAAAACAGATCAGGGGTTTTTCTGCCCCCCACCCTCCACTTGAGCTGACCTTTTTTTACTTAAAATTTTATAGGTTTGGGGTTTTTTTCCATCCTTTTTTTTATTTTTTCCCCCCCTTTTTTATTGCTTGGGGGGAAGGGGCCGCAAATCCTTTTCGTTACACTGCCATAGCCAATAAATTTTTTTTGGGGTTTCCCCATCAAAACCATTTTTTTATGGTCCTAAAAATGGGGAAATTATCCTTTTGGCAGGTAAACCTTGCACATTTTTTTTTTAGTTATACCCTCACTTTTGTTTTGTTGAAAAACCCCTTCTCATTATTTTTTTTAGTTTTACCCTCAATTTTTAGTTGCACCAAACCTTTTCTCAGTCTTTTTTTAGTAAAACCCCTCCTGTGCTTAGTTCACCAAACCTTCTCATTTTTTTCTTAGAAAATACCATTTTACGTGTTCGTTGCACCAAAAAAGTCTTATTTTTTTCTTTTTTGGGGCAACTCATTATGTTTCCCCAAAATACAGGTCATGCATTGTGTCCCCCCCCCTCCACTTGAGCTGACCTTTTTTTACCTTTATATTTTTTATAGGATTAAAATCTTTTTTTTCCCCCCTTGGTTTTTCTTTTCCCCTTTTTTTTGCTCTGGAGGAAAGGGGCCCCAAACCCCCTTTAGTTCAGCCTTTGCCATATCAATTTTCTTTGTTTTTATTAGCTTTTTTTATGGTCCAACTAGGGGGGGTTACCATTTGCAGGATTTCCCCCCCCGTTGTGGGCCCCGAAACAGGTTTTTAAAGACATAATTATTAATTTTTAACATTTCACCACATTTTCCAGATTTAAGCATCATTTTTTCCGAGACATCAAGTTTTCTCTTCATTCCAACCAAAAAAAGCAAGTAGAAAAAAACCTTTTCTTAATTAAAAAAACCCCTTTTAAACCCCGTTTAAAACATCCCCGCCAAGGGGCCCCCAAATCTTTTCCAAATTTTTTCCCTTTTTTATTTTGTGTGGATTTTTTGGGGCAAACCACAGTGCTATGCACTGAAGGACAGTTTTTTTCTGCCCCATCCTTCACTTTTTTTCTTTCCATTAACTCTTTTTACCCTCACAGTGTTAATTGCCCCAAAACCCTTTCCCTATTTTTTTTTTTGGGGTTTTACCATCACTGGTTTGGGTTCACAAATTTTCCATTCTTTTTTTGGGGTTTAACCGTCCTGTGCTTAGTTCAAAACCTTCCATTTTTTTTATTTATTTAAGCCACCAAGTGTTTAATTTCAAACTTTCTGTTTCTTTTTTTTGGTTTTAAAATCACTGTGTTTATTCAAAAACCCTTTTTTTTTTTAGTTATCCACTCACTGTGCTTAGTTGCACCAAAATTTACTCATTTTTCTTTTTTTTCCACAAAATTTTCCCCTTTGTTTCCCCATACTTCCATTCTTTTTCTTTAGTTTTCCCACAATGGTTATTGCCCCCAAACCTTTTCTTTTTTTTTTTTTTTACTGTGTGATTATGGGGAAAAAACATCGAGTACCCCCAATACGATCATTTTAAATTCGGGCCCCCCCCCCCCTTGGGGGTGACCCCTTTTTTTACCTTTCTTTTTTTATAGGATTGGTTTTTTTTTATCACCGTGGTTTTCTTTATCCAACCCTTTTTTTTTTTTTGGGGGGAAGGGTGAAATCCCCTTTCATTTTTACTGCCAAGCCTATCAGTTTTTGTTTCCATTAAACCATTTCTGATGGTCCAATTTTGGGAAATTATCCTTTTGGGGGGGCAAAACCCTTCTCATTTTTTTTATTTTTTTGTACCACCACGTGCTTACCCAAATTTTTAATTCTTATTGCTGGGCCAAAACCGTGCGAAAAAATTTTTAATAAAGTATGGTAAAGAGAGAGAAGTTCCCTAATAAGAAAAAATCTGTTTATCCAGGTTTAGGTCCCCCCCCAAAACTTCCGAAGTATTGAGTATTTCTGCCGATTTTGGAGGGGACACGGTTTTTCCCTCCGATCAGTTCGCCTGATTTTTGGGGATGCTTTTAAGTCATCTTTATTGTATTGGGTTTTTTTGTTTTTTTCCCCGTTTAAAATTTATTTTATTTTTTTTTTATCATTTTTTTAACATTTTTTGGGGGAAATTTTTTTTTTTTTTTTTTTTTTTTTTTATGTTTGAGTTAATAGAAAGTCACTTGTACCCCTCACGTGTTATTTGCACCAAACCCCTTAACAAAAATTTTTTTTTTTTATTCCCCCACTGTCTTTTTGTAAAAAAAAACCTTTTTCTGAAATTCTTGGTTTTTAAAACAAGTGCTTTGTTGCAAACCCCCTCATTCCTTTTTTTTTGTTTACCCTCACTTTTCTTAGTTGCAAACCTTTTGCATTCTTTTGGGGTTTTGGTTTTTAAAATTTCGACAACGGGGTCATCCTTTCCCCTTTTTCCAAAATTTTTTGGGTTATCTTTTTTAATTTTAAATTTTTTTATTGGAGTTAATGGAAAATATTTACATTTTGGGAAAAAAAAATTTTTCCTTAAAATCATTTTTTTGGGGAATAATTTGTTTAAAATTTTTAAAAAAATTAGGGAAATTTTTTCTTCCCCCTTTTTTTACCAATTTTTATTCATTGATTGGGTCACTCCTTTTTTTTTGTATTGGCATTAATGGTAAAAAGGGATATGACGTTTCTCATTTTCATTTTTTTTTTTTTTATTTTTAAAACCTTAAAGGGGAAAAATATGGTACCATTTGGGGGTACATATTGGGGCCCCAAACCCTCCCCTTCGCCACCCTTTTCCACCAAATTTTTTCATTTTAGGCACTTTTTAATTTTTTTGTTGTTTTTGGTAAGTAACAGGAACTGTACCTTTTTTAAATTGTTGGGGTTTTTTTTAGTTTTTTTAGTTTTAAAAGAAAGTCAATGCAACGGGGCAGTTTTTCTTTCATTAACTCATTGTACAAAACATGTGCTTAGTTTCCCCCAAAACTTCTCCCCCTTTTTTTAGGTTTACCCCCACTGGCTTAGTTGCACCAAACCTTATCATTTTTTTCTTGTTTATACCACTCACTTGCTTAGTTGCACCAAAAAATTTTTTTTCCCCCTTTTTTTTAGTTATACCACTCACGGGCCCCTTTTTTTAAAACCAAAAAATTTTCATTCTTTTTCCTGAGTTATACCACTAAAAGTGCTTAGTTGAAAACCCAAAACCCTACTTATTTTATTTTTTTTTTGGTGGTAAAACCCCTTAAAAGTTGCACCGAATCAGATCATTTCATTGCTTTTTTCCCCCCTCCAATTGAGCTCCCCTTTTTTTCCCCCTTTTATTTTGGGGATAGGATTGGGTTATTTTTCTATCATTTTTTTGGTTTTTTTATCCCAAAACCCTTTTTTTTTTGCATGGGGGGCAAGGCCGAAAAACCCCCTTTTAGTTACACGGGGAAAACCTATCTTTTTTTTTCCCCCATCTATCCATCTTCTGAGGGTTTTCCCAAAAAAAGGGGGAAATTATCCTGTGCAGGAAAAACCACTATTTTTTTTTTTTTTTTAAAAAACCCCCACGTCCCCTTTGTTGCCCCCAAAACCCTTTCTCTGTTTTTTTTTTTGTTATACCTCCTGTGCTTAGTTGCCCCCAAACCTTACTCTTTTTTTTTCCCCTTTGTTATACCCCCCACTGTGTTAAAATTGCCCCAACCTTACTCATTTTTTTTTTTTGTTAACCACTAAATTTTCCCCTTTTTTTCCCCAAAACCCTTTTCTCAGTTTTTTCTTAGTAATACCACCACGTTCTTAGTTGCACCAAACCTTACTCATTTTTTTTTTTAGTTATCCCCCCAAAATGGTTTAAAAATTGCCCCAAAACCCCTTTCTCTTTTTTTTTTTCAGTTATACCACTCAATTGTTTTGTTGCACCAAACTTACTCATTCTTTTTTTTTGATATACCACCACTGTGCTTTGGGCACCAAATTTTTCTTATTTATTTCTTTCTTTGGTGGTCAAACTCATTGTGTTGCCCAAATACAGGTCAGTGCATTGCGTCCCCCAACCCCCCACTTGAGCTGACCTTTTTCACCCCCTTTTTTTTTGTATAGGTTTGGGGTCATTTTTTTATCACCCCCGGTTTTCTTTAAAAAACCCCCTTTTTTTTTTCTCTGGGACAAAGGCCGCAAATCCCTTTTATTACACTGCCATAGCCAAAATTTTTTTTTTTTTTCTAAAAAAACCCCCTTTTTATGGTCCCCCTAGGGGGGAAAAATTTTCCCCCTTTTTTGGATTTTCCCCCCCCAATGTCGCTGACCCCCAAAAATGGTTAAAAGACATACAAAAAATTACATTTTATAACCCCCTTTTTCCCCAGTTTTCCCCCTCCCCTTTTTCATCATTGTTTCCCCCTGACATCAAGTGTTTTTCCCCTTTTTTTTTCCCCAAAAAAACTACAAAAAAACCCCCCCAAATAAAAAAATAACCTGCAAATTTTTTTTTTTAAATTTTTTTAAACCAGATTAGTTTTACCAGGGCCAAAAAGGGGCCAAATCTTGTCTAATTTTACCCCTTTTTTTTTTTGTGTGTGATTATGGGGGTCAAAAACCCCAGTGTTTTCGCATTGGGAAAATGGATCGTGCATTGCTGTCCAAAACCCCCCCCCCCTTGTTTTATCTTCCATTTTACTAAATGTACCACTTTACAGTGTTAAGTTTCACCCCAAAACCTTACTTTATTCTTTTTTTTTGGTTTTTTCCCCCCCCTGTGCTTGTTGCACAAACCCCCTTTTTTTATTTTTTTTATTATACCCCCCTCTGTGCTTTTGCACCCCAAACCCCTTAAAAAATTCTTTTTCCCCCTTTTGGGTTTTTCCCCCCACTGTGCTTATTTTTTCAAAAACCCCTTTTCAATTTTTTTTTATTATTTAAGCCAACAATTTTTCTTTGTGCAAACATTTCTCATTCTTTTTTCCCCTTTGGGGTTTACCCCCCACTGGTTAGTTGCACAAAACCCTTTTAATTTTTTTTTAAAAAATACCACTCAATGTGCTTTTTTTTTCACCCCAAAATTTTCCCCCATTTTTTTTAAAAATTTTTTCCACTCACTGTGCCCCTTTTTTTTCAAAACCCAAAAAAACTCAAAATTTTTTGGGTTTGGAAAAAGAAAAAAGACAAAGGGGCAGTATCCTTCCAAATTTTTTTTTTTTTTTCTTTCTTTAAATTTTAAATTTTAGTTTTGGGGGTTAAAGGGAAGTTTTCTGACAGGGGTCGGTAAACCTTTCCCCCCATTTCTTTATTTTTTTTGGGTTTTTTTTTTTTTAAATTTTTTTTTTTAGTATTTTGGGGGTTTAATTTGGGGAAAAAAATTTTTTAACGGGAGTTATCTTTCCATTATACTCATTGTTTATGGGAATATTTTATTTTTTTCCCTTTTTTTCCACAAAGGGGGAAAAATGTCTTTCCTTTTTAAAAACCCTATTTATTCATTAATGGATTTTTTCTTTTTCATTTTTTTTAAAAAGGGGGTGTAAAAATTTTAGTAAAGAAAAAGACCCCCACCAATTTTGGGGTTTTTTTAAAAATTTTTAAACCCTTATAAAAGGGGAAAAAAATTTTGGGACCCCCTTTTGGGGTTAAATATTGGGGGCCCCCCTCTCCCCCCCCCCCCCCTTCAGCCATCCCTTTTCCCCCCTATTTTTTCATTTTATGGGTCACTCTTTTTTTTTTTTAATTTTTGGGGGGTTTTTGGTAAGTAAAAAAGGTTTTTTTTTTCTCTTTTTAAAATTTTTTTTTTTTTTTTCTTTTTTATTTGGAAAAATTAAAAAAAAAAGTCACGAAAACGGGACAGTTTTATCTTTCCATTTAACTCATTTTCCACCCAGTGCTTATTGCACCAAAAAAAACTCAAATTTTTTTAGTTAAAATTTCCCCCTAAAAAAGCTTTTTTTTACCCCCCATTACTCATTCTTTTTTTTTAGTTATACCACACAAAGTGCTTAGTTTCACCAAAAAACCCTTTTAAAAAATTTTTTTTTTTTTCTTTTACTTTTTGATTTTGGGGGGCAAACCCCCTTGATGATGCCAAAACCCCCTCCCCCTCAGTGCATTGCTGTCCCCCCCCCCCCCCCTTGAGCTGACCTTTTTTTTTCCTTTCCTATTGGGGGAGGGTTGAGTCATTTTTTCATCACCTGTGGTTTTCTTTATACCCCCTTTTTTTTTTTGCTCTGGAGGCAAGGGTCGCAAAAACCCCTTTTTTTTTTTTCACGCCATACCCCTATTAGTTTTTGTTTTCCCCCCTAACCTTTCTGATGGTCCTTTAAAATTTTTGGGGAAAATTTTTTCCCGGGGGGGGGAAAAACCCTTTTTTAAAATTTTTTTTTTTTAGTTTTTTCCACTCCGTGCTTCCCCCAAATTTTAAAAATTTTTATTGCTGGGGGGAAAAACCCCCTGCTAAAAAATTTTTACATAACAAGTAGGTAAATAGAGAGAATGTTGCCCCCCTGAAAAAAAAAATCTTTTTTAAACCATGGTTTTAGGTCCCCCCCAAAAAATTCCGAAGTATTTGGGGGATTGTTTTGCTCGATGGCGGGGGTTTTTTTCGGTTTTTTTTCCCCCCGGGCCCCCCCGTCGCCGAATTTTTTTGGGGGGTTTTGTCATTTTTCATTGTATTGGTTTTTGTTTTTTTTTTTTCAAGTTAAAAATTTTTTTTAAATTTTTTTTTTTTTTTTTAATCATTTTTTGGGGAAAATTTTTTTTTTTTTTTTTTTTTTTTTTTTGTGTTTGAGTTTTAATTTTTAAAATCACTTGTACAAACTCACTGTGCTTTTTTGTACCAAAACCTTTCAAGGGAAAAAATTTTTTTTTTTTATAAAACCCCCCCACTGTGGGGGAGTTGCACCAAAAAACCCCCTCCCCCAAAAATTTTTAGTTTTTTAAAACCCCCCAATGTGCTTTTTTTGCAAAAAACCCTTTTTTCCCCCCCTTTTCTTTTTTATCCCAAAAAAACTTTGCTTAGTTGCAAACCTTAAGCATCTTTGGGTTTGGGGGTATGAAGTTACTGCAAGGGTCCCGTACCTTTTTTCCTTTTTAAAACCCCCCGTTTTTTTTGGTTTAAATTTTTTTTAAAATTTTTTTTTTAGTATTTTGGGGGTTTAAAAGGGAAAAATTTTTTTTTTTAATGGGAAAAATAATTTCCATTACACTTTATTGTTTTTGGGGGGTAATTTGTTTATCTTTTTTAAAAACCCCCATAGGTAAATTTTTGTTTCCCCTTTTTTTTTCCCTTTTTATTCAAATTTTTTTGGGTCACTCCTTTTTTTTTTTTTTATTGGAATGTTTTGGTAAATTTTAAAAAGGTTGATCGTTTTTTTATTTTCATTTTTTTTTTTTTCATTTTTTTAAACCCCCTAAGGGGGAAAAAAATGGTACCAATTTGGTGGAAAATTGGGGGCCCCCCTTCCCCCCCCTTTACCAACCCCCTTTTCCAAAACCCAAATTTATTCAAATTTTTTGGGTCATTTTTTAAATTTTTTTTTTTTTTATGGTAAGTAAAGGGGAAAAAATTACTCATTTTAAAGTTGTTGTTTTTTTTTGTATTTCCCGTTTTTAAAAAAAAGTCCCCCGACAGGCCGTTTTATCTTTTTTCCCCCAAAAAACATTTTTCCACCAGTGTGCTTTGTTCCCCCCAAAAAATTTCTCATCCTTTTTCTTATTATACCATCACTGTGCTTAGTTGCCCAAAAACCCTTTTTTTATTTCTTTTCTTAGTTTTTTTCCACTCACTGTGCCCCTTTTTTTTCAACCCCAAAATTACTCATCCTTTTTTTAGTTTTACCCCCACTTTTGCTTAGTTGCACCAAAAAACCCTTTTCCCAAATTTTTTTTCCTGGTTATCCCTTTTTAATGTGCTTTTTTGGGCCCCAAAAAAACCCCATTTAAAATTTTTTTTTTTTCTTTGGTGGTCAAACTCATTGATTTTTTCACTAAAATTTCAGATCAGTGCTTTTTCTGTCCCCCCCCCCCCCCACTTGAGCTCCCTTTTTTTTCACCTTTCTATTGTTTTTGGATTGGGTTTTTTTTTTTATCATTTTTGGGGTTTTTTTTTTTAAAACCCCCTTTTTTTTTTTTTGCTCTGGAGGCGGGGGCCCCAAACCCCCCCTTTAGTTACATGCCATAGCCATATCAGTTTTTGTTTCCAAAACTTTCCATCTTTGATGGCCCAAAATTTGGGGAAAAATTTTTCCCCTTTTTAAAAAAAACCCTTTCTCTTTTTTTTTTAGTTATACCCTCACTGTGTTTTGTTGAAAACCAAAAACCCTTTTAACAGTTTTTTTTTTTGTTAACCCCTCCCCCGGTTTTTGTTGCCCCAAAACCCCTTTCTCATTTTTTTTCTTAGTTTTTTTCCCCCTTCCCCTGTCCCCAGTTGAAAACCCAAAAATTCTCAGTCTTTTTTTTGTTATACCACTCACTGTGTTTTGGGTTTCACCAAAACCCCTTTCTCATCTTTTTCTTTTTTTTACCACTCACTTGCTTAGTTGAAACCCCAAACCCCCTTTCTCATTCTTTTTTTTTACCACTAACTGGGGGTTTTGTTGCACAAACCTTACTCTTTTTTTTTCCCCCGTTATACTACTCAATGTCCCCTTTTTTTCCCCCAAAACCCCCACTCATTCTTTTTTTTAGTTTAAAAACCCCCCTGTGCTTTTTTGCCCCAAAACCCCTACTTATTCTATTTTTTTTCTTTGGGGGTCAAACTCATTAAAAGTTGCCCCAAAAAACAGGTCGGCTTTTCTGCCCCCCCCCCTCCCCTTGACTGCCCTTTTTTTCCCCTTTTTTAAAATTGTATAGGATTGAGTAAAATTTTTAACACCTGTGGTTTACTTTAAAAACCCCCTTTTCTTTTGCTCGGGGGAAAGGGCCAAAAAACCCTTTTTTTTTCCTGCCATACCATATCAATTTTTCTTTTTTTTCTAACTTTTTCCTTTTTTTTTATGTCCTAATATGGGGAAATTATCCATTTTTCAGGATTTTCCCCACCGAATGTCGCTGACCTAAAAACAGGGTTTTAAAAAAACAAACATGTTTTTTCTTTTTTTTACATTTCCCCCCAGTTTCCAGATCTTGAAGCATCATTGTTCCAAAAAGACATAAAGGGGTTTCCCCCTTTATTTCCCCTTTAGCTAAAAAACCCCGCAAGTAGAAAAAAACCTGTTAAAAATTAAAATTTTCCATTAACCCCCTTTTGTTTAACCAGTGCCCAATTTTCCCCAAAAAATTTTTCTAATTTACCTTTTTTGTTTTGTGGGTGTATTATGGGGGTCAAACCAGCAGTTGGGGGGGTGCTTTTTTTATGGTCAGTGCATTTTTTTTCCCCCCTTCCCCCCCCTTTTTTTTAAAAATTTTCCAAATTTTTCTCCTGTACCACTCACGTGTTTTAAAAACAACCCAAAAAAATTCCAAAATTCCTTTTTTTTTTTTTTATTCCATCCTTGCTTAGTTGCACAAAAACCCTTTTTTTATTCTTTTTTTGTTATACCACTCAATTTTGGTTTTTTTTTCACCAAAAACCCCTTTTTCCCTTCTTTTCCTTTTTTGGGTTTTTCCACTCAAAAATTCTTAAAAAGCACAAAAACCCCTTTTTTTATTCTTTATATTATTTAAAACCACACAAATGTTTAGGGGTTTTTAAAAAAATTTCTCATTTTTTTCTTTTTTTTTACCAGTCCCCTGTGCTTAGTTGCACAAACCCCTTTTTTTTTTTTAGTTATACCACTCAAGTGTTTTTTTTTCCCAAAAACCCTTTTCATTTTTTTTCTTAATTTTAAAAACCCTCACTGTGCTTAGTTGCACCAAACCTTTCTCATTTTTTGGATTTGGGGAAGAAAAATTTTTTTACAAAAAGGGGGGTACCTTCCCCTTTTTCCCTTTTTTTTTTCCTTCTTTAAATTTTAAAAAAATTTGTTTTGGAGTTAACGGGGGAAATTCTGCAGGGGGGTCGGTTCCCCCTTTTTCCCCCATAAAACCCCCGTTTTGGGGGTTTTTTTTTTTAAAATTTTGAAAATTTTTTTTTTTTTTGGGGTTAAATGGAAATATTGCAACGGGAGATTATCTTTCCATTTTACTCTTTTTTTTGGTAAAATTTTTTTTTTTTCCTTTTTAAAAACCTAGGGGAAAATGTCTTTCCCCTTTTTTTTCCCCAAAAATTTTTTTTTTTTTTAATGGGTCACTCTTTTTTTAAATTTTTTTTAAAGGGGCAAATTTAAAAATTTCCCCCAACAGTATAAAAAAACCCCCACTCATTTTAAAGGGTTTTTTTTTAAAAATTTTTTTTAAAAAAAAATAGGGAAATATATGGGGGCCCCTTTTTGGGGGTTTCATATTGGCCTCCCCTCCCCCCCCCCCAGCCCATCCCCTTTTTCCCCCCAAAATTTATTCATTGTTTTTGGGTCACTCTTACTTTTTTTTATTGGACCCTGTTAGGGGGAAAAAAAAAGGGTTTTTTACTCATAACAAAAAATTTTTTTTTTTTTCTTTGCATTTGAGTTAATAGAAAGTCACTGACAACGGACAGTTTTATCTTTCCATTATACTCATTTTACCACTCAAAAATTCTTAGTTGCACCAAACCTTAATTTAAAATTTTTTTTTTTATTTTCCCCCCCAAAAAGCTTAGTTTTCACCATAATTACTGAAATTTTTTTTTTATATTATCCACACAATGTGCCCCTTTTTTTTTACCAAACCTTAAATTTATTTTTTCTTCTTCTTTTACTGTGTGATTAAAAAGGGGGCAAACTCATTATGATTTTTCCCCAATACAGTCAGTGCATTGCTGTCCCCCCCCCCCCACTTGAGCTGACCCCCTTTTTTTTTTCCCTTTTTATTTTTTAGGGGTTGGTCCCCCTTTTTTATCACCTGTGGTTTTCTTTTACCCCCCTTTTTTATTTGCTCTGGAGGCAAGGGGCGCAAAAAACCCCTTTTTTTTACACTGCCATAGCCCAAAAAATTTGTTTTTGTTTCCTTTTCTATCCCCCCCTTTTGATGGGCCCCCTTTTTGGGGGAAAAATTTCCTTGGCGGGGAAACCTTACTCATTTTTTTCTTTTGTTTAAAACCCCCCCCCCTGTGCTTACCCAAATTTAAAATTTTTTTTTTGGGCAAAAACCCGATGCTAAATTTTTAAAAAATAATTTTTGGGAAAAGGGGGGAGGAAATTTTGCCCCCGAAAAAAAATTGATATTCCCCCGGGTTTTAGGTCCCCCCCCCCCAAAAAAACCCAAAATATTGGGGGTTTTTCCGCTCGATGGCAGGGGGGTTTTTCGGTTGCCCCCCCCACTCAGTGTCGCCTGATTTTGGAAAAAAAAAAAAAAATTTTCCCAAAATTTTTCCCCCCCCCTCCCCTTTTTTATTTTTTTTATTGGTTTTTTTTTTTTTTTCATTTTTAAACTTTTATTTATTTTTTTTTATCATTTTTAATCATTTTTTTTGGGGAAAAAATTTTTTTTTTTTTTTTTTTTTTGTGTTTGAGTTTTAAAAAAAAAAATTTTTTTGTAAAAAATCACTGTGCTTATTTGTACCAAAACCCCTTTTTAAAAAAAAATTTTTTTTGTTATACCACTCACTGGGTTTTTTTTTTTCACCAAACCTTACTCTGAAAAATTTTTTGTTATACCACACAATGTCTTTGTTGGGGGGAAACCCCTTTTTATTCCCCTTTTTTTTTTTTTTACCCCCCACCTTTTTTTTTTTTTTCAAACTTTAAGCATTCTTTTTTGGTTTTTGGGGGTGAAGTTACTGACAACGGGTCAGGTACCTTTCCCTTTTTTCTCTGGTTTTGGGGGTTTTTTTTTTTTTAAAAAAGATTTTAGTATTGGAAATTTTAAAAAAAAATTTATTTACAAGGGGGGAAAAAAATATTTCCCCCAAAAACCCTTGTTTTGGGGAAAAAATTTTTTTTTCTTTTTTTAAAACCCCTATAGGTAATTTTGTTTCCCTTTTTACCAACCCCAAAAATTTTTTAAAAGTTTTGTGTCCCTCCTTTTCTTTTTTATTGGACAAGTAATGGGAAAAAAAGGGATATGATCGTTACTCATTTTCATTTTTTTTTTATCATTTTTAACCCCCTATAGGGAAAATAAAGGTACCCCCGTTTGGGGGGGGGGTTCATAAAATTTGGGCCCCCTCTCCCCCCCTTTAGCCCCTCCCCCTTTTCCCCCCAAAATTTTTTTTATTGTAAGGGTCAAAAATTTTTTTAAATTTTTTTTTTGTTTTTTGGTAAGTAAAAAGGTATTTTACTCATTTTAAAATTGTTGTTTTTTCTTAGTAAATTTTTTAATAGAAAAAAACGCAATGGGACAAAAAATCTTTCCATTTACAAATTTTTCCCCTCACTGTGCTTATTGCACCCAAACCTTTTTTTTTTTTTTTTTTTCCCGAGTTAAAACCCCCCAATGTGCTTTGTTGCACCAAAAAAATACCCCTTAAAATTTTTTTTCTTTCTTTGGTGGTCCCCCAAAATCATTGATGTTGCACCGAATACAAAAATTTAGTGCATTTCTGTCCCCCACCCTCCACTTTTTTCTGAAAACCTTTTTTCCCCCTTTTTTTTTTGTATAGGATTTTGGGGTTTTTTTTTTATCACTTTTTTGGGGTTTTAAAAATTTTAAACCCCCTTTTTTTTTTTCTTGGAGGCAAGGGCCCGGGGGAAACCCTTTTCAGTTACAATGCCCTTAAAACCCCCAAAAAAATTTTTGTTTCCTATCT
>CM037779.1:3717035-3755772 GCA_021229015.1 Solen grandis
AGGTCAATTTTTTAAACCGAGAGCTTGTTCCACTGAAATGTAATCAATTACACGAAATTTACTCCTGAAAAAGTGTCTTTTGTTTTCGTAGTTCAAATAAATTATGTAATTTTGCATGATGAACTTTTAATGACAAGTTTTAACACGATTCTAGTATCTCAGAATTCCAGTAAACCGTAATATAATTCTCCTCAACATAAGTTGAAGAGCATAAGGCCCATTTTATTTCATTAATGACACAAATTTCGTGAAAAAGAAAAGATAAAATAATGTTGGCATAATGTACACCAAGTAGTACATTTTGTGCAAATATATTCTGTAAAGTAACACGTTAAACGCATTAAAATGTTGAAAAAATTACGCTATTAGTATTTTGTATGGATGACAGAATAACTTCAATTTTTACATTTTGCATTGGCGAATATTCCCGAAGACGGTCAGTAATCGAAATATTTTGAATTTGAAAGCGCATTTTTTATCTGCTTCGTCATAAATTTATGTACTTGTGATTCATTAACGAGACAAGGGAATGTCTATGAAAAAAGGCAGAAAATTGACGGAGATTGCAAAACATGAAAATCAGCAATAAATTTAAATGATCTTTAGTAAAAGACTCTGTCAAACTTATGCATTGCCGTAATGTTGTCAATGATGTGTGTACAGATTGCATCTTTTAAAAATCTGTAACTGACATTTTGCTTTACTGTTTTAAGAACATACACTGCTATTGGAAGAATAATGGGTCTTTAACAAATAGATTCCAATATATGTGTATAAATGCCATAAAATGTATTAAAGTTTGGAATTCTTACGCATGCTCCGCACAGGAACGGAACAAATAAGACACAAATCTATTTAAAAATGTGTCTTGGAATTATATTAAAATATACATTATTAATACACGCAACCGCATATTTATATAAACAACCGCAAATGAAGTCTATTTCTGGAGCTGCAGGAACTAATGTTATATAAACCACCGTCAGTCAATTTCTAGAGCTGTAGGAACTTATGTTTATATAAACCACCGTCAGTCAATTTCTAGAGCTGAGGAACTTATGTTTATATAAACCACCGTCAGTCTATTTCTAGAGCTGCAGGAACTAATGTTTATATAAACCACCGTCAGTCTATTTCTAGAGCTGCAGGACTAATGTTTATATAAACCACCGTCAGTCTATTTCTAGAGCTGTAGGAACTTATGTTTATATAAACCACCGTCAGTCCTATTTCTATGAGCTGCAGGAACTAATGTTTATATAAACCACCGTCAGTCAATTTCTGGAGCTGCAGGAACTAATGTTTATATAAACCACCGTCAGTCAATTTCTAGAGCTGCAGGAACTAATGTTATATAAACCACCGTCATGTCTATTTCTAGAGCTGCAGGAACTATGTTTATATAAACCACCGTCAGTCTATTTCTAGAGCTGCAGGAACTAATGTTTATATAAACCACCGTCAGTCAATTTCTAGAGCTGCAGGAACTAATGTTTATATAAACCACCGTCAGTCTATTTCTAGAGCTGCAGGAACTAATTTTTATATAAACCACCGTCAGTCAATTTCTAGAGCTGCAGGAACTAATGTTTAATAAACCACCGTCAGTCTATTTCTAGAGCTGCAGGAACTTATGTTTATATAAACCACCGTCAGTCTATTTCTAGAGCTGCAGGAACTTATGTTATATAAACCACCGTCAGTCTATTTCTAGAGCTGCAGGAACTTATGTTTATATAAACCACCGTCAGTCTATTTCTAGAGCTGCAGGAACTAATTTTTATATATACCACCGTCAGTCTATTTCTAGAGCTGCAGGAACTTATGTTTATATAAACCACCGTCAGTCTATTTTGGAGCTGCAGGAACTATTGTTTATATAAACCACCGTCAGTCTATTTCTAGAGCTGCAGGAACTAATTTTTTATATAAACCACCGTCAGTCTATTTCTAGAGCTGCAGGAACTTATGTTTATATAAACCACCGTCAGTCTATTTCTGGAGCTGCAGGAACTATTGTTTATATAAACCACCGTCAGTCAATTTCTAGAGCTGCAGGAACTTATGTTTATATAAACCACCGTCAGTCTATTTCATAGAGCTGCAGGAACTATTGTTTATATAAACCACCGTCAGTCTATTTCTGGAGCTGCAGGAACTATTGTTTATATAAACCACCGTCAGTCTATTTCTAGAGCTGCAGGAACTAATGTTTATATAACCACCGTCAGTCAATTTCTAGAGCTGCAGGAAACTAATGTTTATATAAACCACCATCAGTCTATTTCTAGAGCTGCAGGAACTAATGTTTATATAAACCACCGTCAGTCTATTTCTAGAGCTGCAGGAACTTATGTTTATATAAACCACCGTCAGTCAATTTCTAGAGCTGCAGGAACTTATGTTATATAAACCACCGTCAGTCTATTCTAGAGCTGCAGGAACAATTTTTATATAAACCACCGTCAGTCTATTTCTAGAGCTGCAGGAACTTATGTTTATATAAACCACCGTCAGTCTATTTCTAGAGCTGCAGGAACTAATGTTTATATAAACCACCGTCAGTCTATTTCTAGAGCTGCAGGAACTAATGTTTATATAAACCAGCGGTCAATGTCTATTTGGTATTTTGGTATTTTTAAACATGCGAATAAAATGTAATGGCCCATTTTTTTATTACCATGTACATAAATCCTCTTTAGAAGAGCAGTTGATTCCCTACTTTGAAATCCGAATAACCTCCCAATTTTGAAAATGATCGAACGATTCAGCATAACTCTACAACATAGGTATGCTGAGATTGAAAAATCAATCTTTTGTGAACAAAAAAAAAGATATTTACGGGACAACAACAATTGTTTGTGACTTGAACTAAATTCTCTATGATATTGCATATCTGTCAAGCCAATGTGTGCATTTACCATGCGGACGAATATAGTTTAATTTGATGCAAAGGGCTCGTAACTATTTTGGATAGTAAATAGGTTTCTGTAAGTTCATATATATATATATATATATAATATATATATATATATATATCACTGTAAAATACGGTTCTCTTATCGACATATTTGTTACAATAACCAATGAAGGTAACTGAGGTAGAAGCTTGTAATCTGATACAAGTCAAGTCCGTGTATTATACTATAACCACATCAAGCTATCGATCTCAGATACCTCCAGGAGTCATTGTAACATTAAAGACTACCGAATTATCCGAAAATAGTTACGAGCCACAAAAAAGTCATTTTTCTAGGTTAGCCCTTGTCATCCTTTTATCACAATTCACTTTATATACCTACATTCATACATTATATTTGTTACAGACAATAAATAGTGAATAGGTCATGAAACAATAGTGAAAGTATTTTCAATAATATTGTCAAACTGGCTGGTTGAGCAGTAAATTAAAAGAAATGATCACATATAGAAATCCGTGGATATGAATATATGCGATTTGGATACTACAATGGAGCCACGATTATATAACAACTAGACATTCTTCATTTTCTTCATTGAAACACGTGAAAAGAGATAAGAAAAAAAGAAAAGGCAGTGACTTAAAAGCGACTCTTCTGAAAAAAATTACAATGTTCATGAAACGGAATGTTTCTAACATATACATGTATTTTGATATATTAAAAATTAAAATGTCCGCGCTGCAATAATTGCTATAGCACTACAAGATGCTTTCTACACCAGTATTATAAATGTATCTCGAGCTGGTCTAATGTGCGGGACATCCCACAAAGACCAATTATGGGTACTGCAAAACACACATTTAATACGTACAATGCATTTTCAAAATAATTTTTAGAAATGCACGAATTTAGGACCACATGAAATATTTATTTCGACGTTTTGCACGAAATATAGCCCTAGCGAAAAGCAGAACCAGTCTCATAATTCACTATCAGGGTGAGAACCCTTATTTGGATCGTACTAGCAAATGAGTAATGTTCAAAGTATGTAATCGATATCTAATTTGGCTTCAAAATGCACATCAGTAGACCAATCCCTAAAAGATTACAACATGTACGCTGCGTTAAATCATACACACTGAGGTAAATCAGCTGATACTTCAACAGTTATTGACTCTAATGACAGTCATTTCTTTGGATTTACTTTAATGAAATAAAATAATTGTGGACGCAAATAAATCAT
This sequence comes from Solen grandis, assembly GCA_021229015.1. NCBI lineage: Eukaryota > Metazoa > Mollusca > Bivalvia > Adapedonta > Solenidae > Solen > Solen grandis. The sequence continues at coordinate 3,721,200 of CM037779.1, forward strand.
CACTTTGAATTGCAGATTTTTCCTCTCTTTTTTTCTTTGACACCATAGAAAGGAGCTTGTTCAACGACATGTACATTTGGGAAATCTAGAATATTCTGGAATGCCATATCAATGCAAACAACGAAGCTATGTTTGTAACATATTTCATAAACACACGAGCTACCACAGTAAATACGGTTTTCTTATCGACAGATTTTGTTATTTCATGGAGTTTGTTAATTCATGTTAAGTTCGCATTGGTATGACGTATCCGGTAGTGAAAATGTGACAATAGAAAGAGTCTCCAATCCAGGGACTCGTTTTTTTTTCTATTGTACGAGTGTTTTATCGACGGAGCTACCGAAATGCCTACAAATACATTTAATTAAAATGATCCGTCGACAGGATGGATGTCAGTCCTTCTGTACTTATCAGCCCGTGAATGCTGTCGTGCCAAGTGCATGTCGAAGGGATTCAACATCTGAACCAAATGTTGAATTTCTTAGCAGCCGGATTGTTGCAAATAAATAAGTTACGAGTAAGAAGTTACACATTAAAGCTGCCTTACGCAGTAACATAGTAAACAGGTATGGCTGATTTTTAGATTTAGAAATTTCTTAAGGGGGGAAAATCAACATTTTTTGTTTGTCGTTTCTGTTTGGGGTTTGACAATTAGTATCCACATGAAAGATGAAGCAAGGGTCATCAGCTTAATTTTGCAGAATGATATTTTTATAATGGAAGATAGATGCTGTCTACGTTATGCGTCATCTTGAAAATTATTTTCACTAAAATCGTTGCATAGACAACAAAGACATCTTAAACATATAACAGTTCAACTTTTGTCTGAGCAAGTCACCCCCGTTATATGAGGGTTGTTCTTTGAAATATATTGGATTTCATAAATGATTCCTTTCCATTCGCCATCAATGAAACAAAATCCACAGACACTCATGCGTATACATTACACAATATAATTTGCGTAATTTTTCTTACGAAAAACTTTTGATATCATCACATGTCGTGATCAATTGTGAGAATTTAAGCACACTCACTACAGCAAAATGCTTAAATCTTATAATAAACACAATATCGTACCCCCGAATATTTCATTACTATCTATAAACTTTAATTTTCAAAAGATTTTTGAATGATTTCCATTATTTAAACTTTGTGCAGTAATAATAATAATAATAATAGTGAAAGTAATTTATCATGATACATTAACATTTTTAAGTGACATGAATGCAGATATTCTCTACTTTTGTAGTGTATAGGAAAACTGAATTATTGACAAAAACAATGTGTCTAAAACCTCCAATACTCCTTCTAATTCCACAACGTAAAACAATTAGAGAGAGGCAACAACAACAGCTAGTACATAATCACCTTAAAAACACATACATGTTATATGAATACATATAGAAGTAAATTTAAATCCCAATACTCGTGTTACCGTAACGCACCGAAATTAAGGATAATATATGAGTTCTTACTTTGTTTTTACTTTGATATAGTTAAAAAGTTTTACAATATTCATATACGCTCGTATGGTTGAATTAGTCTTGTGCAAACATTTTAACAATTTGATAAGCATAGAGACTCAAATATAAATACAAGAAAATCCTATACACAAAATGATGTGGACTCACTTAGACTTCCAGTTTACATACTTTTAGAATCAACAAAAACGGAAGATGGTTGAAGTTGTCCCTTGATATAATGCTAAAAGAAAATTATACCACATATATCTCAAATATATTTTGCAAATGCAAAAATACAATCAGAAAATGTTGAATCATCTTAGATGCACTGATTTTACGAGATATTTGGATGCAAAAGTTGGGTAGATGGGTACAATGTGCATATGTTAAATTGTAAAAAAAAATTTTGAAAAATAAGGGAAAACCGATGACAAAGAACTCCCTCTCTCTCTCTCTCTCTCTTTTCTCACACACAGAGAATTATATTCAAAATTTACGAGTGGATACAGTAAATGAAAACGATTCTGCCAGACAAGTCATTTATCTTTTCGATCATTGAATGCAATTTTTCATGGCGATACAATTGTTGGGAAAAATGTTGGTCTATAAGGATCCATTTGGGGAATAATGGGAAAAACAAAACAAACCCCTTTTGTAATAATATTTAAATACAAAGTTGCTGCCGCAATGTCGAGATATTTCGTGCGGTCTATTGCGTGTATGGTAAATTTGGATGGTTCTGAGATAAGGATTTTATTCATTTTTGATTATAACATTTAGAATTCCCCATAGATAATTTCTCTTGAAACCAGAGCGTCCATTCATAACACAATTGTCAAACTATTAAACTTTTCGGAAAATAGAAAAAAAACTGTTACTTTTTGTTTTTTTCCTTTTAAAAAACATATGGTTTCTCTTTTCAAATTGATATATTATATGTAGAACCCTTACATTGATCCTAGCAGACATGAACAAAGAGGTCGCAAACATTTTGACCATCTTTAAAACTTTTCAAGCTTTTACGACTGTCTGACTTACAGAAAACAGCTCCCTAACGCTGTTGTCTGCATACTTATAAAGGTCAGAACAATATGTTAGACACTTATTCTTATAACGAGGCTATACATTAATGTTACATCGCTATTACATTGCACATAGCTGTAACAACCCTGGGAAACTTAGCAGAAGTGTTAAAGATTACTCCCCAAGAGTGCATTAGATGCCATTTGGTACTGTACGGACAACTAAATCGTTGGTTTGCCATTTGAAGACAGGATTTTTTTGGGTCTTATTTCGTAATCCACAACCTTGCAGACATATAATATTGCGTGTTTACAATGAAAAATGTAAAAAAAATGGTGTATCAGGGTAACTTCAGGGCAACGAGAAAAACGATTTAAAAAAGGTGAAAACCTGATTTTTTTTCAAAGATAAGAATAAAAACAAAGCAAAATACATAAAAACAATTTCATTCATAACCAGTCTACTGTATTTTCCCCAATATATAACGTGAAGAAATAGCTAGAGATGCGAAGAATTTGTTAGCGAATATTAAAAGTTTTAAAATCATTAGTTTTGACCGAGGGTCAAGTTTACATAGGAAAAACGATGGTATGGCTATTCCGGGTCCTGAACTGGGATTGGTTTTTGCCTAAATGTAAATCAGTCAGAATACCCGTTTCCGCTGTTCGTGTAGCAATTTGATGTAGACTCAAAAAACCCAACCGTTCTTCTTACACTAACAATATCAAAAAAAAAATACCGGTGTAAATGTTTTCAGTTTACTCATTTGATTTCTTCATTTGGACGCAAAATATTGCGCCATGTAATTTTTATTTATATACTCAAATACTTGTAAATACTTTGTGCATTCAATTCAAATACAGTGGATTACATTTTTAAAATTACATGTAATTTTATTTTTTATTGGTTCGATAACTTAATATCCATCACTGACCCAAACGCATTCCCCCTTGATATCCATGATAACTGAAACTCATAACTGGACATATTTCTCGCCACAAAATATTCAAGAAACACATTGAGAAAGGGCTAATTATATTTTTTCACTAAACGAGACTTTGTAAATATTAGATTTCAAACTAGCAGAACAATCTATTTTCCAAAATGTATACCACCTTATATTAAAAACATAGTTATCTTAATTCTGACTTGAGATATACACAATTTTTAGCTGGAGTATTTTTTCTAGTACAGAAGTAATTACTTAGCGTTACTTGGCTCTTTTCAATTTCAGGTTCCTGTTGGATCCTCTTCACTGGAATCCATGAATTAACTATTGTTTTATGACTTTTCCCGGGATATTTAATTTCTGATTTGCAATATCAATAGTTGTTCCTGGTTCTCCCAAAATGTATCTAGTCGCTTCTTGAAAACTATTGATTATATTGCTCTTACTACTTCTTCAGGGAGACTGTTCCATATTTTTGCTGTTTTTGACCCCAAAGCTGTATTTTCCCGACACCTTTTCTTGCACTTTGATTGTATAATTTCCTCGTGTTACCTCTGTATTATCTCTTTGTGTATATTCTGCTTGCATGTAAAAAAAAACTACTAGCCCTCTATCATTCTATCACTTATTACTTTGCATAGTTCTATTATGTCTCCTCTGGAGCGTCTGTAGCTAAGACATGGTAGCTTAAGCTTTTGTTTTCACCTTTTTTTCAATGATATTTCTGTGTCTTGTATTCAGAGGCTAGAAGAATATTAACATGTTACCAATGGTCAGACTATGATTTTATTCAATGTGGCGATTTTAATGCAAGGGCAGGAGATCTACCTAATTATACAGTTTTGACCAAATACCAGAGAATATAGAGATATATTAGATAATGAATTAATCTTCCGTGACAAACAAAAGACTATAAGGTAAATAAATTTTGGACGGGAACTTATAAGACTATGTCAAACTTTCTCATGCTATATCATTAATGGTCGAGAAATAAATGGTTCGCCACAACAGCATATTAGAGATTTCACATTTATTAATCAAAATGGAGCTAGTGTTATTGACAATTTATACTTTCAGGTCGCCTGTTTAATTTAAACTCAGAGCTTTAAGGTCTGGATAGGGGGTTTAAAGTACACATATGCCTATAGCATTAAGTTTAACAAAAATAAGAATATAACAATAAAGGACAACGAACTTATGATTACAATATTATATATGAATGAAGAACAACTAAACAAAAATAACCTAAGGCTTAGGGATGCAACTTTAAGGCCGTTTAATTACAATGCAAGGAATGTTGTCAGAGGAAACGATATTAATCTTATTTTAGATACTTTTGAATCTATTCTTGTCGAGTGAAGTAAAGATTTTAAGCACACTAAAACAAATTATAGCGCCTACAAGAAAAAGGGATAGATTTGGTTTGACATTGAAGGGTAGAAAGGCTAAAAATGAGGCAAGAAAGGCACTAAGAGCTTTTGATCATGTAGAAGTGTAGAAATTTAAATAATTACATAGAAAAAAAAAAATCTAACATAAAAAAAAACATGTGTAAAATAAAACTTAAGGTTAAAATATAAAGAATAATGAATAAATTAAATATGAATGTAAATAACATTTAAAAATATTTTGGCAAAAAACTAAAACGAATGGCAGGAAGGACAAAAAATGAACCAAATATTGATATAAATTGTTGGTTTGCACATTTTAAAAAATGTTCAAAAACAGCAACGATGAGAATGGAAAACAACAACATTTGGAAGAAACATAGGTGTTGAATGGATATTTTGAAAATGCTTTATTTAATAATTTGATTTCAGAGGAAGAAATCATCTTCAGTGTTAAGAACATAAATGAGAATAAGGCAAGTGGCGGAATACTTACACCTCAACATATTTACATGGTTTGATATTTTACTGCCATGTTTAAATGCATTATTTAATAGGATTTTTACATCCTCCACATATCCAGAAAACTGGACAAAAAACATAATTATACCTTTACATAAGAAGGGAAGCATTAAAAACCCCCAAATAATTATAGAGGAAAATATTCCTCATAGACGTTTTAAGTAAAATATATACATCCATTCTGAATAGAAGATTAACTTTTTATGTGGCAGCATATAATAAATTGAATGTGTGTCAAGCGGGTTTCGTGCAGGTTACTGTACTGTTGATAATCCCTTTTTATAATGTTTTCCCATTGTAAATAAATATTTTCAAAAAAAAAAGGTAAACCATTTTTGTAGCATTTATAAGTTTTCCCAAAAAAGGCCTTTGCTCTGTAAACGGGCCCCATTTGTTAGAAATCTTTAAAACGTAAGAATAAAAAGGGGAAATTTTATACTCATCTATTAAATCCATATATCCCCTCCGGAAAACTTATGTTAGAACACATCAAGGTATTTCGGATACATTTAATTGTCCACTTGGCTTGAGACAGGGGTGCTGTCTCAGTCTGATCTTTTTTGCTCTTTTCATTGATGAGTTTTATGGTATTTTATGTGATAACAATGTTCGTGGTATACAGCTTTTTCCAGACCTGACAAAAATATTTTACCCCTGTTTGCAGATGAGATTGCATGTATCGCTGACACAGTGCTGTTCTGCAAACACAGCTTAATTTATTACATACATGAAAGTTTTTGTATAGAATATAAACTTCAAGTAAATGTAGAAAAAAATATAGCCTTTAAAAAAGGAGGGATGTTATCAAAAGCAAAACACGGACTTATGCTGATTCAGAACTCAGTCTTGTTAAGGTTTTAACTATGTAGGTATTATTTCACTAAAGATTGTTACTATTTAAAATGGCAGGGGAGTATTTGTATAAAACGAAAAAGGGTTCTTATGTCTATCCTTTAAATTTACTCGATTTTTTTGAATGTTTACTCTATTCAACGTTTTTTAAAATATTGATATAAAAAAACAGCCAATTATGTTATATGGGGCGGAATATGGGGATTATATGATTATGTATGTTTAGACAATTCATGTTTGCGTTGTAAAAATTTCTTAAATGTAAAACAATCAACTTGTAATGATGCGGTTTAGGGGACCTGGGACGATTTCCTATATAAATATATATATATTTATATAAATATATATATTCAACCAAATGTTGTATTAGTTAATTGGCTAAGAATACTTAATTTTGCCTAAATTAGATAAAGTGAGGATATGTTATGATATGCAAGTACATTTGATAGTCTAGGATATTTGTAATAGGGCAAGCAATGTCCGGCAACATTTATATTCAAATGGCTTTGGTTATGTGTGGGAAAGTCAATATGTACCAAATCAAAAAGTATTCCTAGCCATTTATATTACTAGATTAAGGACCAGACTGCAAAATTTTGTATGCACAATGTTGTAAAAATGTAAAATTATCGTACTAAGTGAAATACAAAAGAGATTATCATGTTTAATGTTATGTGAATTCAATAAATATTGAGTATAATATATAAAGTTCAGGACATGTTTAAACAAATTTTAGAAGTTCGCACACTGTCTTATGATAGAAACAGGGCGCTAAATTTCAAATATACCCAGAGAATACAGAGACATCCTTTTAAATTTTGAGTGTTAATTTGGAGGATGAGTATCATTTTATATGCCCTCTGTCCATTGTATAAAATATTTGTTCTATATATATCCCAAACATCTATTATGAGAACCCATCTGTTGAAAACTTCCATAGTCTTATGTCATGTAGAAATGTAAATTGTCATTAAAGATGAGCAATGTATATATTTTTCACGCAGTTAAAGCAAGAAATAATTGTCTGTGACATTGTAAATTCCCAACTTTATGAAAAACAATTTAAATTATATGTTTATGCTTATAGGTATAGATTTACAGATATTGTTCTAATTATATGCATGTGTGCCTGAATTTATATTAAAGTGTATGTTTGTATACTTGTCATGACACAAATATGTTTGCATGTTTAAATATTTATGTAATATTTTGTGTATGGCTTTGGGGAACTTATCATAATAAATATTTGACTTTTAAGCTTTTTTTAATCTTTTCGGGTTAACTTTTCATGCCTGGTAGTTGTTTCGTTGCCCATCTTTGAACTCCTTCATTTTTATAATCCTTCATTTTATACGAAAGTAATCATAAACTTCCTTAATAAATGTTTATTTGAATGAGTGGGTTCAAAGACCTTTAAATTTGCCTATCAAACAGAAGAGAGCATTAACAAAAAAATAAATTAATACAATTAAAGGTTGTTGAAAAATGATCTAAAATTGAGAAATATCTTAATTGCATAAATATTCAAAAAATGTTAGTCTGGCAAAATTTAGACTTTTCTCAATGACCTTTTAACCAGGAACGGAAGACTAAAAATTCAACCAAGACAGAAAGGAAATGTTAAAATTTTTCAATGAATATGATTGAAAGAGAGAATCACTTTTTACTGATATGTATAAAATATAGGGAAGTAAAAAAAAGATTCTTCCTCAGTACTATTATCACTGGCCTAATCTAGGAAAGTTAAATCCTTTAATGACAATCTCATCAAAAAGACTAATGAAAAAATTTGGCCAAGTTTAAAATATATGGTCGCTTTTTTATTTAGATTTTTTAACAAGCTCGGATGTTGAGTAAATAAAATACATCGTATAACCCCTTCTGCAATGCTATTTAAATACTTAAAAGACAATTCAACAATTACTTTTACTTCTCTGTTAACTATTTTGTGTAACACTCTCTCTTTGCGTATGCCGTATTGTGGTAAATTTCTATATGTGGCTATGAACAAGTATAAGTTTTATGCCAAATAGATAAATTAGTTTGTTTGGGTTAACCTATATCGGAAAATTTGATTAAAAGGTCACCCCTCCATCAATCCATTTTTACCAAAGAACGTTTGGGAAAATAACATATCTCTTTGTCTTCTTTGAATCGTATAACTCAAAAATCGTTATATGAAGTTATCAGTTTTCTTTTTTTATCATTATTCTCAATGGTTCATCATTTTACGGCGACAGCCGTCTTATGTGAAAAACAAAAATCAAGCCTTGCTGATTTGCAAAAATTTTCCACAGCAAGTTTTTAACTGTACCTCTCCGCACTTAGTACGGATCCATGTACTGCGATTCTGCACTAACGAATACGAGTGGAATATGTTATACAGACTTTTAAACCATAACCGTACCGCTTATAATGTGTTATTGTTTATTAACATGTTTTCTTTTACCATTATTTTGCTCGGGAAAAATCAATTTTAAAGCGTGAAAAAATATCCGTGACATTTCTTAATCAGAAAAAGCAACCCATTTTCCGTACATGGAGATCTACTCCTGTAAAAAGAAAAAATAGCGCCCCGTATGTATGTTATTGACCTAAAGTAGTCCACACGTAATTTACGTGATGGCGAGTTAGGTTCTTCCAGAGCATTAACTTTAAGATAGAAAGGCAAAAATTCTAGTGTTCTAAATAATCAAATACCTTGTTAATTTCTACAAAACACAACAACAGATTGAATGTAACATCCGGTTCGCTAGTATTGAAGAAAGAGAATGACCTTCATAGGTTGCAATATTATGAATGAAAGGTTCATGACCCTAACTCCGGATTATATGTAACAAACAGAGAGCTTCCTCTGTCGCAACAGAGTGTGAGGTTTGGCGACATATGACTGCTTCAATAACTTCAGAAACTCTGGGTTTAGAATTATAGCTGGAAATCATAGTGACAAAAGTGACAATAATAAAGACAGGTACAGCACCCTCTGCACTGATTTACTGTCTTCATCTAAATCCCTTAGCCCAAAGATGGAACACATTACGGGTATTTTACGGTCTTAAAACTGCACATTAAAACATTTAAACCAATAAGGAAGAAAGGTTTCCTTGAATGTATTGGTGTTTTTTAACTTTGAAGTGCCATTCGAAAAATTTAAAGTAAAGAGAAACATTTGCTGTAGTATTTGCCAAAATGCTTTGTGCCAAAAACATTTTAGGTAATACAGACTTTTTATTTAGGAATTTGGCTAAATCATAAGTTTCGTGGAAATTCATTTAAACAATATACTTCATGTGCATGGTTAATAATTTCCTGAAAGGGAAAGTAAACGTTTCGAAAAAAATATAGCTAAAATATTCTTTAAAGATGTTATTTTGCCTAAATGTTGTGGTAAAAGGATGCTGCTTCTGCATACTGTTTATCCATATCTATATGGCTACTCAAATTTGGTTTAATCAAATATTTACTTTTTGCCACCTGAGGCTAGTTACCGTCTTTTAAGCAGGTGTAACGAAGTAAAGTGCCCTCATAGAATAATGACCCTTCTTCAGAAAAAATGACCTCATAGAATAACGACCCCGGCCCGTCATTATTCTTCAGGAAAAATGTCCCCCGGTCATAATGATATTATAATATGACGGGTTGAACGAAGTAAAATGACACCATAGAATGACGACCCGGTCATTTTTCTTCAGAAAAGGTGACCCCTCTCTATAAAATACTGACACCCCTTATAAAACTAATGACCCCTCCCTCGGATGGGATCTGTTCAATTGGTATACCTTATATGTCTTCCTGTAATTAATATCACTGCTAATACTTCGTACTGATGCTTCTACTGCTGCTGTCCCAACAGTAGTAGTTCCTTATTAGGGGTTTGTGTTAGTGTTTGTATATCTAGAGTTTTTATCTTTAAGATGGCTGAATTATACAAATGACCTTATGATAAGTCGAGCGGGCTCTTATTGATGCCGGGGCCTCATTGCCCAGAGGGTATATAAAAATCATCGAGCGTATTTATTTTAAAGGGAATTATCATTTTATATATCATGTAGAGGGTCACATTTTCTGAAGAAATGATCCGGGTCAATTTTTGTACATATCATGTAGGGGTCACATTTTCTGAAGAATATGATCCGGGTCAAATAAATTTTGTACATATCATTAGGGGGTCAAATTTCCTGAGATAAATGCCCCTTAGTCAGTTTTCTTATATGCGTGTTATTTATTTTAAAGGGAGTTATCATTTTATATATCATGTAGGGGGTCACAATTTCTGAAGAATAATGACTCGGGACGATATTTTAAATATTATGTAGGGGTCAAATTTTCTGAAGAATAATGACCCGGGTCAATATCTTATAAAATATAAAACGAGCAGGGGGGGGGGGGGGTCACATTTTCTGAAGAATAATGACCCGGGTCAATATTTTTTTGTATCAACGAGAGGGAGGGGACGTCACATTTTCTGAAGAATAATGACCCGGTCAATTTTAAATATATATATGAACGAGGCGGGGGGGGGGGGGGTCACATTTCTGAAGAATAATGACAAGAATAATGACCCGGGTCAATATCTTATATGTATCAACGAGAGGGAGGGGGGTAACATTTTCTGAAGAATAATGACCCGGGTCAATACTTATATGTTTCAACGAGAGGGAGGGGACGTCACATTTTTGAAGAAAAATTTGACCCGGGTCAATATTTATATATTTGAACGAGCGGGGGGGGGGGGGGGGGGGAGGGGTGGGTCACTTTTTCTGAAAAATAATGCCCGGGTCAATATTTAATATATAATATGAACGAGCGGGAGGGGGTATCACATTTTCTGAAGAATAATGGCTCGGGTCGATATTTCATACATATCATGTAGGGGTCACATTTTCTGAAGAATAATGACCCGGGTCAATATCTTATACATATCAACGAGCGGGAGGGGGTATCACATTTTCTGAAGAATAATGACCCGGGTCAATATATCTGATACATATCATCGAGGTGGGAGGGGTCACATTTTCTGAAGAATAATGACCCGGGTCAATATTTATAATATATAGAAACGAGGGGGGGGGGGGGGGGGATCAATTTTCTGAAGAATAATGGCTCGGGTCGATATTTCATACATATCATGTAGGGGGTCACATTTTCTGAAGAATAATGACCCGGGTCAATATCTTATACATATCAACGAGCGGGAGGGGGTATCACATTTTCTGAAGAATAATGACCCGGGTCAATATTTTATACATATCAACAAGCGGGGGTGGGGGTCACATTTTCTGAAGAAAAATTTGACCCGAGTAAATAATCTATATAAATATCATCAAGAGTAATTTATCAGTTTATAGAAAGGATGTCATTTTCTCTGAAGAATATAGATCCCCCGGTCATTATATCATCGCGGGGGTCATTATTCTTTAAGGATGGGTCAGTATTTTATAGAAAGGGGGTCACTTTTTCTGAAGAATAATGACCGGGGGTCATTTTTTATGGGGATCTCTTTAATTCGTTAACACCCGCACTATCACTAACATTTCATTAAAGAGTTGAGTTATGCTACCATTTTACTTAAACTCTTTTCTTATTTCTTTTTTTTTCTTGGACACTCTTTGGTTGGCCAGCGAGATGCGACTGATCAAGTTTTAAATTGTCCTCTATGCAATCTTCCGGTGTGTTTTTATCTGATTCGACGTTACTTAGACACCAGCAACTTGTTTGAGATTCCCTGTTGATGCTTTTATGCTCTGTAGTCTTCACGTCTTGTTTAACTGTACCATGACAAAAAACAGATACACGATAAACAAAACTGTTCAACGTGTAAATTTGAAGAACAGTTAATTTTTAAACTAAAACGGTTTAACCTTTTCCCCACTATGCTACTAATGTAACCAAATGTGACGACGTTAGTTCTTATCCCTTGAATGCTGCCCAAGCAACATGTATAACCCTAGAGTTGCCATGATCAATTAGTAGTCTTCTAATTGTTTTTTTTCATAAGGGATTACAACCATCTACATATATCTTACTGATCTTAACAGCACTTTCCAAATGATAAAACAAATGACAATGGCAAACTGCCGAAAAGTCATTATTACTGCCCCTGCTCAGGATAGTTACTAAGTGTATTACAAAATTTATTTTAAGGAACAACTGCCACGAAAAGTACTGTTAAATACGAATACACGTTTAGAAAGAAACTACGAATATTCTCTATGAATGAGGTGCGCAGTTCATGTGCCTTTGGCTGGGTCGGGGTAGGTTTTTTTGGGAAAAAAGTTATGGTAAGCGACTTTAATATATTTTCCGAGCTACTTGAAAAAAAAAAGAAAATAATTTTTATCACGGAGTTACTTACATGACGTGACACCCAAACAGTTTAAATATTTTAAGTTTAACCTTACATGTTTACTATGTACTTAAATATACAAAAAGAGATATTAAAAACCATACATACTGGCGAATGTTTTGAACCTTTTACCTTATGAATATTCATGTATAGATTAATGACTTGGGGATATTGATTGATATAACCTTTAGGTATAATTCTTTCAGGGAAACTGAGCTATAGCATTATATTTCGCAAACAGAGCTGGGTCCGCCTTGTTTGCCAGTGCTTCAAAATGATTCTTTGCACGAATTAAAGAGTTAAAAAATAGGATGCTTAAAATGGGAGTGGTTATTTCGTGTTGTAATTATAGTACTGGAAAGTAAGAATGTAAGAATATGGAGAGATGATCTGTTGGTCAAAGCGTCATGTCAAAGACGCAGATGGGTTCTTCAAAACTCATTTATCTGATATATTCTTGGAATCATCATACCATTAACTCTATCATTATCGTCACCAACATTGCCTGATCTGCAGAGTTTTTATATATCGATAGGAGCTTCATAGTTCAGATAAATACGTTCAAAAGCATCTTGGACATTTTTCAGATAAAAACAATTCCTTCCTAATAATCATTTGACGGTTGTAGTATTGTTCAATGGTTTTAAGAGATATAAGACCTAATTTGAACCTTTGCAATATGATATAATATCAAATTAGAAAAAATGGTAACCATAATTACTTTTCATTTTACTGTAAATACAAAAATTTCTTATTTCTGTTCAAAGTGAAATACCAAAGTCTTGATACTGTTAAGATAAAATTTAAGAAAATAGGAACGTACCAAAAAACATTTGGCAGTATTTAAAACATTAAAAGGTTACAAACATTTGTAAGTGGAAAACTAACTTTTCTTTTTTCAGTCTTAAAGATTGTAAATCATTTTTTAACTACGTATTTAACCACAGTGGCACCATTACACTGTCCAAGTCATTGTCCAGAGTTTGTTATTGGATTATAATAAAGATAGAAATTTAGAATATCTAGAATTAATCATCTTATTGTTCATTTGTAAAAAAAAAAAAAAAAAAAAAAAAAAAAAAAATTTCTTTAGATGAAATAATTGCAAGATGTTTTATTCTGAAAATACCTTTTACTTTTATTATTAATTTGTCAAATTCTGAGAAATATGTACCTGATGACATAAAGATGCAAGAGTAGAACCTTTATACAAAAAAATAGCAAGCTTGAAGTTACCAATTATAGGCCTGTTTTGTATTTCATTTCACTGTCAGAATATTTTTTTGGAAAACAATTTATCGTAAAAACTTCAGTTTGGTTCCCGAATTTCTTTCTCAACTGATAATGTCTTTTTCATTTAATGGATCTATTACAACGATCATGCAAAGGCCTATTACAGGTAGGTAATGTTAGATTTACAAAAAGTCTTTGAAATTCTCTGCGGTAAATTTAAAATTATGGCTGTTAAAACACCGACTGGTTTATGTTTTATTTTGCCAGACAGAAAACCGAGTATTTGTGTGGCAATGGGCCTTTTTGAATATAGATCTTTTCCCTGTGTGGATTCCTAAAGGCTGCATGTGAGTCCACTTTTTATGTTATGCGAATGATATGCTCATACTAATAAGCATTAACCCTGAATGTAAGATTGATTTTAATGAATTTGCAGATGATAGTGCCATATTTTTTGCCCTCAAAGATCCAAAATTAAAATTTCTGCAAATAAGGGTTGCTTTTGAATTTTGCTCTAAATGGCTTGTTGATAATAAGTTGTCTCTGCATCTTGACAAAACGATTGTATCAACTGAAATGGGAACTTTCTGCTGTGTGCAATTAATGAATTGGAATTCCCTGCCTGGTGATATAAAAAAAACTAAAGAAATTGGTGACTTAAAAATTCGGTATGTGTGCCATTATATCAAAAGTTTCATAAACAATAAAGAGTATTCTTGCTGCTTTAAAAAACAATTGTATACAATAATTTTAGTAATTCTTAAATAACATTTAAGAATATGCTTCCAAATCCCAGAGTCTTTTTGGAGATATGTTTTTTAGATTACATTTGTAGTAGGAAGTATGCTTTCTTATTTAGCAATAGCCCCATTGAAAAAAAAGCTCCACAGCTTTTTGGACAATAGTCATACATGCCAATATTCTTTATATAATGCTAAAACTGTGATTTTTTTAACCATACATATAAGATTTATTTAAAAGTTTTTCGGTGGATTATAGGGAAATATTAGTGAATTAAAATGGTTTTAAATTTTATTGTTTCAAACAGTGAAAATTACCACTTATATTTTCACTGTTTTGTAATGGGACTACTAAAAGACACTTTCGTATTTTCAAGACATTTCAATATTGATTTTCTACATTGGAAAAAAAGTATATATAAATACCTGAAAGAAATGGATTACACGCTTTCTGTATGTCATTTATTGGGCTATTTTTTTAGACCAAATTACGATTCATGAGACTTCGGGAATTTGGGGCTCCCTACAGGGTATTTATGATAACTTTAGTAACAGTGTGTAAAGCGTCGCAAAAAGGCATTACATAAAAGAAAAAAAATAAGTTACAGAGAAATATTATTTTTAATTCATCTCGTGATGAGGAAAATCAATATTTTCACTTGTGGCAACCAACAGTTATCCTTTTATCTTCCAAAAGATTGTTTTTATAATATGGTGTGTGATCGAATTTTTTAAGCATTGGTTGTGATAGCAATAATACATTTAAACTGTGATATAATATGTTTATTCATCCTTTGAAATTTTCTATTGATCTAGATCACATCTAGTATCGACCAGTCTTTAATGACTAATTTATTTTATACGCTTGTCGATTCTCAAGTGTCTGTTAAACGCTGTGAGTTATTGTTTTGTAGCTTGAACAGTTTGTGTGTTTTAACCTGCAAAAAACATCACTCATCATTGCCCAGAATATATCTTATGTGAACTGTTAATAGCTACAATGAGATATATGAATAATATGTACTGTCAAATAATTTAGGGTGTGTATTCTAATGAACAACTACATGTACTTGCTGTTTTGACGCGTAATTGATCATTTATTAATACATCTCGGTACCCAGGCTATTTATATACACATATGATATCATATGGAAATATGAATAGCCTGGGTACTAGGATGTAATTAATAAAGAACATAAGATTTTATTTCATATAATCTAAAATAACGATCATTTAAGTAAGTTCTGATAATTAACCAATAAAAAAATACCTTAAATAATTACCCAGTCTCTTGGAAAGCAAGCACAGTAGCAATGAATTATTTCATTCCTGTTCAAATGAATATATACGCATTCAACACTTTAAGGATGGAAATTTGCTCTTTTTTACATTGACATTTTAATTTATCACAAGAGAGAGAGGGGAAAAACATGCGTATCGTTTGCCGAAGACTAATAACAAGTAAAAAATCGACCGTTAAATTTGAATAGTTCTCTACTACAACATGTCTGGGAAAATGTGAGTACGTTATACCGTATCATGAGATTTAAATAATTAAATTCACATGAAAGAACTCGGTACGTAAAACTTAATTTATGGTAATGTGTTAGGGTATTTTGAGACCTCTCCGAACGTCACGTCAATAATTCAAGACGACTTGTTTGAAAAATGCATTTATGATGTATTTTACAAACTCCGGAAATTAGGAAAATTTTACATTTCTAGAAAATAGACACTTTTTAGTCGCACATATTTGTAAAATTTCTAATAAAGTTAAGAATGATTAACGACACAAAGGAATAATAATGTCTTACATTTAATAAGAAAAAAGAACAACCGTACTATATTGGGACCCCCTGCTCTCAAAGCGGATGTCAAGGTTAATATTAATATATGTAGATGTGTAAAATTGAATTTGACTGTTTAACCTCATACATAATGAAAGCGCTGAAAGCATTGACGTTGTGTGTGTCTCAAATGAAAGAGTGTTTGAAGAGCTTCAAGTCAATCACTAATAATTGAATTCACTTTGATTAACAAAAGAAATGGTGTATTCCTGTTCTCTCAGCGCTATCACAGCTTTGGTTTGTATTCATGCAGTACCTTATCTACAACATACTCTATTTATAGATTGAAGTAATTAGGCAAAATTTTTTACAAAGGTCAGAGGCTCCGAACTCATTTCGGATAGTAGTTATACAGGTTTCGGTCTTTTTTTTAGTGTAAGAAATAACCCTTGGAGATATCTGAGGTCGATAGCTTAATGTGATTATTAGTATGTTACAATGATTTGTTTTGGACTTCACATGGGTTATTGTAACAGCCTAAAAGGACTGAACGCTGCACATTTACTATCAAATTTATTTACGAGTCACCTTTGCATCGAAACAAACTATATTCATGCGCTTGGTGAAGTGATCACGTGATAAAAAAAAGGTTACATCATTCGATTGCAGTAACATCAGCATAAAAAAAAGTCCTATAATGTTTTCATGTCACAGGCGATTTTTGTAGCCTGTTGTATTTATTTTTGACACAGCATTGATTTTTCAGCATTTTTTCTTAATTTCTAGTATACTTATGTCGTAGAGATATAAACAATTGTTCGATCATATTTACACTTTTGAGAGGTTATCCGGTTTAAATCTAGGAGAACCTGGGTTGAAAATGTTGTACTGACGTCACACACAACTAAATATTCAATGCATGTGTACATTGCTGATACAAAATAAAGTGAAACATCAAATTCACTGCGTTATATTAGAATCAATCGGTCATAATGGGAGCTTTTCCTGTCATTTACAAGGATGAAAGTCTCAACCACTCGATCACATGCAGGAGTAAGATGTACATGCATGTAATGCATGTACATGCATCACAAAGCATGGGTGTTCCTTAATCTTACGTGATAGACGACAATAGTTTTTGACTGAAAAAAAAACAAAGTTGACATGTCATTGCATTCAGTTAACCTTAACAATTAACCTGTTTTACAATGACTGTTTTACAATTAAACCTGTTTATACAATGACCTGTTTTACTCTATGCGTGGATTACTGCGATATAAATGAAAATTATATATGATTTTTTCTCAGTGAAAATCATATATTTATAATTTTACTCTTTCCAACATAAAAACTATTTGTACATTTATTTATTTACTTGTTTATTTATTAATTTATTTTTTGTGGGAGCTGCACCCCAGATGCATTTTTCTATTTCACTTCTTGTAATGTCACTCGCGGCTACGCCACTCATGAGAATACAATTCTACGAAATTCACGCGATGAAATTAACTTGCATCTTCCTAAAAAAAAACACGAGCATAATCCCAAGAAAGCATCATTTGTTCGGTTTGAATTGAAACCATGTTATTTAAAATTCACCATAAATAGATATGCGAAATCATTATTAAAACTGGATCATACTGCTTTTTAATCAAAATAGAGTAAGACTGTTGTTAACCTAGGAAGTTTTATGCCAATCGAGGTTATTGGGCTGGAAAAAGTTTGCCTTGACAATGTCACAGTTCAGTTTGGAAAAAAACTTTCTCTATATATCAATACGATTTGCTATTAGATCTAGAAATGATACATTTCTCCTGTTGTTAATGCTGTTTTTGTAAGTAATGTATAAATGTTATTACACAAATCATTTGTATATTTCATCTAATCATTCTTTCGGCCTATTATTCCAATAATGCACGTGACTTTTTTCCATTATTTTATTGAGACGGTGTATATTGAATCTATATGTTTTGTAATGTTTGGTTTGGGCTTGCGAAATACGCGTTACTCAATGTCTAAGTTCCAATCATCATCCAATCAAATGTCTTATAATATCCATCAAATCGGACAAACATACAATGAACCATTCTGAGTTTAAACATTGGTCATATTTAGAGGACTAGCGGAATGTTCGATGAATGAGTCTACATTTGTAAACATCAAATAATAATAACGTAATACAGTGGAAATTGATTTCTGTTGGGAAAAACGTTATATTTATTTTATAGCAATACATTTGACATATATGGACAATAGGGTACTATACAGCGTTATATTTTGTTATGTGAATGTTGTAAAACACGGGTTTCATGTATGCGATATTTTTTTTACGATTCCAGCATTCCTGAAAACAGAAAGTTTCGTATTTGATTTGCTCTCAGCAATAGACTAACCTACTTGAGAGTTGTCATAAATATACCAAATGTCAGAATAAGACCTAGCTGGTTGAGAGTTAACAACAAAACTACTGTAATACAGCAATGTAAATGCCATTTGGGTATATTGCTCGTAACTACGGTATTTGAACGTCCAAAGCAAAGAAGAAATCAATAGGGAGCAGGAAAAACTTCAAGAAGACGCAGAATCAAGAGTAAATTGTCAGAGTAAACAGGCAATCCTTCTTTTATATATATTGAGTTGTAAGTCCTCTAATTGAATTACCGTACATTGTATTTTTTTCAACATGTAGGCTCTATTTTTAGCCAACGTTGTAGACTTTATTTGGTTGTGAAAATAGTACTAACTGGCAGCAAACAAAAAATGTTATACATTATTTACTTCATTTTTGAACTTTAGAAAATGGGTGTAAAATTTTCAAAATAACTGAATATCTATCGCACGCATATTATACTTAACATTTGAAAAACTTCCTTGCAGTGTACTTTGCTAGAATATTTGTTAGGAATTTCCAATATCTCGAAAAATAAATGATCTGCATTAATTAAATCTATCTCCAATGGAGTAGATAATGATATGATACAATATAATTTATCAAATTTTGAAATTCCGTTCGCCGATGCTTGAAATGTAGTTAGACTTCATCTTAAAGTATCCTGCTAAATAATTTTTCGAACCCGATATAATTATGCTTCCGCTATTTATCTAAATATCCGTAAAGAGAAACACATCAGATTTAGTCATTTATTTGCTATATGAATGAACAACCGCACACTAAAAACGTCCCGACGAAAAAAAAAAATGACGAAGAGTACAGAACTCTTGTGTAATTAGGCAAATGCTGAAAATACGGACTCTTTTTCGAGTATGTAAATTGCGCATATATACACAAACAAATCCGACCCCTTCAATTGTTCAATATATTAAATCCATTTTTTTTTTTTTTTTTTTTTTTTTTTTTTTTGTGATTACCCTTCGTCCGTCGTCGTGCGTCGAGTGTCGTCCGTCGTCAATAATTTTGCTTCTCTGAAACCACAGGGTAGAAATTGATGAAACCTGGCATGAATGATACTTGGGATGGATCTTCACAAAAGTTGCTAAAATAAACTTGAATCATGATGAACTCTGGTTGCCATGGTAACCAAAAGAAATTTACTTTAGAAACTTCAAAAATCTTCTCCTCTGAATCCTTTGTCACAATTTAATTTCATTTGGCACAAATTGTCACCTCATGTCGGTCTACCATAATTGTTAGAATAAAATTGATCCCTTGAAAAATGAGGCCCTAGAGGGTCAGCTAGTTTCTTTTTATATTTTTTTATATATATGTACATTATATATTTAAGAAGATTCGCAATACTTTTTCTTTGAAGCCAATGGCCAGAATTCAATTTCATTTAGCACAATTGATTTCCTCATGACTGTGTACCATAATTGCTAAACAAAGTTGATCCCTTGAAAACTGAGGCTCTTAGGGGGTCAGCTAGTTTCTTTTTATACTCTTTATAGAATATTTCAAAATTCTTCTTCTATAAAACCTACGGTTAGAATTTAATTTCATTTAGCACAAATAGTCACCTCATGTTTGTCTACCATAATTGCTAAAATATAATTGATGCAATGAAAAATTAGGCCCCTTAGGCGGTCAGATAGTTTCTTTATATATTCGTCTTCTATGAAACCAATGGCCAGAATTTTATCTTTTTTAACACAAAAGGTCATCTCTTGGATGTCTACCATAATTGCTAGAATAAAGTTGATCCCTTGAAAAATGAGACCCCTAGGGGGGTCAGGTAGTTTCCTTATAATTATACTCTATATCGAAAATTTCAAAATTCTTCTTCTATAAAACAATGGTTAGAATTTAATTTCTTTTGGCACAATGGTCACCTTACCGTTATTCCTAAAATTAAATAATGAGGCCTCCAGGTTATTATCACATGTGTATCTGAAATTTGAATCTGGTTGCTGCTGGAGGTTACCATGGAAAAGGTTTTAAATAAGCTTATGTTCTCTGGTGAGCGAACTAGGGCCATTCGTCTGCGCGTCCACCCAATTAATCGCTCTTTGTTCAACAACACTTTGAGACGGACAAAGTAACGCACGGAACTATGAATTCATCATAAAGAGGACTCCAAACAAACTCCCTATTACCAGGCAAGTTACTTTCAGAACTCTGGTGCATGGTTCACTATCCAGTCGGTAATTATGCTATATACAGAATACCTTATGACTTAATCTCGCGAACTGCTTGTACTAAACTAAACGAATTGCATTTATTAAGTCTTAAACTCTCTGCCATTTTTATCCCCTGAGACTTTTACCTCGAGTCTATTAGTGTCTTATATACCCAAATTTCACGTTTTCAGATTAGTCAAATCCAAGGGCGATTTCATAATTAAACAAATAAAATATAGTAAAGGAGTGTCGGTTTATTCGCATCGACATATAGCTTACATTACAAATAAATATTGACATGACTGAATTCAATAAAGGATTTCAGACGATTCTTTGATAGTAAAACCTAGCTCGATATCGAAAATATGTAATGAATTTAGAAATTTCAACTTCGTTAAAAACAGCATTTTACTGATATACATAAAAAAAAACATCCCGACCAAGGTGTTAATTACAGGTGGTCATAGGGCCGGAGTATGGTTGTCAGGGAGATATAGGTAGGTTTTGATATCGACTTCGAGGAATCGATAGAAATAATATAGGATATACTATCAAGGGACCAAGGACGGAGCTCGAGGAATCCAAATGCATGTTTGAAGAATCGCCCCATAATTTATATAGAATAAGAAGGGCCATCCCCGGTAATCAATGAATCGCCACATTGGGGAAAATCGCGTGACCACTGTTTAAGATTTTTCATGTTTTTTACCGAGTCTAGATTTTGAGACAATTAAAGTTATCAAGCACCCAATATCAAAAAGGTTGGTCATTTGAAATCTTTTTTAAAACTTCCAGGGCAGGAATGGTAAATCGTGGGGGGGGGGGGGGGGGGGGGTAAATATTTTTTATGACCCCGGGGAGTTTTTAAGTTACTGGGGGTGATTTGAATGGGGGAACTTCGAAGCGTTAATCATGACATTTAAAAAATCGAATATACAATTGAAAACTAGGTTTTTTATTATTAATAAGCAAAACAATTTAGATATTTTATGTCTTGACTTCAAAAAAGTGGCGCTGATGATTAAACTGTGATTTTTTCCGATGCATATCACAAATTTTTTAGCAACATTCATTATCAACCTCATTGTCATTTTTTAAAATTTTAAAATAATGACATTTTGTCCACTGTTTACTTCTTTGGTAAAAAATTATCAGAAAACTCAAGGACGTTTTCCAGGAACCCGTTAAAGTCATCAGAAGATACGAAGTTATATCAGAATAATTCCCATCTTCCTCCACATTATATGACGAAAAGATCAACGTGCTAAACGTTGTTTTTAAGAAGATGCAATAAATTAATTGGTTGGTAGACAACAGTATGGGATTGCAAAGAAGATGGCGTAAGAGAAAAATCGTGATATGGCTTTATCATTAGGGAGCTTGGGCCACAAATTTCTTACACTGGTCGTTAGAATGTCTCAAAATTATGCTTGAAATATGAAAGGGAAGGTTTTTCTGCCATTTTTTTAGATTAAAAAAAATCGTAATTAGGGAAATTTGGTTTAAGTGAAAATGTTCGAATTCGTGTTACAGCAACAACATACAGCCTGTAATGTGATGATAAATAATTTAAAATGTACTTTCAATATTTCAGCATGACTGTATCATACGCGTAGGATCAATATGATTTTATTTGATGTATGTTTTTACCCATGCGAATTTGAATACTGCAGATGGGGTGCATTAAGTGACAAAGGGCCACGGAGCAGCTTTCGTTGCAGGGGCAAGCCTTTGCTTAGATTGAGGGGCAAACCCATTTTTTTCAAATTTACATGTTGGAGAAAAAGGCAATTTAAAAACCCGCTGGCGATTTTTCGGTTAAACATTGTGTCAACGTTGAAGTCTTTTAATAATACATATTGCCCGCTACACGCCAAGTCATAGACATTGCCTCGCTTGCAGCTGCGCAATAAAAAAATTCCAACAAAGGGATTAAACAAAGTTAGAGTGTGCATTAACAGTACAGTTGCATATGAAATCCTGCAAATGAAAGGGACTTAGGGACGCTACACGAGATTAGCAAGTCAAGATGGTGTTTATTTGTCTAACATGGGCAATGTTTTATTTCTT
Organism: Solen grandis; assembly: GCA_021229015.1. NCBI lineage: Eukaryota > Metazoa > Mollusca > Bivalvia > Adapedonta > Solenidae > Solen > Solen grandis. The sequence goes on from CM037779.1 coordinate 3,744,148, forward strand.
ACATTATGCTATAAGTGCTTGTAACAAAGATACTAATTTCTTGTATTATGCTATAAATGTGTGTATCTTTAAGACCAGTTTCTCAAAATTATCATCGCTAAAAAACCCTAGCAGCTATATATCGACTTTTTGATCCACTATAGAAAAAGAGTATACCATATAAAGTTACTGTCTTGTCTGAAACTGATAATTTGAAGAGATAGTTTTCCGTATTCCGCAGTTTTGCGGACACCTGCTATTGTGCCCGCTTTTGGTGCATCGTGGGTAATTTCTTGTCACAGGACAAAAAACTGAAACTGTTTGTGAACATGTATATTGTGTACAGCAATGATAGATCCGTCCCCCAAAACCAAACCGTCGACCTGTAAAATATCTGTTTACACATCATAGGGAAATACTTGGAATGTTCGGTTTTCTTTCCCTTAAATAGAGTTTTCATTTTCATCGCCGTCAACTGTTGTTCAGCCATTTTGTATAAGTGACCTTTTGCCCGGACTTACGGTACTGTATGCTAGGCATAAATAATTACCAGCGAACCATTGCAAGTCTATTTGAAGTTGATCAGGTTTCATTTTTAGACGGCGTAGCCGTCTTAGCTGAAGAACGAATCAGGGCCCTTTCTAATTTGCATATTTTCAACAAAAAATTTATAACTGTACCTCTCCGCGCTTAGTGCGATCCATGCAATGCGATTGCCCTAACGAATACGAGTGGAATATGTTACACAGACGTTTTAAATCATAACCGAAACCGTTTTTAGTGTGTTATTTTTTTTTTAACTTTGTTTTTTTTTTGCCATAATTTTGAAACTGGAGCATCAATTTTAAGGGTAAAAAAAAAATATCCGTGCTTTTTCTTAACCAGAACAGAAACCCCTTTTACGTAATGAAGATCAAATTCTGTAAAAAGAAAAAATTTTGTGCCGTATGTATGTAATTGACCTAAAAAAAAAATCCACACTTTTTTTGGGAATGATGGCGGGTTTTTTTCCCCCCCGGGGCTTTTTTTAATTTTGGGAAATGTAGGCAAAACATTCTAGTATTTTAAATAATCAACTCCCTGGTCAATTTCCCAATACAAAAAAAAAAGAGAAAATTCGCTAGCACTACAGAAAGAGAATGATTACTTAGGAAATTGCAGCTCTTTTTTAATAAAAAGGTACATGTCTTTACTGGGTTATTATGTTAAAACAAAATTTCCCCGGAAACAGGGGATGGATTTTTGGTCGTCATGTGACTGCTTCATTTAACTTCAGAAACGCGGGGTTTGGAATTTTTAACCCCGTCGCCGTCTCTCAGGAATTGTGGCCTTTAAATTTAAAAATTTAAAAAACTAAAATTGTAAAAAAAGGTGTTGTGCATAGTTTTTTAAATTCTTTTTGCAGGCTCGTTAAAAAGTTTTGAAAATCATGAGTTGGGTTATCAAAAAAACCCGCGCCCCCGGGGAATTTAGGGAAAACGTGGGGTTTTTTCCCATAAACTTTTTTAAAAAACCACAGTTTTTAAACAATTTTTTATTTTTGGGATAATAAAAAGGAGCATTGTTTCCCCAAATTCTAATTATGTTTTGTTTTTAAAAAACACTTTTATATTAGCTGGGGAAAATCGGCATTTTGTCCCTTTGGGAAAAAAAACACATTTCCGACGGAAAACAGTGTAAACGATGGGAAATTTCCTTAAAAAATCGATCGTTTATTCCCTGTCGAAAAAAAAACGATGGGGAAACAGTAACCTTTCCGGGGGAAAACAAAGATCGCTTTGTTTTACCCGGGAAAAAATCCCGGGAAACCCGTTCATATTCGTCAAATTAAAACCCAAACAAAAGGAGGGTTTTATTTGGAAATTTTTTTGGGATTTATTTTTTATTTAAAAGGGAAAAAAAACTAGTTTTTTAAAATCGAAAGGCTTGTTTAAAAATTTGCAATTAAACGGTACACCGTTTTTTTTTAGACTGTTAAATGGTGATTTTTCAAGAATCATACCCTGAACCGTACTAAATTTTTTTTTTGGGTTGCACCTTTGTAGCTGTATAAAATAATTTTAGTTAATCAAAGTTCAAATTTTTTTATCAGAGGAAAGCCCTAAAAGTATTGTTTTTTTAGAAAAAAAATTAAGTTTTGATAAAAAATGCTTGGGAAATTAAAAGGGTTTATGAAAAAAAAAACCATTAGGTCTGGGTTTTTTGGTGAGGGGTTTTAAATATATATACTTAGGTTGGGTGTGTGGTGAGTTTATTATATATAAAAAAAACAAAAATGACATCAGGGTTAGAAATGGGGTCCAGCCGGGGACCGGGGACGCCACCGGGGGGGATTTGCTTTCGGGCAAATGCTCTATGGACTGAGCTGGAAGGTCACTTACACTTACCCCTCAATGTTTAGATTTTAAATTTTTTGGCCTTTAAAAAATAAAAAATTTAATTGTTTTTTTTAATTATATAAAAAAATTAAATTAAAATAAAAAAATTTCCCCTTTTAAATTTTTTCCCTTTGTTCTTTTATATGATGAAAAAGGGAGAGCATAAATAAATTTTTAAAATTTTTAAATTATGGGACCTCCGTGGCCAAAAGACATTTTAACCCCATACCTCCCCCTATTTGAATGGGTTCAAAATTCTGGGCCCTGGGCCCATTTGGTTTTTCATGGGGGAAAGGGCCTTCCGCTGGCTTGCAGTGGGTTTGGGGGTTTTTCCCCCGGGGAATACCTCAGTGAAATTGGGGGTTTTCCCCCAATTTGAAATTTGCGGACTTCGTTTTGGGACTAAAATTTATGTGAAAGTTTGATGGAAAAATTAAAAAAAATCTATTATTTATTTGGTTTTTTAAAAAAAAGAATGTTTTTCTGTGGCTTTTTTTTGTTAAAACTGCAGAGTTCATCCCGTCCCTTTTTAAATTGTGGGTTTGATTTTCCCAGTGTCATTTCTTCTTAAAAGTAACCCAACCCAGCTTGCTTGTGGTAGGTTGGGGGTTCTTTTTCCGGCTCCCTATGTGTACTATCCATTTTTTTAGCTGGACATGGATCACTAATACTGTTTTTGGAATACCCCAACAGTCGCAGTGACAGAAAACCCCATTAACACAAAAAATTTAATAGAACTTTCGATTTTTTTATAAAAATTTCCTCAGATTTGGTTACCAAAAGGGGCCCGCAATGGATAAAAATTTAAAAAAAGGGCACCCAAAAAAATTTAAAAGGTGCCCTGTTGGTTCCCATGACTAAAAAAACCAACAATCCGGTGTCCTGGTTTTTCCCAAAAAATAAATTAACATTACAGGCCCAGATTTCCCTTTTTCAACACACTACACTTCCCCCAAACCCAAAAATGACGCCCCCCATGATACTTTTACCCCCGGGCCCTAATGGCAGTTTTCCCCTAACAAAATAAAAATCAAAATGAAATAAAATTTTTAAAATTTGTAATCAGGTGAGATAAATGTGAACCGAAATTTTCCCTGCCCCTTGCTTAATGCATGGCCATTTGTCAAATAAATTGAGCAATTGGCCCTTGTAAAACAAATTTTAAATTAAGGAATGCTTATGGGATTTTAACTAACCCAAAACCCAAATTTAAAATAACATGAAAATTGGGAATTCAAAAGGGAAAAAGAAAAAAACTTTTAACCCAAAAAAAGATTAATATACTGAAAAATAGGAAAGGTAACCCCCCCCACATTGTAAAATTCTAAAAAATTTGTGAAAAACAAAAAGGCCCCTGTGTTAAAAAAACTTTAAAAATGGTATTTAAAATTTGGGTATGATTTTTATTTAATAAAAACTACCCCCATTAGTTTCGAAAAGGGTTTTTAAGTATGTTACTCAAATGAAACCCAGAGTTTGTACTTAAGTATTTTCGGGAACATGGGGCCAGGACTCTAACTCGAGGGGCCCTAAACTTACTTGGAAAGTTCTCTCCCAATGCATTTTACATAACCCTTAAAACCTTTAATTTTTTAAGGTACAAGTTAAGTTGGTTACATTTAAAATAAATTGGGGGAAAATTTCTTGCAGCTTTAAAAAATTTCCCATTTGCACTCAGGCACAGAAAATTTAAATTTTGGGCCATTTTTGTTAAAAAAAATAACACCCTGGAAATCTAAAAAAAAACAGGGGCTCATTTGGGGGACTAAAAATTAAGACCCTCGGGTTTACTCTCGTCCCAAAAAATTTTTATTCAATGAGTTTTTGAGCTATTTTTTTTATTTTTTTTCATCCTTTTAAAACCTTAAAACTAATTTAAAAAACCTACTTGAAACTTGCCCCCAAAAAAAAATTAAAAGTGTGTTATGCTTATATATTTTTTTTATTAAAAAGGTGTATTATAAAGGTGGTTTTTCCAAACCCAAAAAACTGGGCTTTAATATCTTTAAAATTTATAACATTTTGCGGGTTTCTTTTATGCAAACCCCCTTATGTGCTTGTGTATTCCCATGTATTTAAAAAGCTTTTTTAAAATACAAAAATTATTTATCTGATCCATTACCCAAACCTATATTAGTTTAGTTGTTCCTTTTTAAAAATTTTTTAATTTATCTTGGTAAAAATGAGGTGAAAATTTTTTAAAATTTTCTTCTTAAAAAAATCCTTTTTTAAAAACCCAAAACCCCTTTTTTAAGAGCACTTTTTTTTTAAAGTTTTAGGGAAATCACCCGGGTTTAAAATTTTAGATTCAAAACTGAAATGATCTTATAAATCATTAAATTCCCACGTTAAATATTTTTTAGTGGCCCAACCTGAAATTAAGGGGGTTTAAAACCAAATTACATTTGGTCATTTTTAATATTCCCAAAACTAGTTTTTTTTTTTAACCTTCATTTATGCAGCCACCTTGAAAGTGGGCCCCTTTCTCTTATTTCTTGAATGCCCACTTAAGACAGGTTTGAAGTATTTTTTAAGACAAAAATTTTTTGAAATTTTTTAAATAATCAGTAAATTGAAACAGTTTTTTTGGGTTTGGAGTGCATGGTTGGGGCTTTTCCCAAACCCCAACCCAGGGTTTAAAAAAAGATTTTTTAACTCATTAATTAAAATAATGTTTTTTGGTTTTGTTTAAAAACTGGTGGACCCAGGGTTAGGGAAATATAATGACAAAAACTGGGATCTTATTATAACTTGTCTTGTCGTGTGATACCCACAGTGATGCGGGAACTATTTTTACCGGCCTAAGGTAAACCCAAAGACCCAAAAATTCCCAAAAAAAGTCAGTTTTAAACCCAAGTAAAAAAATGGCCCAAAAAAATTAGATTAGGTGAATTGAAAGACTTGGTTTGGACAATTTGTGTTTTTGTGCAAATTTTAAATCTAATACCCCCCCCCAAATTGGCAAATTACGGGGGCCGGGAAAAACCCCATAAGAAAATCCCCTCAATTATTGGGGTTTTGGGGTTTTTTAACCTTTTTTCTGGGAAATTGAGACCCCCGCCCTGAAAAGGGGGGAGATAATCTGAGATTTTTTCATCATCTTTTTTTAAAAAAACCCAAATTTGTTTTTTGTTTCCTTCAAAGAAAAGAAAAAATTAAAGGGCTGGGCTGCTTCTTATTTTTTTTTTTATCCCCAAAACGAAGTTTGGGGGGGGGGGGTATATAGGAGTCCCCCCGGTGGGGTGGTTGGGGGCCCAGGGGTTTCCTTTGTTCTTTTGGAATTCAATACCCCCTTCAGGAAATGATCAAGCCCCATGGAGGGGGAGTGCGGGTGCACAAAAACCCAAAACTCCATCTTGACTTATTCCCGAGTTATTCCCCTTTGTTATTTTTTCCCTTTGCCCGGGGGCATAAATTTGGGAAAAGTAGATTTGGGATTTAAAAACAATTTTTTTCAATGGTAAACCCAAACAATATAGGAAGGGCAGTGAAAAGGGGAACCCTTTAACTCTATTTTAGAGTTTTAAAGAGTTTTTCCCCTTTGAATTTTTTTTTTGGTCCGGAGTAAAACCCTTGAAACCCTTTTGTGGGGTATAAGTTGAAAAGTACGTTGGTTTTTCCAAAAAACCAATTTCATCCCAATGGTCAACCCCCAAATGAGAGGAAGTGCATTTGCACAAAAAACCAAACTTATTTTTAGGAATTACAAAAGGTTATTGCCCTTTGTTATTTTCCTTTTTCCCAGAGTAAAATTTAAACTACTGGTTGGTTTTTAAAAACTTTTCATAAAATTGGTAAAACCACAATATGAGGAAGTGCAGTGCAAAAAGAACCATAACTCTTTTTGGGGAATTACTATTTATTCCCCTTAGTTATTTTCCTTGTCCGGTATAATTTGGGTTAAATAGGGTTTGGGGTTTAAAACAATTTCATAAAAAGGTCAACCACAATTGAGGAAGTGCAGTGCCAAAAACCCATAAATTATCTAGAGTAATTCCCGATTTTTTTCCCCTTTGGGTTATTTTTCCTGTTTAGATAACTTAAAAAAAACTGGTTGGAATTAAAAACAATTTATACAATGGTAAACCCAAGGGAAAAGTGCAGTGACAAAAAACCATCCTATTTTTGGAAATTACGAGTTAGGGCCCTTTGTTATTTTTCCCGGGCCCGGGAAAGCTTAACTTTAAAAAAACGGGTTTGGGAAATTTCAAAAAAAAATTTCATCCCAAAGGGTTTAAAAGGAAACAACCTGGGGAACCCCGGCCAAAAATCGGGAAAAAAAAACAAATGAAAAAAGTCTTTTTCTTTATTTTCCCTTTCTTTAACCCTAAAAAACTTCATCTTTTTTTAAAGCAGTTTTTTCGGGGGTTTTAATCACATTTAGTGATAGTTCTAGTTAATCGGGAAATGTTTGGGTTTGTAGCGTAGCTCAGGGGTTTCTGACCCTTTTTGCCCTTTATGAAAAAGGGTCGAGGTCTTTTTTTGAGACAAAAATTCAAAACATTTAGCAAATTTTTGTCCAAACCCCGGCTGCACTTTTTTGCCCCTTTCCCAGCGAAATTTTTTTTTTTAAAAACCTTTTAAAGTCCCTAAAAAGTTAAAAACTGTCAGCAAAATGCCCAAAGCCCTTGCAAATCTTTATTCTTTAAAATTTTTTAAAAAATTTTTCAGAACATTTTTTCATTTTTTAAAAGAAACCAATGTGTACCCTTTTAAAGAACTGAAAAAAAAGAATGAAAAAACCCAAAAATTTAAAAAAAATTTCTTTTTCGGTTTTAATTATTCTATTTTCCCAATGTTGATGATTTTTTCCCTCTCCCTCTGAAATTTTTTACTCAAATATTTCACTACTTTGGGATTGTTGAAACTTTTATTTAAATAAAATTACTTCCAAAAAAAATTAATTTTTTTAAATTCAGTACAAGGGTTTTTTGAACTCATTAGGGAAAGGGAAAAAAGATTGTTTTTCTCTCAATATGACATCATGTGAGTACTCACCCAAAAAGAGAGAGAGGGGGGAGGAGGAATTTTCATTATAAGAGGGACAGAGAGAGAAAAAGGGGAAAGTGGGGGGAGAGTTTACTCAAGACAGAGATAAAAGGGGGGGGGATTTTAAATAGGGCCCCAGGAGAAAGAGAGAAAGAAAAGGGGGGGGTGGAGGGGGATTTTCCCATGACAGAGGGGAGTGAAAGGGTGGGGGAGATTTTATTTTACAGAGAAAGTAAAAGGGTGGAGAGGGGTTTATTTCATAAAGAGATAAAGGGGGGGGATTTTATCAGGGCCCGAGGGGAGGGGAAAAAGGGGGGGGTGGGGGGAATTTACTAAATGACGGAGAGAGAAAAGGGGGGGAGAGGTTTATCATGAAGAAGGGGAAAAAGGGGGGGAGGAGTTTATCATGACGAGAAAGGGGAAGGGTTGGGGGAGTTTACTCAACAGAGGAGAAAAAGGGGGGGGGAAGTTTTAACTAGGGCCGAGAAAAGGGGGGGGAGAGTTTAAAACTATGCAGGGGGAAAAGGGGGGGGGGTTTTTTACTCTATGTTTAGAAAAGGGGGGGGGGAGCGTTTTTTGTGCCAGAAAGGGGGAATTTATTAAATTAAAAAAGAGGATAATTAGCAAAAAAAATGTATATTGATTGCTTTAAAATTGGGTTTAAAACCCTGAACTCATGAGGAGTAGAAAACTTTAAAACCCTGATCAACCCCCTTTTAAATAGACTTTCAGACTAATCTGATTTAATATTTTTTTCAGATCATTTCCTTGTATGTTTAAAGACTGGGGGAAAGTTCGGGGTTTTGACTCTGTAGTTTTTGCCCCGGGTTTTATGTTGTTTTATAAATGGTTTCTTGAAAATAAATGTTGACAGTAAATCTAAGAAAACATTTTTAAAAATTGCTGCATGCATAAATTAAAGAAACTTATTTGATGTGAAAATTAAGGATCTCTTTATAAAAAGTTAAAATAAAATATTAAACTTAGGGATTTCACATAACCAATGGTTTAACAAAATAAATTAATCATCAGTTCTTTTTACAATACCCGTATTTTAAAAATGCATGCATACATGTTTGTATGCCCCAAAGTAATTTTTAAAAAAGGATTTCACAATTAAAATTTAAAGGTCTATGCAGCCCAATTGGCAGTATTGTCCCAATAAAAAAATTTTAAAATTTAAATAAAAAAGGGCAAATCTGAAAAATATTAACAGAATAATTTTCGGGTTAAAAATTAGGGTTTTCATTAACTTTCCCTTTGAATTGTGTCCCCCCCCCCCCAACACCCCCAATAAAATTTTAAAATTTCTTTATTTTGGGATTTGAAGTATGTATACATACTTTAAATGATTCAGAAAATTCAGTTATTCTTTTGTTGCTGAAAACAGAGGGAATCCCATTTTTTTAAAATTTTTTGGGGGGTTTAGTCCAACCAAAAAGTATTTCAGTCATTTTGAGACTATGTCTATGGGGAACCGAAAAAAGGTTTGCAAACACTGCAGTTAAACACTTTTGATTAAGAATGTTACCACATAGTCAATTCCCCTGAATAAAGGGTTTAAACCTTTCCGGAACTATCCTTATATGATGAGCCCCCCAAGGAAAGGGAAAAATTCCCGTCCCAAATTTTTTATGACTTTGGTATGTGCAGCCAGGAAAAAAACCCGAAAAACCTAGCTCCCACCCCCAAAGGGCAGATGCTCAAACCCACTTTGCCACGGGGAAACTTTCATTTTTTTTGACTAATTTTTTTTTACATTAAATGAAAGTCGAAAAAAAAAAGGTCAAAAAAAGGTTAAATTAATAAAAAAATATCTATCCCCCATCTTTAAAAAAGTATTTCCCCCAAACATTTTATCTTCCCCAGGGTCTCCTTATATACCGGTTAGTTATGATCGAGGGACCCTGCTCTGCCTAATTTCAACAAGGCAAAGCATTCTCGTGTTTTAAATGGGGAAATTTTCAGTGTTAAAAAAACCCTTTTTTTCCAAACCAACATTTCTTTGAAAGACCATCTCTGTCCAAGGGTCTTTTCTTGTTTAAAAATGGGTGCCGGGATGGGTATTTGGAAACGCGCTTCACTTCCCCCAAAATGGCCCCTGGTTTGTTCTGGTGAGGAACGTGAGAGGGACCTAAGTTTTCAGTGGCCCCCGCCCGGCACGTAAATTTTTCCCTTTACCTTTTATGACCACTTTCGCCCCCCTAAAAGCCATCCAAATTTTGATTGATTTAAGTTGTGAGAACTTGTTTCGCAATAAAATAAAAAATTAAAATTGGGGTTAAATTTTTTTCCCCTTTCATAGAACTTTCATTTTGTCAGTCAGAATAGGGTTTTTCCCTTGTGTCATAATTTTTATGGTTTTTAAACTTTCAGGGGGGGTTACTTCTCTACTGACTGGGTCTTCTGGATGCTTGCACAAATTCTCTAATAAGGCCCGGGGTTTAAATTTGGGGGGGAATCAAAAAACCCCTTTGGGCAAAATGTGGGAGTTTTGTTCCATTTATTTTTTGCAAAAAATTTCTAACTGAAATTTAAAAAAAAATTTTAAAAATGATACATTGGTTTTCATCAAGTCATTTTATTTTATTTTATTTTTTTAAATTATTACAAAAATGACCCTTTCTATACATACAAGTCAACCTTTAAAAAAATATATAAATGAATAAAAAAAATGCTAGGGTCAAATCATAATAGCTTAGATTCTGCACTCCCGATGCACTTCCCCTTTCATCTCCAAAGAAAATAATTTAGATCGGGGGGAACCCGTAAACGAATGGGCAAATTACATATAAAACCCAAACAGATAGTTAAATTCATTTTTAAAAAAATAAAATGGGAAGAAAAAGTTCATAAAAAATTTTAAGATGTTTAATTTAATTGAAAAAAAAGTGCTTTAGGGAGGATTTTCTGATAGACAATATTTTCGTTTTTTAAAAAATTTTAAAGGGGGGGAAATTTTGAAAACTTTTAAGGGAAATAGTTTTAAAAAGTTTATATTCTACAAAAGTTATAAAAAATGGCCCAAAAAAATGAGTTTAAAATTTTTGGTTTTCTCATTTTTGCATGTGCGCAAATATCAGTTTGTTTTTAGTGTATTTTTGGGCTGTTTTCAAATTTTGTTTTAGGGGAGGCTTAAACACGTGGCCTGGCCCGCAGCATGTGGGGTTTTTTCAAAAAACCCTTCCCGGGCGGGGTAGATGTGTAAAAACCAAATTTCCTCTGGCCCCCCAGTCCTTTTCAGGACCCCCCTCCTCCCTTTACCCCTTTTCACGGGGGGTGCCCAAAATCTTTGGGTTTAATTAGGCCCCGGGTTTTTCATTCCCCCGGTTTGGGTTCAAAATTTTTTGATTTTTTAAGTACTTACCCCCACACCTGGAGGCTTTTTAAAATTCGACCCTTTTTTCGGCAACAAATTTATCTTTAAGGAGTTTTTTGGGGCACCCTCCGGGGTCCCAACCCTAAAACAGTTAACAATTAGCGGACCCCCATTAAGATTTAAAACAAAAATTTATGTGTAAAAAAAGATGTTCTCTTGAAAAACGTGTGCCATTGCTGAAGCGTTGCGGAAAAAGCCCCTCTCAGACGGAAAGGAGGAAGACGAAAGGAAAAGGGTTTTCCCCCGTGTCAACCCGCTGTAAGCAGGGTTTGGGACAAAAAAGTCACAAAAAAAAACTGTGGTTTGGGGGATTAGATCCGAAAACACAATTATTGGATATATACAAAAACAGCGCAAAGTTTACAAAATTTATTTTTAACAACTCTTTTAAAAAATTACCAATTTCGGCTTGTTATTTAAAATTTTAAATACAATTTCCTTTTTGCTGGTTTGAACCATTTCACACCTGGGAAGCCCTTTTTTAAATGCCTTTAAAATTATGTACGGCGGGATGCTTTTTCAACATTCAAAATTCCTAAATGATTGAAACTATCTCGCAATTTTTCACACAACACACACTTTGTTTTTTAGTTTTCAAAAAGATTTATTTTTCAAAACAAGGGTATAGATTCCTTTGAAATTTGTGGACATACACTTTCTAAGTATTTAAAACCCAAATTTTAATTTATTAGAAAAAAAAAATGTTTTTGTAGAAAAAATTGTTTTAAAATTTATAAATTTTTTATTTAGAAAGGGAATTTTCCAGATTTTCCCAGTTTGTCTCCTTACACTTTTGGGCACTTTGTCCCAAAAACCTAGGGTAAAAAATTTCCTCGCAATGTGGGCCAAAAGTCAGTCTAAATTTTAGGAAATGCCCCTTCAAGGGTGATTTTCACACGT
>CM037779.1:3765901-3815901 GCA_021229015.1 Solen grandis
AATAGTTCTATTGATACTGGCAAATATTTTTGTTCTCACAAAAGGTAAATATTGCATGAATAACCTTAACCTAAAAAACTAGAGCAAAATTGAGAGAAAAAAAATAAGTATAAATCTTTTACTTATAAAAGAAAATTATGTTAAATATACAAATAATGGTATGCTGTCTGTAATGGCATATGCTGGTACATTTATGTTGTCATGTATTAACAATAAGGCACACAAGCGGATTAGCACAGTCTAAACCAATCGAAACTCACAAAGAATACATTTCAATGTGTTACCATTTATTGTAAAGGAAGAGACATTGGTTTCTAAAATTTAACATTATCAGATAATAAGAATATTTTCCAAACTATGAGTCCTCCATACTTCTTCTCGGAGAAGATATATGTTTGTTTATCTGCTTTAGAATTTCACAGGATTTCAGTAATTTGGAAATTATGTCATATTGCATTATCACACCGTAGGTATGATACCACAGCCAGTCTCATTATCTTGACACCGGGAAAACAAGTCCCTAAAACTACACTTCTATGCATACCCGAAACATGGGAGCTGTAAGTGTCAATTTGTACGGCTTTGGTTTGTCGCGGCCGGGGATCGAATCCACGACCTCCCGAATCTGAAGTAGACGATCTAACCACTCGGCCACAGGGACCGGGGGAGCCTGGCAATGTTATCTATTCTCACGTTGATCATTATAAATTGACTATAGATGGTGGGATTCGCCACATTTTTCTTGGTTTCCTTGTCTACAATGAGCCTTTCTAAGTGAAGAAATACTTTCATCTGACTACTAAGATTCGAAATCGCACTTTGATATTGTAGTAGGAAGGCAAAACTGTCGAGATATTGATTCTAGTGTGGCGAGTTTTCAGGCGCCAACACGAAAAGGCGAACTTTGCTGGGCGACAACACGAAATGTCACTTTTTTGGGGGTCGGAAAGTCAACAACTCGTGGCGAATAGTGTAAATATTGTGTGGGATAATAGGACATGTCTACGGTGTGATACCACAGTAAAGCAGCGCTATATGTGTGTCTTATCAACAATGTCTTATCCCAAAATAACTTCAACATAGGACTTTATTACCTATTTCCATCAAGCGGCACACTTGCGCTTGTTATTAGCCACAGAGCACTTATCTCCAAAAGCGCTAATAGATCTGTACATAATCTTTTACTGGTCTCAATGATCGCCAATGTCGCCGTCAGTCAATTCCCCTGCGTTGCTAATTCGTTTCTCTCCCCTCAACACTCTACCAGATCCCTACTAGAGCTAGCTGGTCGCTATGATCGTAATTTGAGCGTCACCAGACCGTGTCAAAGCACCGTCGTATGCCAAAAAGGTCGGTAATCCGATCCTCAATTATGTGTGGCGATCTGATGGCGGTCTTTGGAGATACAGTGATACTCTGGTGGCGCTTCACTAGCAGGTCAGCAGTTTGGATCGCTATTCTATGGAGCTCTGATGGCGCACCAATGAGACCCGTTTGTGGTCTAATTCCGATTTGTTCCGATGACTCTCTTGGGTCAATATAAGAGTACTGCCACCATCATCATTTCGCAGTTGGAGACCGCCAAGAGAACTAGACGAGCGTTTCAGTATTGTCAATCTTTGTATTATGAAACAGTTTCAATGAGAGTATATTGACATCTATTCAAAATACAAATCTCATAATTTGATCAACATTTTCTATACGTTTAACTGTTTACAGCAGAAATTTGTACATTGTGTACCATTTGCGTTGGTCTACAATATGTTATTTTTTTCCTTTTCATGAAAATTGTATAATTACGAATCATAATCGGCCCATAAAAGTATCAACTTATTTTAAAAGTAGGATTTACATGACGAAAAAGCTATAATTCTAATTCCATCACTTAATAGTCTTCCAGAAACCTACAATAGTCTTGCTTTGGTCGTAACAATATTTAGATAAAGGTAAGTTAATTGATAATATAGTTATGATTTTCGTTCCTTTTGAATTAATTGACTACATTTTTTTGGATTAATACGCTTTTAATTATCTATTTATGTATTTTAAAAACAGCGGCCTGTGACGCGGGATGGAAAACCCATGCCAACAGGTGTTACCTCATTGCTCTTGACAAGGAGGATTGGGCACACGCCATGGTATGTTCTCTAACTTCTCTTAAATCTCTATACATAACTCTGATATCATTATTATCATCATCATCATGCTTTAACTTCCTCATATATCATTTGACCATCATAGTATCATAAGCGACTGCAGAAACAATTAAACTACAAATTTAATAAGAATTCATTCACATGAGGTGCACAGAAAAACGACACTGTCGATTCTCCCTACGTTACTTCGCATAGTCTTTTCATGTCCTATAAATACATAAGGTTATAAGACAACGAACTTCCTACGATTACTACATGTGAAACCAAACTGATAGCCATTGGTGTTGTTGTTCAGCCATCCTTTTTTCAAGCACTGTGTCAAACCTTGGAATTTGTTTTATGCGAGGGGACTACAGTTTCAAGCTTTTTTGTTCCAAGGTCCCACGTAGCGCTTGAAAAAAAACAACAAAAAAAAACGCTCAGCTGCTGACTGAGATCCTATATTCTGGGGGAAACTTATATTTTTCTCCTTAGACTGACACGTGTCCCATAGAAATGGATGAAGAAATGAAATATGGTACTTACGGGTGGTTTTCTATTTTCAAGTTGAGCCAAATGTTGGCCTTTTTTTTCTTGAATTTGGTGCCTTTAGTGACGTCACAGTCACGTGGTATAGCTAAACGGCCAATGATGCCATCACCTCTACATCTATTTACGTTATACGCCAAATGTAATCAAGTTAAAATCCTACTGTCAGAACTAGAATCGAACTCGGGACCTTCTGTGTGTTAACTGGACATTCTTCCACGTCTCAAATAAGTACACGTGTCATTTTATACCTCTTCTACAGGAGGGTATATTTCATATGTATAGGCACGTGTATTTTTCAGGACGTTTGTAACCAAGCAAACTGTAATGCCCGACTAGGCTTAATAGTAACTAGAGTTGTAGGAAAATGTGTGGCGTTTGGCGTCCTATGACCTTTGCCTCCATCGAGACCAACCCTGCATAGAACTACATTGAACCTGTATTAGCGGCCACCTGTACTAAACGTACAACCTACATTGAGCGGTCAAGTTTAATATCAAACTGTAGCATTTTGTTATAATATTTAAACGTCATTTAGCGGTCGCCTCTGTTAAGCGGCGACTTTCTCTTGTCCCCTTGACTGACCGCTTAAGACAGGTTTGGTCGTTTTGATTAAAGGACAAGAATGTTGGAAATAGTCCCAAAGTTTATATAGCGGTATAATTTATATCCATGGTTGATGTAATCAGGCCAGGTTGCAATAGTAATAATTATTATATCCCTGAAAATTTTACTATCCGAAATGTATTACAAACTTCATGCACCGTTGTGTAAAGATTAATAGCCAATTCGAAATAGATATCTCGTGCATGTCAAAGCCCTCGTATGATTCAATGGAAATCAGGTCACGTTTGATAAATTGTTCTGAAACACAAAGTTTGGATAGGCCAACCCGTAAGACAAATTATCCTGTAGTGGTAGACAAATTATATGTAAGTTAGAGATATATGTAGGTAAAAACCTGTGTTAGAAAGTTAAACAATACCTACGCATATTAGACTAACAACCTTGGATATGATAAAAATAAACCAACAATCAATGAACAATAACAAACACATATACATGTACTAATTTCCGAAAGAAAGTATGCACTTTCAATTTTCAATATTTAGCCAACATATCTGTTTCAATCTCGTGTGTGTTTTTTATCGATCTAACCCATTATCTACTTCGTGGCATGGATAGACATTGTGCTAAATCGATGAAACATAAACACGAAATATAGAATCTAGCGTGCGAAAATGTAGCCCAAAATCTACCATGTGACACAGAATGAAAGCTATGATCTTGTTATTTTTTTATTTTTAAACATATATTATGTTTATAAAGTATTATTAAAGGCTAAACGTATCAAAATAATTAATGAAAAGACGACGTTAAGGTATCAACAAGTGTAAATGTATTGAATTTTGACACATAAATGATTCCTCGAAGATGGCGATTCTTCGAGTTTTTTTGCAGATCCCGTCCTCGAGGAATCGCGTTACCACTGTATATTTATGCTGGACAAACAGACAATTTCTAACTTTATCAGCTGCGCGTATTCGCCCGAGTGGCTGAGTTGATTGATATGAACTAACTGAAATACTATACATGTATATAGAATATTACACACAAGCAATTTAAAACTTAATGTTTTTTTCAATAGATGTACCTCTTTTTTTTCAGTCGATATGCAACAAGTTCGGTGCTGCATTAGTAGAAATTTCTACTGCAGAGGAAAACCGTTTCATTGCACAATCAGTCCAAAACACTGAAGGTAAACTAATTGTGTATCTGTCGTTATGTCTGTCTGTATATATGTATTTGTGTTTGTTTGTATAATATATGTGTTAGTTTTTTTTATCTTTTTTATTTTTTTAATTTTTTTTAGTATATGTGTGAAATATTGTTTTTGTTTTATGGCTATTCCATCCTTATTTAGACCTTCTAATATCGACATTCGTCCCCTTTCCGTATACTACTGTAAAAACATTCATTTTCTTTGACATTAAATTTCGTTGATTGTGTATTTAAGGAAATTTCGTGGGTACATTTATTCGTGAATTCATGTTCAAGAAAACTCGAGGTGATATACCAAATAAAAGATTTTCGTGTGATTTAATATTCGTGGATAAAGTCCTCCACGAAATCAACGAAAATTGATTTCACAGTAAATGGGAAAGAAAACACAGGATGCACTTTCGTGTCGGTTCGTCGAAATGTAGTAGACATGAAGATGTTAATACATTGTAATGAAATCCCCGTAGTCTATATATCGGGACTGTATATAAGGACGTCCTTTCTTATGTGTTTAGTGACCATGAAATTTGACTCCTACAATCTGTCATATGAGACTGCTTATATCGATTTTTTTTATCAGTTTTAAGTTGCAGCAGATAAAGATCTACTGTAACTCAACTTTTTTGAAGGTGAATATATATTGGCCATTAGCTTTCAACTGAAAACAATATACAAGTAAAAGAAAAACAAACGTGTAACATCTCTATAACAAAACCATATAACAATAGTTTATTTGCGCATTTTAGTGAGCATCCTAAAACAATAGTTATATTATTATTATTAATAAAAAGTAATTTAAGATGAATTATGCAATTGTAATGGATGGATTGATAACATAATTCAGTCTTAAATCTTGCTACCAAGGTTATTATTATTATTATTTTTATGTTTCTTTTCCCATTAGTATAGATTTTAATAATATTGATCACGTGACAATAGGACTTGCGTCACATGATCATGTATCAAACTATCTTCCCAATGTCCCGATCGCTGAAACGGAAATAAGAAAAAAATATTAAAACGTGAGTCAATGGATGTCGTATAATATCTTTAATATTTTATAGGAAGTGTCTGTAACACATATGTTAGCATGAAAACGTTTTCGGCTTTTAAGCATTGCATTGGATGAAGATTCCTGTCAAAACAAAACTTTAAAAATAGAATATTGTTATACAAATGTACAGCAAAGATATACATATATCAAGTAATTTGGTTGTAAAAACATCTAGGTACGTATTATCAACTAAAAATAAAATTATATTAATGGAGCGGTAAAAGAATTCTACAAGGTTATTGGGAAGGAGCGAATGGAGAAATGAGGAGAGCTATAGGGTACGGAAGAAAAAAGCGAGTAGTGTAAGAGGTGAGGAGACTTTAAAAAAGTGATAAAAAAGTACAAAAAATAGAACAGAAGCATAGAATAAATATTAACGTTATTAAGGTTAGAGAAAAAAACACTGTAAGACAGTAGTATTTAAGTCTTAGGAAGTAAAAGAAGCAAGGAGCTTGGTTATAGCTGTACAGGAATATGGAACAAAGACTAAGTGAGAGACATCATGAAAAAGTAAGAAAGGTAAATACTAAACATGAGAGCCCACGACCAGGATCATGCTTTGATTGAGACCTAAGCTGTACGTATAACAGTATAGGCCAGAGAGTTCGCAATGGGCGAACAAGTCTTTATTGTGAAGTTACATATTTCGGTCGAACCTGTCACACATTATATGTCTACTTGTAATATCTTCCGCGCGGGGTTTTTAATTGTTTCTAATTTTAGCTATTGTAGGTATTTTGAAGAAAATAATTTTATTTCTTTGTACATTTCTTATTTCTATCGCTTATTCTATATACAGACCATTTTATACTTTTAGAAGCTCAACAAAATACAAAAAAAAAATCAATAAAAAAAAAATCAGTGTTTAAAAAATAAAACTTTTGTAAGGTGTTTTATTTTTCAAACGCAATAGAATCGTCATATTATATAACTAAATGGTAATGTAATAGGTGTTGTTAATATGGTTGCTAGAAGGCTCCAACGTGGCGCAGTAGTACCCACCCCGTCTTTAACTTCTTACATGAACAGTCCGCATGGGTTCGAATCTCAGAGGAAAAACATAGTATTTACTTATAATTATTCACTTATACGTAACCATTTATTTTGTCAACTCAATTACCTATATAGTGATATTAATTTGCAATATATATTTAATTCTCTGCATTTGAGGAACGAATTAGAAGAAAAATTATTTCCCTTGTTTGTAATATAATTTCCGTTATGTGATGTATGTGCTGATTTTGCATGAGGAATTAATGCGTTGAAGGCAGTTCATGTATATTCAGCTTTGGAACATCGACTGGCACACATTGTTTTTCTTTAAGTTATCAAATAATAAATAAATAAATAAATAAATAAATAAATAAATAAATAAAATACCTATGGTAAATTGATGTATCATAAATCTGTTAATTTGTCAGTCATTAGATGTTACATCTATAAATTATATTTCTTTCTGTTATATCAATCTGTGTATCAAGATATGTGAATAAACACAAATCTAATTGTGCTCTTAATTTGTGGATGCACGAAAAGCTCAGCAACCTCTTTGGTCGTTCAAGGAACTGTAAATTATTTTCCTGGTCTCACTGATCTCCCCTGGATTCTCAAATATCCTTTAAGTGTGTTTCAATAAACGGCCAAAGACATGGTAAAATTGCACAACGATCGCTCAAGGGTCTTTCACATAACGAGTTTTTATAGGAGATCATTGATAGATCGAGTCAATGTTGATCGTTCAGTGGTCACCCAACGATCTCCGTAAATATGAAAGGACAATTATCTATTTACTGTTGTAGATTTGTTTGTTTTTCTCCTGTGTGTATCTGCAAGTCTTCTCACCAAAAAGTATGACCTACGTCTCCATGTTGTTGTTTTTCCACCCACTAGACATGACACCGGTATCAGTGGAATTCTCGTTACAAATAATATGTATGGAATTCAGTTAGATAAAATATGGGAAAGGAGTGACATTAATTCACTAGAAATAATTACATCCATTTTTCACTGATTCCACTGCAGCAAAGGGGGAAACAACATTATGTAAATGTTATCGTTGTTCTGTTTAAATAACATTGGACGCCTTTTCATTCCACTGCAGACAAAAGGAGAGAAAAACAACCTTTTGTAAATGTTATCGCTTGTGCCCAACGGTTAAATATCCATTTAACATGTTTCACAAGCATTCCGTCCGTTTTTACGCCAAGAATGCTGCTACAAAGCGTTGGATATTGTATGCATCGTGCAAGTTTTCTTGCTGATTGCCGCGCTTTTAATAAAGGTTCTTATATATATATATACACCTAGTTCCAAAATTAAGTTTGCGCTTTTAATTTTAAATATTTCAATATTTAGCAGACATTTGAGTCTAAATTTTCACACGCTTATCTCGTGTATACCGGTATTTGTCATCGATCTAGCCCAAAATCTACCACTCAGCATTGGGAGAGAATAGGCTAGAACTATAGAATATAGAATCTAGTGTGAGAAAGTTGAAACTGAACTATTTTAAAATCAGAAAGTGCACGCTTTCTTTTGGAACCGAGTGTATATACCATACATGTATTCATAAATATAATGATTCATTTTTATAGTTTTGGCCTTTTTGTTTGCAACCCGCGTCGGTGAATTTTTGGAACGTCGGCTATTTGGACACCAACTATAACCCATTTTTGCTTTTTAATGTATCTCTCTCCCTCTTCCCTCTCTCCCCCTCTCTCTTTCTGTTTTTCTTGCACATAAATTTATGCAAGGTTAATTGGTTTTGAAGTATCGACAAAAGCAGTTCAGTTATTATGAAACTTGTCTGCACGAACCATACACAGTGCTGTCACGTAACTAAAAAAATGGACATGCTACCGCGCACAGCTACATTATCCTTAAACTGTTCAAACCCGGTTTGGAGCTACCATATATTTTAAAAGATCAACTGGTACGAGTATACTTGGCATGTTCTTGCAATTAAGATTTTATCGTTTTAGGACACATATTTCTATAACTGTTGAATGACGCCATTTAGCTATTTACCAGAATACTTGCCAAGGCACAAATATTTTCCAATAAATTCCATGCATAACAGAGCAATTTTGAGACACACCACTGAGTCGTTTACATTTGTATATCATCAGTATAAAACTGTTCAGTATTTGCAAATATTTGTGAAGACTTAGTGCTTCCATTCGAAACCTGAAAGTGTGTGTAATGGAATCAAAATTCAATACATCCGTTTTTACGATATTTTCTATATATAATTATAAAACAGATCTTTATATCAGGAATACTACATAAATATTTATGAAGATTTTAATTACATCAGTCAAAATTATCTTGTGTGGTTAAAGGTATACGAAAATAAAACAAAAATAAGATTAACATGCATGATAAAAACTCTTAGATTTACAATGTTTTATAGAGGAAAAATCCCGCACACTACCAAGATAAAAATAGTTAAAAATGATTAAATGTTTACAAATTCCATTACGGCATTACTAAATGACAAATATTTCGGGTAAAATATCTCGCACATTACAAAAGATAATCAAAGAATTGAGAGTCCTGGCGTTGCGTTAAGCATAAATTGCAAGAGTTAAGGAGAAAGTCAAGTCGCTTGAAATTTGGAACATTTCACTTCAAATGGATCTTGTAGCTAATATATTATTTTGTTGTGATGGCCAAACTTATTTCAATGATTACATGCCATATACATATTAGATTAACCAAGGAAATATTACATTCCAGAGGTGTATGAACTGCTGTAGTTCATGTTTAGCGCTCCATTGACCTACGTTACACAATTTCACTCAAATAATTTTAAATTTTTCCCGCCTTACAGGGGCTAGTCATGCAAAGTATATTTATCTTATGTGTAACCATGTTACAAGCAGGTGCACGTAAAGCTTGCCCACTAGAGGGCATTGGACATGGATATCCGGTAAAGATTTAAGCGACCATGATAAAATGTTTACAAGTTCCAAAACAAAAAAATTTGGGAAATTTCCTTGTTAAAATGGTTTGAAAAATAAATGATAAATATTGCGGAGGGAAATACCTTGCACATTATAAATGTAAAATTTTTTATAAAAATAAAGATACAATGCGTTTACAAATTCCAACACATTACTAATTGAGACATATTGAGAGGCTAAATTCTCTCCAATTACAAAATATATAAAAATAGTTTGAAAATCAGACACTCATTAAAAATAATAAGGATACAATGTTTCTACAAATTCCGACACATTACTAAATGATATATATTGCGGGGAAAATAAACCAAACCAAACACAACCTTACTAATGGTTAAAAATCCGACACTCATTTCAAAATGATGAAGATGTTTACAAATTCCAATACATTGAAATAGTGTATACGTAAAGTGAATGTCAATTTTGACTCCATTCTTTGTCTTCCTACATAAAGTTAAATGTATTTGATAAATAGGTTTTTTCACATCATTTGGTACTGATTAGAAGTAATTTTCTAAATGTGAAAATCAAAACATGGAACGTTTATCCATGTTTTCTTTTTAAATGAATTCTTGTTAGAGTTATATTAAATTTCACAAATAAAGAATGCAGTCAAACTATTATTATATTACATAAATTGATAAAAAAAAAGATATAACTTACCTACCATATATGTACATTATGTTATTTAAATCATGTGGTAAACACAGATTGGGTTGTTTTTCCTTATTTATGAATATATGATTTTGAAAGAAAAAAACAACAACAACAAACAAACAAAAACATATATATCTTTTTTTCTATGTTGCGTCTTATTTAACAAAGATGATCACTGAATGAAGTATGTTTCATTTATGCCAACTTATATTATTAACAATGACTCTAACAGACTTTGTAAAGAAGCCCTTTAAGATACACAAACTTAAAACGCTTTATCTTGGTGGTTTTAATTCGAAGTTATCATTTGATATTAACTGACTTCTGCTATATAAATATATATGAACTGTGTAAATATATAAGCTGTCAGGGTTTTCCATTTTTTTTTTTTGTTTTTTTTTTTTTTTGGTATCAATTTCCATAATGTTGCGTATAAGCCATAAATGTTTTTCCGCCAAATGACGTTGCCATGCATTATGTAATAGAACGCAATATATTTATTGTTACTTCTTTTGAAAAATTAAACCGTCGAAACGTTGTTTCAGACATGTTGAAAAAAATGCTTTGCCTATAACTTGCAAAATTCACATCAAGTGGTATCTCGGCTATTTTATTCCATTGTAAATGACGTCATTTTGTTACATCATCAACATATTTTCATTGATAAAATATAAGAAATAAATATGCACCACGTGAGCGCCTGCGCGTTCTGCGACCGGTGTTTTGTTACGAATTTACACACAATTGTTTTCCTTCTTTTTGTATAGGTAGGTCGGTGGTTCTACCCGGATGCCTCCGTGCATTCGGGGTCTTCCTCCACCTGTAATTAGCTGGACGTCGCTATATGACTGAAATACTGTCGAAGCGACGGTAAACTCAAATAGTCAAGTCAAGTCTTTTTTGTATAGAGAGAAAGATGCGAGACGTCATACTCTAAACATTCTAACACGACTCGCATCTTTCTCTCTTTACAGAAATAAGGAAACAAATTGTGTATAAATTCGCACCAATACACAGGTCGCCATTACGTTTTGCTCCCTCATAACAATTTATCAATGAACGTAAACATCGTATTATAACGTTTTTTTACGACGTCACGGAATGTGGTGGATTACACATTTACATCGTTTCGTTTTAGATGTTCTACCTAATTACATGGATAAAACATGAAACTAAATCAAAGAGAATAACGAATCAATGTAAATAAAGAATTTATATCATACAGATCATGTGCGTTTTTCTTTACTTTCTTCTGTCAATCTGTATATACGAGGAAGGTAATTTTACCGGCAAGCAAGAAGTGACTTATTTGGTTCTCAAGAAAGTAAGCCAAATATAAAAAAATGACGAAACACATGTTAAAATTGAAATGATTTATCTCTATCCGCGTTTTATTGTGTATTTTACCACAATTTGTCATTCAGATGCGAATCATTATATCACGAGGGCGTAGATATAATAATCCTCGCCTGAACTTCAAGCCTTTGTTTAAATACACACCGATAGATGTTTTCTTACAAATATGATAAAAGGAAAAACTTGCCTCGACACTATGGATTTTGCCAGTCCGTCTGACGCAAATGGGGTATTTGCAGACCGTATAAATAACTGGATGGTAAATACTTGTATTATCGTGAATGTGGGTTGGTTAAACTATGTCTAAACATTTTGCTACTCAAAAGACTTACAAACAGCAGAAAACTTCTGAAAAATATTCGAATGAACAAAGTTATGTAATACGCATGAAAAAACCAATATACATGCATATTTTCACTTGCAACGAAAATCGCATAAAGAACGTCCATGGGCACCGTTGAGATCCAATGCAAGGCAACAACAAACAGAGTGACTTGTGTTAGTTCCTTCACGATAGGCTGCTCCCTTAGAATATCATGGCCTCGACGTTTAATAAAAAACAATAAAAACAAAAAAGACCCGAGGTACAGTAATATCCCGTGTGGAATTACTGCCGCAACCATGTGTAGAACAAATCTCGATTTTTCCCATTCGCTATCTTCAGCACAAAAGATTATGTATCCGTTATTATATACAGAGGTTGACCACAACGTGAATGCCTGAATGATGCCCACTGCTGCCAGTATTGTAAGAATTGTTACTATGACAACGGCATTTCCATGCTTGCATTTCTCTCTTCTCAACAGGATTATGATTCGTTCACAAGTAGCTGCTGCTACAAACCAGGTCGGTAAAGTCAAGATAACTTCCTCAGCAAATATCCATAATTTGCATGTTGCTACGTTTAGGGGTATGGAAACAATGAGATCGTCTTTTAACCACCTCACCCCGGAAGCCAAGAACGTGCCTAAGAGGGATACTGCATATGTAGATAGGAACACGGCAGAAATCGTGGTACTAAAAGGTTTTCGGCAAAGTACTACCAATGACGTAAAATTTGTGATTAAACCTATTACAATGAACACTGGTTTAGCATACAGTGAAAGCAATTCCAATGAACTCCTCGTATAGATATGTCCTTGTTCTACTTCCGTAAAATTAAAATAAGAGTCACTAAAATTGTCAAACGAAAACGCTGGTAATTCTAATGAAAAGTTTGCAAAGTCCATCGTTGAAATCTTCCACAGTTATTTCCTTGACTGATTTAAAAGAATCAGTAACTGACTTTGTTTCCACACCAGGGTGTTCGTTCCAGTAGTCTTTCTCCTAGTGTGCTGTAGAATAATTTAACAGGGAAATTATTTGAAGCAGAGAAGTATGGTGTACCATATGAGTGAAAATGTAGGGATAATCCGAAAGTCAAGTTCAATAAGATCACATTATGTAATGTACAGATGTCTGTCATATCACAGTTGTATCTGTTATACCACAGTTGTATCTGTTATATCACAGTATCACAGCTGTAACTGTTATATCACATTTGTCTCGATTATATCACAGTTAATTTGTTTCTTACATTAATCTTAATTTCAATTTCTGTAATGTAACTTCAGTGTTGTTATTACATCAGTTGTATCTGTAATGTAACACTCAATTGCATCTGTAATGTAACATCAATGCATCTGTAATTACACTCAGTTGTATCTGTAATGTAACACTCACTGTATTGTTATTAACACTCAGTTGATCTGTAATGTAACATCAATTGCATTGTAATGTACACAATGTAACACTCAATTGCATCTGTAATTTAACACTCAGTTGTATCTGTACTGTAACACTCAGTTGTATCTGAAATGTAACACTCAGCTGAAACTGTAATGTAACACTCAGTTGTATCTGTAATGTAACACTCAGTTGTATCTGTAATGTAACACTCAGTTGCATCTGTAATGTAACACTCAGTTGCATCTGTAATGTAACAATTCAGTTGCAACTGTAATGTAACAATCAGTTGTATCTGTAATGTAACACTCAGTTGTATCTGTAATGTAACACTTAGTTGCATCTGTACTGTAACACTCAGTTGTATCTGTAATGTAACACTCAGTTGCATCTGTAATGTAACACTCAGTTGCATCTGTAATGTAACACTCAGTTGTATCTGTAATGTAACACTCAGTTGTATCTGTAATGTAACACTCAGTTGTATCTGTAATGTAATAATCAATTATATCTGTAATGTAACACTCAGTTGCATCTGTAATGTAACACTCAGTTGCGTCTGTAATGTAACACTCAGTTGCATCTGTAATGTAACACTCAGTTGTATCTGTAATGTAACACTCAGTTGTATCTGTAATGTAACAATCAGCTGTATGTTATATAAAAATCAATTATATTTGTTATATAACACTCAGTTGCATCTGTAATATAACACTCATTTTTATCTGTAATGTAACAATTATGTACAGTTGTTGTATATCACTCATTTACATTTTATAACACTAAGAAACATTTGTTATATAACACGTAGTTACACCTGTTTTCTATCACTCGGTTACATCTGTTATACAACACTCAGTTACATCTGTTTTATAACACTCAGTTACATTTGTTAAATCAAAGCTGTCACAACTTGATTTGTATCGTCACAGATGCATCTCCGAAGTCACTCGGAAAGCCACAGGCACGTGCAATTACATCGTTAAAGTCATAATTACATTTAAAAATTCCACCTGCTAAGTCAAAATTCATCTGTAAAATCACCATTAAATCTGCAAAGTCAAATTGTATGCAAGGCATCTGTTTAGTCACAATTACATATGCAAAAGAAAAAATCCAGTTGTAAAGTCAAATTGAGTAACATATTTATACATTATGTATAAGTGTACAAGTCAACAAATTGTATCGCTTTCGCCATACTCTTATTTTTGACCTAAATTGTACACCATAGAAGACAACCAACATGTGAGACAAAGATTTATGCACATCGAGGGATGATAGCGAAACTAGGCTAAGTGCTTACATATTTATTTGCACTTAGCTTAGTTTCGCTCTCACCCCTCGACATATAGAATGCCTATAATAAAAATCAATTTTCAAGACACATACGTGTATATTCACATTTACGTAATGCCGGATATGACGAATGATTGTGGTTCTGTAATTTAAATTAGGATAAATTATTAAATGCAATCAGGTAAAGAAATAAACTCTTTGATATGAAAGTGTCCTATATGCACTCAAGTTGACTTTTTAAATAGATTCCCATAGCTCTGTCTTAGTGGACCATATAAACATTATTTAAAGTTTCAAATTGTTCATCATTAGGGTCTTCTCCTTTACTGTCTGAAAGTGAAAGACAATTGCATTGGTGTCTATCTAGAAATGAGACCTTTCTTCATTAAACAGTGTTGCTTGCAGCGTGACGTCACAAGGATCAATGATTACAGATGCGTGCTTGGTATTTTATTTGTATAATTAAGAATAGCATGCACTTGGTGAGGAGACAGCAACATATGTATAGGTTAGTTCATAGTTGCCTTCAACTACACGATATAGTCACGAGGGCGGAGCCCGAGTGACTATGTCGTGTAGTTGAAGGCAACTATGAACTAAGCTATTTAGCACATGGTATTTTCCGTCCACTAGCGACAAAACGTCACAAAAGTGTGAGTTATGTGGTTGCATAGTCCACACTTATTGATTTTTACAAAAGTGTGGACTACGCGTTATAGTCCACGGTAACTATGAACAAATACTGGCACCTGATTGGACGAGAGGAAAATGCCATGTGCTAAAATGATATACTCAATATGTATACAGCAATCAGATAAAGTAATGATGCCAAGCTTAAGTTAGCTAGGCAAAGTCACCCATCGTTCTACAAACATGGTGATTATGACCTCATCTATGATCTAACAGGTTCCCAGTGTAGGTTTTTAACATAACATAAATAAATAACAAATGTTGAATCATCAAAAATGTATGCAAATGCTTTACGAGTTCACTCGATATTCAATCTCATAAAACCATATCTTAACTGGCATGTAATGACATCACATTAGAGGTCGACTCGAATTGGCCTTTGATCAGCAAATCAATTCATAGGCTTCAATATGATGATATAAAGTGAGTATTCGCAAATTTAATTTTGCGAATACCACCAAGGTATTCCGATTTTCAAAAACAAATTGTTTTGAAACACGCATTCTGATTGGTCAATTTCGATATAATTTCCTTATTAATATTCATGACATAGAGGTCAACTTGAGGCGACTTGAGGCGACCTCTCACGGGATGTTGTCAAATGTTCGAAGCATATAAACGAAGAACTGATTTTTGGCTTGCTATGTTGCATTAGGCACTCAGCCGAGATTATCCGTTCGTGTACACGTCATATGCGATGCGGTTTTCCCAAAGTTACCCAAACATAACAGAAATAGACTGCTTGTTCTGGTACCCTGCTATGATTAAATACATAACCGGAAACCATTCTATTATTATTACGCAGTGCATCATTTCATGCGCTTTTCACTCTGGTACTCGGCTTTAGATTGATAACATGTATTTTACTTCATTTTGAGATTCTTATCGTCGTCCTCGTATCATTTCGGACTTCATGCATTTGGCAGATAGCCGATATTATCCGTTTGTGTACACGTCATATGCGGATTTCTCGAAGTTAAGATGAATTGCCTGAAGGAACAAACAACAAATCTGAAACACAGGGGCTCAAAGTTGCACGTGTAGATTCGCCCTATAGAACTTCGACCCTGTGATCTGTAATTGATTCTTAAAAAAATACAGGAAATCATTTACTATTATTAAACAAATATCATAATGGCCTTCAAAGTTTGGTTTGTAATTTAGCAGATGCAGCTTGAAAGCTAAATTCAAACTTTGACAGTAAGTCCATTCGAAGGTACTTGCTTATTATACTGGGGCCAAGACTCGGTGGTTAAGCAACAAATGTTATGGATAGACTGACTAATTATAAACTGGTCAAGCCTTCCTTTAAAAAAGGAATTTTATATTGAGATTGCGGGGTGTCTCGTGTTCTGGATACGGAATATGTTGGAGGTTTTGTCAAATAAAGGAAAAATTCGTCAATAAATTTACTGTACTGTAAACGTTTCCGATTAAAAGCGCTAAAGAGCGTCACTTCTGGAGAACAGTTGTCAGTTAAGAAACCTGCTGAGCGGTCTTTCTCAACAATTCGTCGACGACCTGAATTTTTAATCTAACACTATGCTTCTGTGATTGCTATGACCCGGCATTAAGGTAATCCATCCATCTTTATATTATGATCCTGATTCATCAAATGATTTAGTGACTTTGAGCAAAATGATACAAAGTAAATGGATGCTTTCATCGGCACTAAAGTCCCTTTAAGCATTTAAAGGACCATGATTATAATCTAATGATGGATGGATTACCTTAATTTAAAACTTGATTCTAAGAACCAATGATTGAATATATATATTTTAGTTAGATAGGTAATATGTATTTATTTGTTGTAGCATGGTACTGGATCGGCTTAAGTGACATGCAGTCCGAGGGAACGTGGGTATGGATGACAAGCAAAACAAATCTTACCGATACGGGGTTTTCCAATTGGAACGCCACGGAGCCCAATAACTACGGGGGGAACGAAGACTGTGCTGCATTAGAAAACCAAGTTGGAGGCTGGCTCGATGCCCCCTGCAATACCGCCCAACTGAACTACATCTGCGAGAAAGACCTTTAACGTGGTATGCACAATTATAGCTTACAGAAAAGACCTAGTAACCTAACAGAGATCCACAACTCTGATATAGGTAAAGAGCAAGTCAAGAGAAGCTCTCGTTAAGTTACGTGTATGATCATGTGACCGCGATATAACGTGAGATATGTAAAATTGCCCATATCGTTATATATTCTTGGTTTTCTGTTTAATTAATTGCCGTTGAACCAGATCTAGATATGAATATCTCTTATTAGATCTCAGATCTACTGTAAATCGTTTGTATGTTGAGCGTCTGGAATATACTTATCATCTCAGAGGGATCTCGTTCAAATCCCGTTCGCCTGTTTTTTTTTTGTTTGTTTTTTTTTGTTGTTTATTTTTACAAGAAAATACGTTATTTCGGACAAATTCATACATGTGTTAAATATGTTTGATTTTTATTAACAAATGGAAAAACTTGCCCCACCCATGTTGATATTGGGTTTATAATACTCATTGTAATATTCTATGTGGTAGTATGTCAGGATTTCGGCTTCCCGGGATATAAGGTTACGACACTGAAACCGAAAAATAATTAATGTACATTGCGAGCATAACAAAAGTTCTCCAATTTAAGGATAAACATTCGTAAGGCTAAAATAATTCTAATTTTGAACAAGATTGAATTCGTTTGAGTTTTTCCCCCTGATCAAGTAATATTTGTCGATTTAAGTAGTGTCCCTTGAACAATTTGAAACGTTTTATCTTTTTTCTTTTACATGGAGAGTGACATTATCTGTAAAAATAATTTGCTGGTATAAATAACAAGTTAATGTTGTTTCTTTTTGATGGCAGTAATTACTTGGTAGAAAACCGGAAAGTTGCCAATTGGCTTTATGATTTACTGAATGTATAAACAGCATAAATGTTAAAAAATGCAAAGAATATTCAGTGTTTCTGCGAAAATGAAAAGGAAGAAAAGGAAACAAAAAGAAGCGTGTGTTGTTGAAATGCACATTTTTATGAATACATGTATGTTTTACATTTCAGGACTAGAGACAAACGATGTGGCCAAAATATAATGAAAATAATATTAAAATGACTTACGGTAATATCAGCTTTATTAATTGTTGTTAGAGGTCAATAAAGTTGTTATTAAGATGTTGTCAATTAATTTGCTATTATAGACCACCCGTAAGTCCCCGCTGGCCGATTTCTTAGAGTGTCCGCCTCGATCCCTGGCCGCGACATACAACGTCGCAAAAAAAATGGTACTGGTATAGCTCCTTTGATAAGCGCTCAGCATATACGGGTAGTTTCGGGACTGGTTGGCCCGGTGTCAGGATAATGTGACTGGGTGTGGTATCATGCCACATGTCTACGGCGTGATATTGCAGTTTGGCAACGCTATATCTGTCTCAAGTAGACATAGTCTCCAAATCGCTGGAACGTTAAATCCAACAAATATGGTATATGACTATACATGTATTTGATCGAATATGTGTTTTTGGTTGACATCACATAAGAGGAATCATAAAAGGGTCACGAAAATATCGTTGCCGACTCCCTTCTAGTTGGTCTACGTAATATCTAATCATTGGATGGTAATATTTCTTTATTTTTAAGTCTCTTTATCAGACCGAGGACTTTTCAAGTTTGTTAGATTGAAACCTTTGGGAAATTTGAATTGAAATTTGTGAAAAACTCATGGTAGAAAGCCACATCATATGACCCTGTTTAAAATTTCATAAACAGAAAAATGAAGATAATCACAGCTTCAAAGTTTCCATAATTTATGAAAACATAACTATATGGGGAAAATAATCATAAGAATTTCAGTCACTATTTATCTTGTCATTATCTCCCGTGGGTTTATATAGTTGGACATATTTCAGCTAAGTTGGTGGAATTGATGACTCTTAGGGTGGAAAAATCTTAAGCATATATTTATCCTCGTTTGGTCTTCCATACCAGTATAACGTTTGACGTTTTAAAAGTTCCCTTCATTTCAAGTTCAGCCCCACCCCAGTAACTTAAAACGTTTTCATATTCCCCACCCCGGGTACATAAAAACGTTTCCAAATGCTAACCCACGGTTTTCCTTTCCTCCACCGGTTTTTAAATGATCTCGTCCCCAGTATGTTTTACCGTCAGTAAAATGGTTATAACTTACCGAGTCTTATAACATATATTGTATACACTCCGTAAACAAATATGATATGTAATATTTATTCGTATTTGATTTTTTTCTGAATTGAATTTATATGATGGCCACCTGTAAACGCTTTCAAATTTCAACGGCTATATAGAAACGATTTTAGATTCCTGGATAGAACATTTCAAATTGAGATGAGGGACCTCTAAACGTGTTCAGTATGTCCTATCCCGGGTATATGGAAACGTTTTCAAATTCCCGGGTTGGGTGGTGAAAACGTTTTCATGTTCCCTTCGGAAGCCATTTGAAATCTTTACTTGTAACGTTTTCCAGGCTTTTCTGAAGCATAAAAACCCCACCCACCCCACATTTTTAAATTTTGGTGTTTGAAAATAAGGGGATGGGAGGACTCTCAAAACGTTTTCATTGTGCTTTTCCCAGAAAAAAAACAAACAAAAAACGTTTTCAATCTCCCCGCCCCACGGGGGGAGGAAGGGGGATAGGGGTAGTTTGTAAACGGTATGGATATTTGCAAAAAAGTAACGTTGGAGCATAAAAATGATAAACAGGTGGGAGGGGGGAATTGTCATTTGAAGAAGTGTTTAAGTTCCCGGGGACAGGTTCACTAGCAATTTCGTTTCCTCTTCTAAATCCAATTCAGAAAAAATAAATAGATATATCAATAAAACATGTTATATTTGTTTACATTATAAGTGTTTAAGTTTCATGATTTCCCGACGTAAATCATTTGAAAATGTTTCTAAGTTCCCAGGAGAAAAAAAAATGAATCGTGGAAGGACAATTGAAAAAAGAATTTGAAAATGTGTCCAAGTTACCGGGACGGTGGGGGGGGGGGATGGTTGTTACATTGCTGCAGTTTGACTCCGTAGACAAGTGGCACGATACCACACCCAGTCATAGTATCCAACCAGTCCTGAAACTACCCTGACATGCTGAGCGACAAGCAAGGGGGCTATACAAGTATCGTTTTACGACTTTGGTATATAGGGTCCGGGTATCAAACCCGAGTCCTGCACTGAATATTGATGACTATACAAAGTATTGTCTGGCAATATTAACCTGAGACATCTAAATATTCAGTAACCTTTCTTCGGCAATTGTCGATTTCCGAAGTAAAAATTATGGACTTTAAAGTATGGTTCAACACGTGCATGAAAAGAAGTATGTGTATATAGCCTTATTGATAATGTGCTAGTGTTCGAACCTGAAGGTTGTGGGTTCGAATCTAGCTCAGACCATATGTATTTTGTCTTTTTTAATGATTATTGAACACTGTATTGAACAATCTTCCACTTGCAAATCACAGATAGCTCGATTTTATCAAACTTAGTTTACTTAAAGCTCGATTAATGATTAAACATGTCGTGTAAGAAATCCTCGAAACAATTAAAAGAAAATTCAACAAATTATTCTTCCATCCACTCATACTGCAAATAATTAAGAGAAAAAAGTTTAAGTGAAAGGTGGGAAGAACTGTGAATTTCATATATATAATTACATGTAAATGGTTTTCTGCCACAAGGATTCGAACCCGCCACTTGGTGATTACAAGACCGCTAAACTTACATTGGACCATTCGGACTAATTATAAGTGTTAAGCATTGCAAACCATGCTGCGATTAAAACAAATGTTCGAATCGTAATAATTTACTAACAAAGAAGATTAAACAGTCTCAGGTCAATATTGCCAGACAATAGCATACAGTCTTGTAAATTTCTTTAACCCTATACTTAGCCAAGCATATTCATGTACACATTTACGACTTGTTTATTTTTGTATTTTTTGTATATAAAACTTTTATTGTCACGCAGACTGTGTATTTTCTACGGTGGCATTAAAGGAGTATGAAGTTTCTTTTTTTGTTTTTGTTTTTGTTTTGCTTTTTTTTTAATCGTGCAAACGCGATGACTACTGCCTGCACATACGCAAGTGATATGTTTCAGCAGAAACTATCACGTCGCACGCGATTTAGTTTTTCGTGATTACGCAATATTGTTATTGAGCGTATCGTGTGCGCTACTTTGTGTGAACGCGGTAGTATATGACAACTGTTTTCCCCTTTATGTCACCGAAAGAATCTGAGCTAAAAAAAGTATATGTGCAATCAAAGCAGACCCTGAAAGAGCTCTCTGATCTGGGTCTGATCTGTTTGCCATTGCGTCAAAATGAGTCTATGTGAGGTAAAAATGTGATATGAATTAACATTCTGATTGCGCCAGTAGTTTTATTTTTATTCATGATATCTTTAGAAGTGCAATCACAGTTTGACAGAACATTTAATCAAAATTATGTTCTTATTAGAATAAGTTTTAGCATAAACAAGATTATACATTTTAATTGACAGTTTCATTATCAGATAAACTTAGTAATAAGTTTTATGAAAAGCTGAAATTAAGGTAATCCATCCACCATTAAATTATAATTATGGTCCTTCAAATGCTTAAAAAGACTTCAGTGCATCCATAACTTGGAGTTTTTAAAGGCTTGCATTTACTTTAAAAATTCCATGATCACTTGATGGCCAATGGAAATAATTTAATGACGGATGGTTTACCTTAAGATAAAACATTACATTGTAACATGCACGAATTATTGGTCGAATACAAAGTATCATTGAAAGTCTGTTGTTGTTGTTGTTGCTGCTGCTGCTGCTTTTTTCAAATATATTCGCATGTACAAGTACTCACATTTGCAAGGTTTCAATGTTTATACTTTTAAAAAGAAAATGAAGACATATCTATCCAAATTTAAATCAAATCTATTTGTGTCCCGGTTTTAGTTAGATTTAGGGCACCAGGACGGCAAAGAAAAAAATCACGAAACGGAAGTATGATTTGAATGAATTTGTTTTGTCTTCTAGTTCAACAGCCTTTAAGAAAGATAAACGAATTACTAGAACAATAACACGTACTTGAAACTGCAAAAAAAAAAATAAAAAAAAATGGAAAACATTGTGCGCCAAAAGTTCCAGTCCGAAATCTTTTGACCCTATCCGCCGTGTTATCAGTATTTGTTGTATGGCGTTGGACATTTTGGAAGTTATTATGGTGTCACATTGCCGTCACTAGACAAAACTAAAATTAAAATGAGACAAAACAACTGTGGCGGAAATTGTATGAAAAAGACGAATACGAAAGTATTTCTTATCCGTGCTTCTTCAGTCTTAGAAAGGATGTATTTTTAGATAACGGTTTATATAATTATATAGCTTAGATCAAATTTGATACTTCTGGATAGCATCGGCATGTTATTGACAGGCATTCACAATGTCCCTTCAACATCTGGTACAGATCTAAGAACATATACGCGCACATACTGTATTACGGTAATCCAGCTTTCAATATTACGTGATCATGGTTCTTCAAATGATCGTGGCAAGACTTTAAAGACTGAGCAAAAGAGCCTGTAACTCCAAGTTAGTGTTTGAAATTATATTTTGTCCAATGAGATCATTCCATTTTTCAAATTTTTGTCTCCATTTAATTCATTTAATCGGCATAAACTTGTCACTAAACACTATTCCGTTAAATCAGCTGATCAGTTTAAACCAGCTTCAAGCACATTCAGTGCGCATGTGCGGCAAGGTGTGTCGAGAGGCGGAGCTTTATGTGTTGAACAATATCACGCATGTGTAACGTGTTACAGGGATTTTTGATGGGGACACTTGAAAATCGTTATGAAGGAAAAGCACAACAACCATAGTGAACCAGTCCGCTCACAGAGCCGGGCAATTAAACCCTTATTAAACAAGATACCATAGTGAACAATTAAGCAATCTGATTTATCCAAAATAACAAAATAACTCTACCCTTCTACTTTGTTTAGTTTGGACATATTTTATTGCCGTATATAATGATGATACAACATTGAAGATTTCAGAAAATAAGCAAACGGGTCTGACCAAAAGTTCTAACAACATTAGTATCGGCCATCTCTTTAAAGGTATTTGTATAATTTCAATGTCTACATATGCTTACATAGAATAGGCAAAGTAAAACTAATTACTAGACAAAGCAATTAAGTAAATATCTGATTAAATCTAAAAAAAAAAAATACTAATATAAATAAACAATGAGAAGAGAAGAAAAGTAAGCTAACAAACAAAGGTTACTAAAACGGAAAAAAATATAATAATGTCCAATTGTAAAACTCAAAATAACACATATATATATGTGCAGATATATGAACCTTTCTAAACAGTATGATAATATATCTTTCACCACTTTTTTGCCGAAGAGATCAATGTCGGGGTCTGTTTTAATGCTAATTTTTTCAGCCTCCCCGAGCGTAGTTTTACGTACACAGCTAGAGCAACTCATTGACCTTTGACATATCTTGTTACATGTCACGCCGGGAACAGGTGGATAGGGCGGAGTCTCAAAAATCAATACACAGCTAGAGCGACGCATTGACCTTTGACATAACATGTTACATGTCACGTGATGTGATTCACGCCGGGATTGGGCGGAGTCACAAAAATCAATACTATATTTGGAATGTGAGACTGCGTTAAGTTGCAAAACATAATTTCAAACACTAAGTAGGTTAGTGTTATTTAGTAAGCATTAATTCCATTAAATCGGTCGCGCGGCTGCGCCGCGCCAGACCGATTTAATTTCATTAATGCTTACTAAAAAACACTAACCTATACTTAATGGTTGCTTATATTTGCACTGAAGTATTTTAAAGCATTTGAAGGACCATGATTATAATTAAATAATGAATGGGTTACTTTAATATTCCATTGTATGTGAACCATGTGTTTGGCATTATAAGGTGTCACTTCCTTTTTCCTCGCCATCATGAAATAAAATGGAAAATTTGGTTTTCACGTATGTTCTAACAACGACTCAGCACTACGCCATATTTTTTGACATCATTTGAAATGGTACATAGTATAGTAATATCTAGTATCTATTTTTTAGAGTCATATTTAATCTAAATTAACTTGAAGACATGTAAATATAATCATCTAAATTATATTTGTCTAATATCGATTAATTCAATGAAGATTTCCGCTTAACAAACCGGAAACACCCGAACTCGCTCATCGGCGAATAGTAGGTATGGGACCTTGACAACAGAACAGGACCTTCCTTGTTCGACGAGCTAGTATCGAATAATTTTGATTTATGTGTTTCTTTTGATATTAAACAGTTTATCAATCCCTCCTCGATAAGACGATTTAGGGAGATGGTTATGTAAATCATAATTTTCGACGTCCAAATTATGGCATCAATTGGCCACTTTAGTTTTATTTTTCTCGAAATAAACAATCAAAAGTAAGAAACTTTTGCGTTATTTTACATTCATCATCAGGTATTGCAGACGATCATTGTCATTTTGGAAGAATGGCTGACACTGTAACAGGCACGTCATTACATCCGGGTGACATTGCTGTTATTGCGTTTTACTTTGCTTTTGTGCTTTTTGTGGGATTATGGGTAAGTATATATTACATACGTTTACATTCATGTTACTTTTGTTATCACGAGAACAGTTCTAGTGATTGATTTGATCGTGTTCATCATCTTAATTATTATAATAGGATTATAATTGTTTTACTTTCAATGCCATCTATTTTAATCTGCGAAAATATGTGAACCTTTTAGGATTATTACTTTGTTTTTTTAATAAGTTATATTTTCGGTCGTTTTAATCAACTGGCCAAATTGACCCTGATTTTTATGCAGTATTTTCTGAGGGTCAGCTTAAGAAAACGGGATCTTAAAAGTTCATATGACTTTACGACACACTTTTATGGTTAAGATGCATTTCCGCAAACAGGACGTCGTGGGTTCGATGTAATTTGGTCGGATTTAGTATTACGTAAAACAAATAGAAAAATTCAAAACGGATTCAAAGCATTTCTTCGTCGTATTGTCTTTAATTGATCTCGTATCAGATGAATGAATCTAAGGTATTAAAATGAAAATAAAAACTTGTATTCCTTCAATTTTGTTTATTAATAATTGTTTTCTTTCTTTTTATTCTCTCTTTACGTCGTTGATTATTTTACCCGTTGAATAACATGATTGTTTACTACTGAAAGCTAGTTGCATTGATATCTCGTTGTCCAACCAAGGGATCCTTCGAGTGTCACCTGTATGGTTTACAATTACAATTTACAACAGGAAGTGGGTTTATCTCCGGAAGGGGTTTAAGATAATCTAATAATCAAACACTCAAACTGAACCATCTACAATCGCCTCTTCTTGGTAATCTCCGGCATGATCCGGTAGATGATCTTGTAACTTCGCCTTTTTCAGTACTCCCCGATAGACAATCATTTCACTTCGGCTTTCTCCGGTACACTCTGTGTGTTTTTCGGATCCGAATGTATCACATATTTAAATCAGCGGAAACACCTCGTCCCATATTTACTTTGTCATTTCATAGGAAGCCTAAAGATATAAAATATGCCTTATCGATAAAAACTACTTTAAACGAGACTCTGGTGTTTGTTTATGCACTGCAAGACTACAACTCCGCCGATAACGCATTTAAACACGAACTTCAAAGAGATTAAAGTTCATAATCGTAATCAACTGAAATGCTTTTGTTTTGAAGAAAGCATATAAACAAAGGTCAAGCAAGATATGGCATCTGAGTTGTCAATAGACTTTATCTCAAAGGAATATGACATCCGAAATTTTATTACTTTATGCAAGATTTTTTTATGGTTGATCTAAAATGATTTAATGTTTAAAGTAGAGTACATATATCAAAAGACTTCGAAATTTTTGCATTTATAATTGATTAAATATATGCTGACGATGCTGTTTAATTGCTGCTTCTGATTTCTTTTTACCCTTAAGATAGGCAAATTGGGTTCTATTCGACACGAAACGATTTTGTTCACTTCGAAATTTATGTCCACTTTGCAAAACAAGAAGTTATTAGCCGTTAATGTGTAGAAACCATGCGAGCATGTTGTTGTCCAATTTGCAAAAAAAAAAAGAAAAAAAAAGTGTGGTAGTGATATTGTCAACCCTGAACCAAAAATGGTCCGAATTTATTAAATCAATTTTTAAAAAGATAATAATTGTAACTATCTTATACTGATATACATGTATTACTAATAAGTAATGGTTTTATATGTTTTGTGACAAAGACATCAAGGAAAAATCGAGGGAGCGCAGGCGGTTACTTCCTAGCTGGCCGCAACATGAACTGGATACCGGTGGGTATATAATATACACGTACGTGCGAGCGTGCGTTATTAGTGAAAAAAATGATGACGTTGATAATTTGCTAATTGGGTCCGATGGTAGACAGGAAATATTGACATCGCTTGCGTTGGTAGTTGACTTTGTTATAAGTATTAGTATGATGGTAAAAATAAAACTCGTACTTTGGTATCTAGAAAAATCGCTGATGTTAGAAGTAAGAATATATTAGGTTTGACAATCGCGTACGTAAGTGGTGTGATAAATTCGTATGTTGGGAGTTTGATAATCGCGTACGTTAGTGGTGTGATAAATTCGTATGTTGGTAGTTTGATAATTGCGTACTTTGATAGTTTTGATAATTGTGTACGTTGGAAGTTTTGATAATTGCGTACGTTGGTAGTTTTGATAATTGCGTTCGTTGGTAGTTCGATAATTGCGTACGTTGGAAGTTTTGATAATTGCGTTCGTTGGTAGTTTGATAATTGCGTACGTTGGTAGTTTTGATAATTGCGTACGTTGGTAGTTTGGTAATTGCGTACGTTGGTAGTTTGATAATTGCGTATGTTGGTAGTTTGATAAATGCGTACGTTGGTAGTTTTGATAATTGCGTACGTTGGTAGTTTGATAATTGCGTACGTTGGTAGTTTTGATAATTGCGTACGTTAGTAGTTTTGATAATGGCGTTCATTGGTAGTTTGATAATTGCGAACGTGGGTAGTTTTGATAATTGCGTACGTTGGTAGTTCGATAATTGCGTACGTTGGTAGTTTTGATAATTGCGTACGTTGGTAGTTTGATAATTGCGTACATTGGAAGTTTTGATAATTGCGTTCGTTGGTAGTTTGATAATTGCGTACGTTGGTAGTTTGATAATTGCATACGTTTGTAGTTTGATAATTGCGTACGTTGGTAGTTTGATAATTGTGTACGTTCGTATTTTGATGATTGTGTACATCCGTAGTTTGATCATTGCGTTCTTTGATAGTTGGAAGATCGCAGACGCAGGCACGTTTATAGATTGATGAAAGGTGGTTCTGTCTGAGGCAGGTATATATATATATGTGTTCGTTTCTCTGCAGATAGAAGTAATATCGGTTTTGAGAAAAATCACCAATAGTAAAGCATGTAGAAAGTAAAGTAAATACACAGACTGGCTAAACTGAGGAAGGACACTATTTAGATGGAGTGGATATTGAATTTGTTTCGTCAAGAAGTGATATGATTCTTATATTTTCATGAGTGTGTGGAACGCGTGAAAAAGTGATAATCGTATCACTTCATGATGAGATATATCCCGTACCACCAAAACAAACAAGTTTTCTTTTATTTTATTCTTACTGCTGCTACATACCCTTTATAAGTAAACAAAAATAATTCCGGCAGATCTGTATCACTCACAGTGTTAGGCATCACAGATAGAACACAGTATTTCATCAGTTAGCATAAAATATAAGTGCTATTTCATAACTCGTACCGTGCATGCTAATAACACTGCCTTATTTATGATCACCATTTCAGGTTGGAGCCTCTCTTTTCGCCAGTAACATCGGGAGTCTTCACTTCGTGGGGCTGGTGGGATCCGGAGCCGCCAGTGGAATATCCATAGGTTTATATGAACTGAATGTAGGTTTATTTTTATTCAAGTTATCATTATCATTCTCATTATCATCAGTTGTGCTTTTTAGTGACTCTGTATTATTACTGTCGTTCGTAGATGCTGAAAATCAAAAATTGATATAAAAAATAGTTATTAATTATCTAGTACAGCTGAAAGTTTCTAACTTTTGCATATTCAGATTCAATGTCTGTTTTTATTTGAATTTTAATATAAAGTTTTACTTAAACTTGTTTGTGTGTGCGTGTCGATTGGTACACTTGTAGCTATACCCTTTCAACGATTCCTGCACTGGACCGTTACTTTGTGCTTAATTAAGAAAGTTTAGCAAAACGTATTGCCACCAGAGGGGGTTTGAACTTCATACCCTCGGATGTGTAATCAACGAACTCTACCAGTTATCTCTATCCTGATGTATTTATGTTTAGAACTGAATTAATGTAACAAGAGACTAGCTCGGAATAAAACACTGATATTGTTGATAAAAATATCATGACTCATGACATGTAGTATAATATTTCTCCTAATTTCAGGCAATGTACGTACTAATGATTTTAGCGTACATTTTTCTACCCGTCTATATTTCCTCAGGGGTAAGTGACTTTAACTTTTATGTTCTATCTTGTTATATTACCAATGTTTGATATGATCGATGAATGACCAGCGTCCGTCGTCAGTCCATTGTTCACAATTAGTTTGTTTGCACTCTAGCATCTTCCTTTCTTAAGCAGTCATATTCAAACTTTATGACAATGTTTGTAGCCATAATTTCACGGCAAAGTTCGACTATGGCAGGTATCGACTAATTAGGCCAAGAGTTATATTCCTTTAATTAATACAAATGCCAGATTTCAATTTGTTGGTGGCATATTTCTACCAGCCACTTATCCACTTAGCTATGCTGAAGCTTTTCTGAAAAACTGTCACATAGTCAGTTATTATCTGGCAAGAAGAAAATTTTTAAGTTATCCGCTTAGGTATCTTAACAGGACAAAATTGTCTGTTAGTATGGTGGCATATTTCTGCCAGCCACTTATCCACTTAGCTATGTCGAAACTTTTCTGAAAAAATGTCACATAGTCAGTTAGTATCTGACAAGTAGAACACTTTCGTGTTATCTTCTTAGGTAAGCCATATATTCACTTAAGATAACTGGATATCTCGCCTTTTTTCAAGTTAGTCAGTTAAATTATGTGGATAACAAGCATTTTTTCACATAATTATCTGGAAAAAGGCATGATATCCAGTTAAAATAGGTGAATATGTGAATAGCAGTAGTGGGCACTTACAGACAGTTTAGTCCTGTTAAGATACCTAAGAAGATAACTTGAAAATTTGCTACTTGCCAGATACTAACTGAATATGTGACAATTTTTCAGAATAGTTTCAACATAGCTAAGTGGATAAGTGGCTGGCAGAAATATGCCACCATATGTTAGTGCCCACTACTGCCAAACACATATTCACTTAGGTTAACTGGATATCATGCTTTTTTTCCAGATAATTATGTGAAAAAATGCTTGTTATCCACATAATTTAACTGACTAACTTGAAAAAAGGCGAGATATCCAATTATCTAAGGTGAATATATGGCTGGCAGTAGTGGGCAATAATAGGCAGTTTGTTCTGTTAAGATACCTAAGAAGATAACACGAAAGTTTTCTACTTGCCAGATACTAACTCAATATGTGATATTATTTTTCAGAAAGGTTTCGACATAGCTAAGTGGATAAGTGGCTGGCAGAAATATGCCACCATAGTTTAGACTCTATCATCTTCCTTCTTAAGCTATCATTTTGAAGTTTTGTTTATGCATATAATCTCTCAGCCAAGTTAGACTTCAAATTTTGAACACATGTACTGTTTGGTTAATGGTATTGAAATAATCTCATGGACTATGTATTTAGAACAACTATGCTATACTACAGTAACTTGTGCAGGCAATGAAGACACCTTTTCTCAGGTGAGCGTATTCAGGACCATCTTAGGTGTCTTGTTTTATAAATAATTTATTTATATTTTTTATTGAATTGACACAAAATTGAGAAGTAAAACACTTAATTGCAAAGATTCACTTTAAAGCATCTCGTCCACAGATGATCATTGACTAAGAATTTGATTGTTAACTACATGTGTGTAAATACGTCTATCAGTACTTATCTACAGACGCATGGTCATCCAATGCAACCATCCGTGATCACAAAATAATGGGTGGTTTCCCCGTCACAGGCAGTACTGTTACATACGGTATTGAAACTATTTTAGGATGATAAAACCTATATTTGGAATTCCTATTTTCATTTGCCGTCACTTGGCTGATCCCATTTACTTTTAGCACATGCGCTAACTTCATAGGCTGAACTAACAATATCGCCACCCTGGCCTGTGAAGACGCCATGTTGCGGAGCGTATCACAAACACCTGCTCTTCAGGGATACTGTATTCTATTTTAACCGATTTCGTCGAAGCTGCGTTTACGAAAATAGCGTTTTCCTGTGCAATTTGACCTACACTTTCCGAGTTTATTTCTCATGAAACAAAGACTTCCTCAACATCAATGAAGAAGAGTAGAATATTAGTGTTGGTGGTGAATTTCATGTAAACAAAAAACGAACTGAAATGACATGTAACTATACGTTGATGTATTATAATCGATGCGATTGGTTGGTTTTGGTCACATGTCTGGTGCATTTTAATATTTGTGTTTTACTGGAAGTATGCTACAATTATCCACACATTGAAATATCTTATTTGAGTAAATGAGATGATATTATTTTTCTACTCATTATTTTTATCATAATGACAGTAAAACACTATATATCAGGTATTCACGATGCCTGAATACCTGAAGCTGAGATTTGGTGGCAAACGTATCCAGATTTATCTGGCCGTCCTCGCTCTGCTTGTCTACATCTTCACCAAGATATCGGTAGGAAACATTTAACTTTGTTCCTATTATACCGGTCCCGGAGTCGGGAGGTCTAGGGTTCGAATATCAAAAGCTGAAAAAAGGTACTAGTATAGCTCTCTTACTTGGCGCTCTGCATATAAGGGTAATTCCTGGACTGTTTGGCCCGGTGTCAGGATAATGTGATTGGGCGTGGTATCATGCCACATGTCTACGGTGTGTTTGGCAGCAGTATGTATGTCTCAAGTAGACTTAGTTTCTAGATAAAAGAAACACTGAAACCCAATAAACATACTTTTCATGATACAGTTGAATTTGGACTGGCAGCGGCTTTTCCAAAAGTCAACCTTGGGCCGCATTTATAAAGCTCCTTTAAGTTGGTTTATTAGGAAAATAATACCTTAACTTGAATAAATCTTTTAAGATGTTTTATAAATAAGACTAAAGGAAACCCTTAATAGCTAAATGAATTCTATGTGATTTTAAGGAAAATCTTAGAAACTAAGGGATCTTTTTCCATAGGAGCTTTATGAATACGGCCCCTGTTATGTGCATAATTTTATATAACTGACCTCCAGTTAGCATCCATCTGCGCTAAGCGGTCGCATTCTTTTGTTCTCCTGACTGACAGTAAAGTGTGTTTGAGATTCAATAAAATGAAACAGCAATCAAACATATACCGTTCTACTTTATTACGATTTAAAGGTATTAAAGATGAGAAACACTTTCAAAACAAGTTGAATGTGAAAGAAAAAACTTCAAGATACAAAC
The DNA here is from genome assembly GCA_021229015.1 of Solen grandis. Classification (NCBI taxonomy): domain Eukaryota; kingdom Metazoa; phylum Mollusca; class Bivalvia; order Adapedonta; family Solenidae; genus Solen; species Solen grandis. Next base: position 3,797,753 of record CM037779.1, read on the forward strand.
TTATGTATAGCATTTAATTCTCTGGTAATCTTAAATTCGAATCTCTAACAGAAATAAAACAAAGGGGCAATTATCATCATCGTCATTATTTTTTATGTTAATTTTTTTTCCAGGCAGATTTGTATGCCGGCGCAATATTTATCGAGCAATCTCTTAAATGGAATATATACATAGCTATTTTATTGCTCCTAGCAGTGTCCGCCATTTTTACAATAACAGGTATTTATGTATGTTTCTTTCTTTTTCATAATGGGTTAAACAGACTCATTTTCCATACATTGAGCATTAGTGGTTTAAGTATCTTAAAATTGCCAGATCTCTCCTTAATGTACAAGTATACTGTATTTGCCATTCCAGTGTTTCATCCACTTGCTCATCATTAGACAGATAATGAAAAATTGTAAATTCGGACGGTTTTGAGTTTAAAATACACATAGAATGTGTAAAGAAAAAAGCATTATAATAATAAATATGTATCATCTAACTAACATAAGAATATGTATCATCTTACTAACATAATGAATATGTATCATCTAACTAACATAATGAATATGTATCACCTAACTAACATAAGGAATATGTATCACCTAACAAACATAATGAATATGTATCATCTAACTAACATAATGAATATGTATCACCTAACTAACATAATGAATATGTATCATCTAACTAACATAATGAATATGTATCATCTAACTAACATAATGAATATGTATCATCTAACTAACATAATGAATATGTATCATCTAACATAAGGAATATGTATCATCTAACTAACATAAGGATTATGTATCATCTAACTAACATAAGGATTATGTATCATCTAACTAACATAAGGATTATGTATCATCTAACTAACATAAGGATTATGTATCATCTAACATAATGAATATGTATCATCTAACTAACATAAGGAATATGTATCATCTAACTAACATAAGGATTATGTATCATCTAACATAAGGAATATGTATCATTTAACTAACATAAGGAATATGTATCATCTAACTAACATAAGGATTATGTATCATCTAACTAACATAATGAATATGTATCATCTAACATAATGAATATGTATCATCTAACTAACATAATGAATATGTATCATCTAACTAACATAAGGATTATGTATCACCTAACTAACATAATGAATATGTATCATCTAACTAACATAATGAATATGTATCATCTAACTAACATAATGAATATGTATCACCTAAGTAACATAATGAATATGTATCATCTAACTAACATAATGAATATGTATCATCTAACTAACATAATGAATATGTATCATCTAACTAACATAAGGATTATGTATCACCTAACTAACATAATGAATATGTATCATCTAACTAACATAATGAATATGTATCATCTAACTAACATAATGAATATGTATCATCTAACTAACATAATGAATATGTATCATCTAAAATATGTATCATCTAACTAACATAAGGATAATGTATCATCTAACTAACATAAGGAATATGTATCACCTAACTAACATAATGAATATGTATCATCTAACTAACATAATGAATATGTATCATCTAACTAACATAATGAATAATGTATCACCTAACTAACATAATGAATATGTATCATCTAACTAACATAAGATATGATCACCTATTACTAATGAATAGTAACATCTACTAACATAATGAATATGTATCATCTAACTAACATAATGAATATGTATCATCTAACTAACATAAGAATTGTAATCTACTACATGATATGTATCATCTAACTAACATAAGATTATTATCACTAACTAACATAATGAATATGTATCATCTAACTAACATAATGAATATGTATCATCTAACTAACATAAGGAATATGTATCACCTAACAAACATAATGAATATGTATCATCTAACTAACATAAGGAATATGTATCATCTAACTAACAAAATGAATATGTATCATCTAACTAACATAATGAAATTGTATCACCTAACTAACAGCCCATTACCAAAGTTTCCACTTACACCCTGATGTTTCCCAACGTTTCTGTGACTTAAACATTTAAAAAAAAGAAAAAAGGAACTTTTTTGCAATGCCATTCTTTTCTAATGTCAAAATTATTTTGCTTATCATTAAGACATAAGTATGACAGAAGCAATATATTGATTAAAATAACAAATGTCACTTTTGAACAAAAATAATCAATTCATTTAATCAAAATGTTATGGCAGAGAATTCGATAGGATTTCGAGCTCAAGACATTGCATTGCTTAAACAATATAATTATATCTTGTGCTTATGTTGCATAATTATGGCAAGACATCCAAATCTAAAATTGTTTTAACACATCTTGGGGAGGTAATCTGTATGTAAGTTAACATTGAATTCTATGGGAAATTTATCATTTCTGTGAATATGAAAAACTGAATTTCTTATATACATTATATGATTCTGTTTAAAATTTCATGAAAATCTAAACTTTACCATAGGAAAATGGAGATTGTCACTTTTTTTTTAGTTTTCAGTGTTAATAACTCCTAAAACAAATTTTCAAGGGGGGTGGGGGTAATAAAGAATTTCTGTCACATGTCATGACATTTCAAAAAGTGGCATAACTCCGAAAATATAAAGCTTTCAGAAAAATGACCCTTGTCTTACAACTGTGCCTTGTCACGATTATCAAGTTTTCGATAAATTTCATAGTTTTCAAAACATTCTACTTAAAAAAATTTGACCAAAGTTCTCAGTAAAAAAGGGTATAACTCCGAAAATTTAGCTTTCAGAATAATGCCCTTGTCTGTGCTTGTCATAATTATAATATCAAGTTTCGTGTTGATGCTTTTCATAGTTTTCAAAACATTTTACTTAATAAGCAAGTTTGACCAAACTTCTCAGTTAAAAAGGGGCATAACTTCGAAATATAGCTTTCAGAATAATGCTCCTTGTCTGTGCATTGTCATAATTATAAAGTGTTCCAGGTGTTGATACCTTTAAAAGTGTTGATTAAAGTTTTTACACTACGACGACGACAACAGCCCAGCGATCATTATGGCTCGACATTTTCTTCGAAACGGACGAGCTAAAAATCAGTCTTTTAAAGTAGCTTGAATAAAACTTTTTTTTTGTTGTTTCAACGACAGGGGGCCTGACGGCGGTTATATGGACGGACTTCATACAGACGATCGTCATGCTGGTGGGCGCCATTACCATCATGATTCTAGGTGAGATATCACGTGACTTGTCCATTACGCATGCCCTATACATTAAAACCGGAAGTTACCGTTGCTTTCCCGTTTCTGAATATCTGAATGGATGCAAAAATCTGCTCTAGCTCATGGAACATACTGAAAAATCAAAGGCAAATGAAAATGACACATTTCATTCAGTTCGTAAGATGCTACCATTTGCTTTGTTTACCCTATGAGTAACACCTTTGTGATAACATGGACCCGTAGATTCAGTTTTATTACATGATGTGAAAATACAATAATCATGTCCTCAAAACTGTCACATGTTTCTTTTTAAATTACATAAAACCCAGTTGCCGGGTTCAACTAGGGAACAGAGGTCGTGCAAAACTTTTGCAAATATAATTGATATTGCCATTCGCGCAACGAAGAAAAGGTTTTTAGCCTGGTAAACTCGATATTAGGATAATGTGACAGAGTGACAAAGCACTATAATATATCCGTCATTTGTTGTCCTCAAATACGTCCAGCCAAAAAAAAATGACACAAACAATAACGGGATGTAATATGAAAGAGTTTATATCAGTTGAAGCTAAGGCCATATCCAAATTAATCCCTTTCTTTAATCATTCAGCATTTGTCGAAGTCGGTGGATTTAGCGCCATGGTGGAGAAATACCCGCACGCCATTTCAAACTACTCGTTGCATAGCAACACGTCACATGGAAGACCACGTGAAGACTACATGCATCTGTTCCGGGACCCCGGGTCCAAAGATATACCTTGGCCAGGCATTGTGGGAATCACCATCAACTCCATTTGGTACTGGTGTTCAGACCAGGTATTTATTTGTTCGTCCGTCTGTTCTTCATTCAACTGATAGTCCGTTGCCCACGTTTTCATCTACTTATAATCCTGTACATTTACCAAAGGACACAATAAGCCCAGAGTAAGACTTACATATATAATATTATTTCGAAATTTTCGAAGCCTTTATTATGGTTATCATTAGCACAGCCTATTTTGCAGACATTATAATGACATATATACTAACAAAAAGAGGATTCTTTTATAACTTCAAAAATATCACTGAAATATCACGGCGTCATTAAAGTGTACATTTTGATTTACTATATGTCTCACATCAAAATGACTTAGCTCTGAACATGTAAAATCAGGCGCCTCGCTGCTAGGACCACATTTCTTAAACTTGTCTGAAGATGTTAGAAGACTCATTAGAAGAGGCCTAAGACCAAGGCTAAACTCAAGAAACGTAACTCCAAATACAGAAAAGAAGTATGTACTGAAAATGAAGGGGAAAAAATAAATTAGTTAATTGATAATAGTTAAAAAATGAAAATAAATTTTTAAAAAAAAATGGTTGCAAATTTAAGAAATCCGTGGTTCTTCCTGTCGTTCCCATGACAACACTCTGCTTCACGCCAGGTGATAGTCCAGCGGGCCCTGGCCGGCAAGACGTATGACCACGCCAAGGCCGGGACAATCCTGTGTGCCTATATCAAAGTGCTTCCTCTCTTCATGCTCGTTTTCTCTGGCATGATTGCCCGCATCCTGTACACAGGTGGGATTTGTTTGAATATTGCTATTTTACGTTGATATTTAATTTCGTTGTGTCTGTCCTTAAAAGCAATTTTGTGTATGTTTATATTTGTGCATTCTGTGATTAACATTCATGGATAACACACAGGGAGGCATAGACTTCAACATGTATTTTCAGACGTGTATACACATCCTTTAACAGACACTTAGACTTTTTTGCTTATCCTAACGTCCCAATATTTTTCTAAAATCATTCGACCACGTAAACTTTGCCCTACAGTAACTACCATGTACACATAATTGCCTTACTAATAAATCCGTTAACCTATGCTACCACGTGAAATTTGCCTTGTTTTAGCTCTTAAATAACCTGACACTAATTGCCTGGTTCAGTATTAACATAATCCATGCTACCACGTGAAATTTGCCCTGTTATAGTCTACCTTTTATAATTTTATGTTACCACGTGCATTTCAGAGACAGTGGGTTGTTCCGATCCTGCAGTGTGCATAGAGGTATGCGGAAGTGCAAATGGGTGCTCGAACATCGCTTATCCTTCACTGGTCATCGGTCTAATGCCACCAGGTAATCTCTTAATAAACTACTACTACCACTCATCCTTATTATCAGCGCCACCAGAAGTAATACCAATAGGTGTGGTAAAATATGGGAAAAGTGTAAGTATAAATAGCTTTAAAATCAAGGTACACATTTATAATTATCTACCCTTGAACCATTGTGTATAGTCTTGTCAAGATTTGTTGCTATGGTTACAGGTGCCCGGGGACTGATGTTAGCGGTGATGCTGTCGGCTCTCATGTCGTCCTTGACATCAATATTCAACAGCAGCAGCACCATTTTTGCCATCGATATCTGGACACACATCCGAACAAAGGCCTCCGAACTCGAGCTTATGATTGTCGGCAGGTGCGTGGATCATCAGAACTATATGTATTAGTTATCGTTTATATTTTAAATTCTATGAAGTTTATCGCAAGCTACGCGAAGCGAGGCGTCGTGGTCGGCAAGAATTCTTCATGACCTTTCCCGGGCGCAAAGTACTGGTCTAACCCAGGAACCATCGAGAGGGATATGTATAAATTGTAAGAACTTGTTTCTCAATCGACGTAAAATAAATAAGTTTAACTAAAATATAAACAATAACATATTTACATTTTGTCACCTACGCCATACAGTTTTGCCTTTGACTTCATATTATTGATCCACCTCCCGTTTGACTGACAGCACACGTCATAATCATAGCCATTTTCACTGGGTAGATTTATATCTTTAGCTAACAAAACATGATGACACCGCAACAAGCTCAGCCCCCTTTGGTCACGTAGGCAACATATTGTATCAGGGTCCATTTTAATAAATTTATTTTTCGAATTTTGAACGGAATACAAGACAGTCATTGGACGATCAAGTAGGAAAAACTGTAATTAAAGAACATTGTTTAAAAGGCCTTAACAACCTAACTGTAACACTTAACCCAAATGAACAGCAACCCATGCCATAAAACTTACAAGAGAATGGAACTATTTAGTGAACTAGTTTCACCTAATTTCACCCCAAGTCTGCTACATAGTAACACAATGTATGGATAATATCCCATTCTACACGCAACACAACACACACACACACAACAAAAACAAAAAAATAGTACATATACTCGTAGATTGCTTTCATGGTAACTGTGTTCTTACACACACACACGCACCCGCAGAGCAAGGGTCGTGCAATAAGTGTTTCGCTGTTTTCTTGCTCGATAGTATAATATTGCGACCCTAGGCCGGCGATAATCAACATCAAATTAATAGGGACCATTTTACATTTACACATTATAAAGTCAAGCTTTTAAGACCAACTGTCAGCAGAGACAAATTGGTTTTATTAATGAGTCGATCTTATGTGTGTCTGACAATTGTATATATTCTTTTTGATTTGTTCTATCCTTCATCACTCATTTTTCTTATTTACATTTTAACTTTGTTTAATAGGAAATTGGAATAAAAATAATCATTTTAATAAATTCTTCTCTCACTGACAAACATGTGCATAAATTCTAGCATGTTAATTGTTCATCATAATAGTTTTTGTAACAATCCACTCATCGGCGGAAAATACTTTTGCTGGCTCAAAAGGATAATCAGACCACCATGTTATTTAGAATAGTTAAACGAGCCACAAATGTGGTATCTATTTGCCCCTTTCTTTCTCGCACTTCCAATTTTAACAATTTATACATGGTTTCCATATACATTCAAGATATTATTCTCAAATTTAATATTCATAACAGTACATGCATTTTTTAAATATTCTTCTATTTCATGTTCATGTATCTACTCGTATCTTCTATTTATTAATTAACTTCTCGTATTAGCAAGTTTCATCTGTACGTGGCTTCCATTTTATCAATTATCTACTCGTACAGAAGCGATTTTTATCTTTAATTTTTTTTAATTTTAATGATTATCTCGTATTAATAAGTTCGTCTACAGGCAGCTTCCATTTTCTTCCATTATCTACTCTTATTTACGATTTTCATTCACAAATATCGTCAATTTCTAAATTTTATCAACTAGTATTTGCGATTGTCTTTTATTTCTTGATAATGTACTCGTATTGGCGATATTTGTCTTAGTACAAGTATTCTTATTACATTCCTTGCCTGTTACAGACTGTTCGTGGTTGTCCTGGTGGCGATCAGCGTCATCTGGGTCCCTGTCCTACAGTTGACCGGTGGTTCCCAGCTTTACGTCTACATTCAGGAGGTCTCCAGCTTCCTCCAGCCGCCTATCTGCTGCATCTTTATTCTCGCCGTATTCTGGCCACGCCTCAATGAAAAAGTGAGTTTCTCTACTGTCTTATTAGCCGTCAACTCATTGTCCCTTTCCACGAGAAGGAACATCTGTAGTCGAACATGGCTTCGTGACGGATATAAGATTAGCACCTTAGGCCACCTTTAATAAATTGTTTGTTTCCCCTCGCCCGACCAATCCTTAAAAATCCCGTTGACCCAAAAGATTTTATTGGGTATTTTTTAAAAATCTTCCGATTTTTATCTGGTACGATTCTGGCAAGAAAAAAAAATTGCCTACCTTCCTACCCACTTCTCCAGACTAGGGTCGGGAGAGGGGAAACAAAGATCTTTTTCAAAGTGGCCTTAGAAATGATCGCCCGCTCATAAGTAGGTGTCCTACAAGAAGACCGGGTCAAGCGTGAAGTCACGTGATGTTACCGTCCGCCATTAACAGTAACTTATGCCCGCTTTTTAGCTCACCTGAGCACAACGTGCTCAAGGTGAGCTTTTGTGATCGCCCTTCGTCCGTCGTCGTGCGTCGTCAACAATTTGCTTTAAACGACATCTCCTCTGAAACCGCTGGACAGAATTTAATGAAACTTGGCAGGAATGTTCCTTGGGTGAGGCTCTACAAAAGTTGCTAAAATTAAGTTGATCCATGAAGAACTCTGGTTGCCATGGCAACAAAAAGAAAAATAATTTGAAAACTTTAAAAATCATCTCCTTCAAAACTACTGGCCAGAATTCAAAATAATTTGGTACAGATGTTCCTTGGGTCAACCTCTACCAAAGTTGCTAAAATTATTCCGATCCGTAAAAAAAACATGGCCGCCAGGGGCGGGGCTTATTTGCCTTATATGTATATAGAGAAACATTTAAACAACATCTCCCCTGAAACCACTGGACAGAATTTGATCAAACTTGGCAGGGATGATCCTTGGGTCAACCTTCACAAAAGTTGCTAAAATAAACTTGATCCATGAAGAACTTTGGTTGCCATGGCAACAAAAAGAAAGAAAAAAATGAAAACTTTAAAAATCATCTTCTTCAAAACTACTGGCCAGATTTTAAAATAAATTGGTACAAATGTTCCTTGGGTCAACCTCTACCAAAGTTGCTAAAATTATTCCGATCCGTAAAAAAACATGGCCGCCAGGGGCGGGGCTTATTTGCCTTATATGTATATAGAGAAACATTTAAACAACATCTCCTCTGAAACCACTGGACAGAATTAGATTGAACTTGGCAGGGATGATCCTTGGGTCAACCTTCACAAAAGTTGCTAAATTAAACTTGATCCATGTAGAACTCTGGTTGCCATGGCAACAAAAAGAAAAAAAAAATGAAAACTTTAAAAATCATCTTCTTCAAAACTACTGGCCAGATTTTAAAATACATTGGTACAGATTATCCTTGGGTCAACCTCTACCAAAGTTGCTAAAATTTTTCCGATCCGTAAAAAAACATGGCCGCCAGGGGCGGGGCTTATTTGCCTTATATGTATATTGGGAAAACTTTAATCAACATTTCCTCAGAAACCAACTGACAGAATTTGATTAAATTTGACAGGAATGATCCTTGGGTCAACCTTCACAAAAGTTGCTAAAAAAAAACTTGATCCATATAGAACTCTGGTTGCCATGGCAACAAAAAGAAGAAAAAAAATGAAAACTTTAAAAATCATCTTCTTCAAAACTACTGGCCAGATTTTAAAATAAATTGGTACAGATGTTCCTTGGGTCAACCTATTTATCTCAGGTGAGCGATTTAGGGCCTCATGTGCCTCTTGTTTTATTAAGTTATGTCGGCCATGTTAGCTTTTTTGATGACCTGATTGGTATCAAACTCCCCGCAGCAGTTACTTCCCTTGATCAGTACAGTTAACCACAGCCGCCATAAATTTTATATTCTGCAAGTGGCTTGACGAGTTTCTTTTTTTTTTTTTCACTTATTATTTTTTATTTTAGTAAAATGTATCAAATAAAGTTTATTTTAGGTAATTCATATATACAAATGTATTTATAATAAAATATAAAAAAAAAAAGAATATTTGATGAAAATAGTAGGACTATGACGTCACAACAGCAGACGACCTTCTCTAAGTTAAACTGTCCTCGCCTGTCAAACAGGATATGTTAGTGACAATGACCCTATCCTTATATAATCTCGGACATTGAATAGTCTTTTTCTATCCACGCAACAAAAACTCTTTTCACCGACTTTCTTCTTAGGAGTTTTGGGAAAAAAAAAGCAACGGGTCGCCATGTTTTGACCACATGGTTTAAATATCGTCAAGTAATTTTATATGGTAGCGCAGCATGACGTAATCACTGTGAAGAGTGCGGAATGGTTGCCAAAATGTGACTATAAATGTGTCAATCACGTGACAATAATATTTAGAGTTTTCACTTAAAATCGCATCATCGCATCAAAACAATGAATCTCTTCACATCTGATACGTCAGCTCCGTGGCTAAAACAATAATTACCCAGATAGCAATATATAAGGGACCCATATGGATCCCATATGGGCTACCCACATGGGACCCATGTCGAAAGTGCAACCTGTTTTGGCCTGGGTCCCATATGGGCAGTCCACCAAGATCCAATATGGGCCCCTTAAGGGTCCCATATTTGCACCCCATTTGCATGTAATATGGCTCCATACCACTGCACTGCAGTCAAATGTGGAAAACTGGTACCAATAGCCTCTGAAAATTTGTCGCTCCAAAATAATATTACTGAAAATCAGAAAATAGGTCCCTCAAATACAACATAAGTTTTATTTTTCTTCTTAATTTAATTAAAACTTCAATTTAATCACATGTTGAGAAAATACAAATCAAAAAATTTTCAAATACAATTTAAAATTTTTTTCAATGTGCTATTTAAAGTTTAAAAGTGATGTTTGATTTCCAAACCATAAGACAATTTTTTATGCAACAAAAACAAACACTTAAAGATTGCATATCTTTAACACTGCACATAAACACAATAACTTATTATACAAAAATGCATACTATTGTAAAAAGAAATAACAAGCATAACAAGACTAGACTAATAAATGCATCACAATCATACACATAACAACTTTTATCTCGTCTTAAGTTCTTAACCTTAAAGTATTTGATATATGAAGTGACATTGAAATTCAAAATAAAAAGACTTACTGTAGTGATGGATTACTTCAGCAGTACTATTTAAAATACTTTAATCAACCATATCAAACTGGGTGGTGAGAATATAATTATACAGACTAAGCAGACTATCTTGTTCAGCCAAGTGATACATGGATATGTGAAAATATAATTTATAAAAAAACATATAGATTGTTGGCATAGCATGTTTAACAATGTGAAAAAATAATCTGGATTAATCTTATCAGCAATTCTCACGCACATACTAGTAGTCCAATCTCCACAAAATTGTTAGTTACAGAACAGATTCCTTTAAAGCTTAATAAAAGAAAAAATAGTATAGTATACTTAATTCAAAGTTTGACTGTCTGAAAAATAATGGACTGATATTCAACTATTCAAAACTATATTCTAAACTATTCACTATGAATCCGTCCCTCCACTTATTTCGAGTGTCTCCTGTTTGAATTTCTACATTGAAGACTTGTCTGATTTTTGTTGCATTGTTTTCTTCCCCCTTCCCTGTCCAGTAGCACCTGCCAGCCATTTATAGACCTCTTACTGTGGTTCTGAAAGTTCAAAAGGTATAAAATATATCTTAAGAAAGAAAACCAAACAATGTTGGGACTGTTAAATTTGGCCTTGAAACTAAAAAATATAACTGATGAGAATAAAGTATCATTTTTTCATATGTGTTCCAATGAACAATGCATTTGATAAATAAATCATAATATTGGAGATGTGTGATATCAGCTCAAACCTCTAGGTTCTATTTAGTCTTAACATATCTTGCTTATAAATAATATAAAATTGAATAATTCCAAGGCATTGTCTATGACCTCATTATATTTCAGACTTGGCTAGTGTTTATTGCAGCAAAACTTACTGTAAAATTCATCCATGATATGCAGTTTGGTAAATGGCAGCATCCCCTTCAGTCCATGGAAGTTGTAGTTTACACCCAGCTCATTTCCATTCAGAAAACTCCTCACAACGTCCCAGAGTATGGAACGCAACAGCTGTCTTATGTTCTGTATTGATGTTTAGATGGGTCCATATAGCATTTTGAGAGATCGTGTTATCATCATGTGGGGTTGTTATGTCATCTTGTTGGGTTGTTATGTCATCATGTTGGGTTGTAATATCATCATGTAAGGTTGTAATATTATCATATGGAGTTGTAATGTCATTGTGTGGTGTGAGGTTACAAAGACATCATGCGGGGTTGTTAAGTCATTATATGGGACTGTAATATCATCATGTGGGATTGATTTGCCATTTTGGGTAGAGCAGTTGTCCTTCTGTGATGTTCATTTGGCTTACTGTTCGGTGCAGTTGACCTTCTGTTAATGTGATCGGTTGATTAGTATTACATCCTGTTCATTATGACGCTGACATGTACAGGAAGTATGCTGTGATGTTGTTCTCTCCTACGTGGTTCATTCGGCACTTGTACTGTTCGAATGAAGTCCGAAATATGGCGAATTGACGATAACGAGTTGGTTTACCGTTATTTCCTTATTTCACTGTTTTCCTGTTTTCATTTATTTAACGTTGTGTGTTAAAGGACAACCCAAAATTTAAGATCCCTCGTGTTAGATAATATACAAGTATATTTGCCAACTTTTGAAGTTGCAAAAAGTCACATTCTAGTAGTATTTTTCAGGGGGGTAGCCTGGATTCAGTAAATGTGTAGGTATGTTTTCCTACCGCGGAGGATCTATCGGGGGACTTTGGATATTTGCATGGCGGTGGGAACAATTTAAATGGTTTTGAGGCTTTCTTTTTAATGGGAATATACCCATTTTATGTAGAATTTTAAGTAATTATTAAATACTCATAAGTAGCTTTTACATTCATAACTCTCACTCATAACGCTCTGAGAACAAACGTGCATCTAGATCTGTCGTATGTAAGCACCTAATATCATGAATTTGTAATAATTATTGTTACGTGTGTGTTTGAATTACACGTGGGACTGACACTAGAGTTTTTATTTAATGCTTTCTGTTGAAATACTGTGTTTTATCAGTGAGATTATATTTATATCTCACAATGTGGGTGATATAGATCTGCCGGGACTGCCTTTTTACATATAAAGGGTATGTACATGGATATGTAGCAGCAGTAAACATAAAATAAAAACTTTTTTTGAGTGAATATGGAATACATCTCATCTCGAGGTGATACATGTACAATCTTAACATTTTCGCGCGCGCTACGCACTCTTGAATATATTAATTTGAATCACTTCTCATGAGATATCTTCCATTTTCACTAAAAACAAACACATTTCCTCTATGTATTAATCAAACAGTGAAACCCATGTCCCTATATGGATATCCTGTTGACGTACTCCCTATAATATAAATTTAATAACAGAAAACACATAATTTACACTCTTAAGCATCGTCATATCGATGCATGAATATTTTACATAAATAGAACATATAGTTTCGTGCATTAGTGTATTTGCATTAGAAAAAACCGAAATCTGAAAGGCAATATACAAGTTTCAAGCAAAATCATTAACTTGTTTTAGGTCTGCCGTTTATAAAATATGTACCCTTAAACACCCAGAGGAGAAAAGTAAATTTATGCATTTTGCCTCATAAAATCAAATTACTAAATGCAGATTTATTATTACCTAAATAATCATAAGATGTGTTTTAAGAGACACTCTTAAGAGATAACTGTCATAGTATTGATAATAATTTACGCATGTATAACTTACGTCTGCAGTAAATGTCATTTCATTTTTGAGATAATATAGTTTGTGGTTTTGCCAGTTTACTGAACTGGAAGACCAATTTTCAGTATTTTCAATAATTTAAAATTTAGATAACTGTTGAGATGTTCAAACAAAAACACGTTTTTCCAACTCACTCGTTATTGAAAAACATATAATTTTACGTTACATATAAACAAAATAATGTTTATAATAAATCGAAAATACTTCAAATGATTCCATGGCACAGATTCTTACAAATTGTTCGACCACTTTGAAAAAAAAATGTGTATGCATGTGACTAATGTGCCTATAGGAAGCTACGCCAGTGTTTTTATGCAAATTCTCAATAAAAATGCAGTTTAAGTTAAAAAAGCAAACAGAACTATGTTTTGCATTTAAGAATTTTCTTACATCAGTGGATTTCATCTGAACAGATAAAGATAATATCTCCTGATAGAATACATTGCATTTTACAACATGACAAAACTTTAAATAGTAAAAAGTATTATGTTTTTTTAATTAAAAAGGTTGTTTTTATCATTGTATACTAATATTTCCAACATATTTTATCAAAAGCTGTTGAATACAGTTTATCCTATCACCAGACTTACATTGTGGTATAAACTGCCTATCGAATAAACTTAGCTTTATACTCATTCGTGATTGTTTATATATTCTGACGTCATCCGTGACTACTTTCCTGTTTACAACATGCATGACGTCACGGTGTTGAAGGTCAAGTGATATGTTACGTTCTTTATTTTCATTCTTTCTGTGCATTGCTTTGAAATTGCTTGAGAGTCGCTGACTTTAACACTCACTCAGCCCCTCACCGTGTGGGTTCGAATCCCGGCAGGGTCATTAGGATTTTCATGTGAGGAATTATTAAGCCTTCCAGCTGGTTTGCGGTAGGTCGGTGGTTTTACCCGAATGCATCCGTGCATTCGGGGTCTTCCTCCACCTGTAATTAGCTGGACGTCGCTATATGACTGAAATACTGTCGAAACGACGGTAAACTCAAATAGTCAAGTCAAGTCATAGCCTGAAATAATAGGATAAATAGAATACTAGGTAATTGTTGAATGAAGATTAGTTTATCCTGCTCGGCTTAGAAAATTTAAAACGCTCGCCAAAGCTCGCGGTTTATTTTTTATCTTTTCAGATGAAAGCCACTAATGTAAAAAAAAGAAATCTTAAAATGAAAAATTAAACGCAAAACATAACATGTTTGTATTTTTTAACTAAAACTGCATTTTTATTGAGAATTTGCCAAAAAAAAAAAAATAAATAAATAAATAAAAAAAAAATAGAATGTGAGTTTTTTCAACTTCAAAAGTTGGCAAATATACAAGTTTACATATTGTCATCTTAAAATTTGGTTGTGTCCCTTAACACCCAACATATAAGAAATGAAAATAAGGAAATGACCAACTCGGTACCGTCAATGCGCAACATTTCGGACTTCATCCGCACAGTACATGTGCCGAATGAACCACATAGGAGAGAACAACATCACAGCATACTACCTGTACTTGACAGCATATAATTGAACAGGATGTAATACTAATCAACCGATTGCAATGTCAAGTGGACATAACAGAAGGACAACGGCACCACACAGTAAGTCAAGTGGAATTCACGGAAGGAAAACTGCACCACACAGCAAGTCATGTGCACATTACAGAATGACAACTGCATCACACAGCAAGTCAAGTGGACATCACGGAAGGAAAACTGCACCGCACAGCAAGTCATGTGCACATTACAGAATGACAACTGCATCACACAGCAAGTCATGTGCACATCACGGAATGACAACTGCTTCACACAGCAAGTCAAGTGGACATCACGGAAGGAAAACTGCACCACACAGCAAGTCAAATGAACATCACAGAAGGAAAACTGCACCACACAGCAATTCAGTTGAACATCACAGAAGGAAAACTGCACCGAACAGCAATTCAAGTGGATGTAACAGAATGACAACTGCACCACACAGCATATCAAGTGAACATCACAGAAGGACAACTGCACCACACAGCATGTCCAGCGGACATCACAGAAGGACAACTGCTCCTCCCAAAATGGCAATCAACCCCATATGATGATATTACAGTCCCATATAATGACTTAACAACCACGCATAATGTCTTTATATCCTCACACATTGACATTTCAACGCCGTATAATAATATTACAACCTTACATGATTATATTACAACCCCACATGATAACATAACAACGCAACAAGATGACATTACAATCTCACATGATGATATTACAACCTCGCATGATGATATAACAACCCTACAAAATGACATTACGACCTCACATGATGATATTACAACCCCGCATTATGACATAACAACCCCACATGATGATAACATGATCCCTCAAAATGGTATATGGGCCCTTCTAAACATCAATGCCGAACATAAGACAGCTGTGGCGTTCCATACCAGAGATTTGAACTAAACAGGTTGACAGGTATTCTATCTACAATTACACAAAGTGTATACATTATGAATCATCCATTTCTATATGTCAGAGATGTGAATACTTTAATGTAGCTTCATGTATATCTGTAGCAAGTTTAAATAGCAAGACATACTTTGATCGGAATACAAGTGATTTATAACAGTGCTTTATGATACAGAAATAAATAAATACATGATAATAGTAAACACAGATTTGTTGCAGGATTTGTTATCTTGTAGGAATACCATATGGAATGTATACCAGAAAATTGCCCATTACAGTACATAACGTTATCATTTTTATTTAACAATACAGTAAATAATGCAAAAAGTAACAATAAATTTTATCTAACTTTTGATCGAAATTATTGATCCTTTGGTCCTCAAACTAAAATTTATAGCAGATAAAAGTAAATTTTAGACTTAGGCACCTTGAATTTGAACTACCGGTACGATAAACAAGTCGAACTCAGCTCGCGAAAATACGTTACAAACCAATTCCTTATTCATAATCAGAATGATTTTTAATAAAAAGCAAGATTTAATTATAAGAAAAGCATCTTAAGTTTTGAATAGGCTAATAATGTTCGTCTGGCTGTCACTTTGAAGAAAAGCTAAGTAGGTTAACATCGCGTTGTTTGGTGACCGTTGGTTTGAATATTGCAGTTAACCGGAAATGTAGAGTGTGCAAGTGCAAAACTCTATATCTGGGACCCATATGGGTCCCACATAGGCAAACCCAGATACAGCCCATGTGGGGCCAGTAAAACTCTATATATGGGACCCACATGGGTCACACATAGGCAAACCCATATAGGCATACACAGATGCAGCCCATATGGGTCCGGTATGGGGAAAAATATATATGGGACCCACATGGGTCCCACACTGTCGAACCCATATAGGCATACCCAGATACAGCCCATATATGTCCCTTATGGGGAAAAATTATATATATGGGACCCATATGGGTCCCACATAGTCGAACCCAGATAGGCATACCCAGATACAGCCCATGTGGGTCCAGGATGGGAAAGAAAGCTCTATACATGGGACCCACATGGGTCCCACATAGGAAAACCCATATAGGCATACCCAGATACAGCCCATTTGGGGCCAGTATGGGAAAAACCTATATATGTGGGACCCACATGGGTCCCACATAGTTTAGCCCATATAGGCATACCAAGATACAGCCCATATGGGTCCCATATAGCCTTGCTATCTGGGTAGCGGGGTTTTCACATTGAATATATATATTTTTTTACTATTTAGGGGAGAGCACTGCGTTGGAGATAAATATATCTTCTCCACATTGGTCACCCTTGTGCAGATTAATTGAAAAAGGCAGGTAGCTTTGACATTGTCTGTGTGGCCTGTAGACATAGCATCCGGAGTATTTCTATAAAAATAGCTTTGCTTGGAAGTTAAATTGATTGTTACAAAAGTGATATAGTGATGTGCTTCTAAATACAAAATGTACGCATCAGCCATTCCTGTTTAAAATTTGATTAAATTTAATGAATAAATAATTCAGTATTATAACAAGGGATTTGGGATGTGGAATGGCAAAGTCGATAAAGGTTTAAACTTCAAAACCAAATAATAAATTGCCTAACAAAAAAAAATATGATGAACTGACAGCTCGAATAAAGCTGAGAAAATCAAGTTGGCTGAAAAGTGATTAATCTAAAATATGTGAGGACTTGACTTGACTTGACTATTTTGAGTTTACTGTCGCTTCGACGTATTTCAGTCATATAGCGACGTCCAGCTAATTACAGGTGGAGGAAGACCCCGAATGCACGGAGGCATCCAGGTAGAACCACCGACCTACCGCAAGCCAATTTGAAGGTTTCCTCACATGAAAATCCGAATAACCCTGCCGGGATTCGAACCCACGTGGCGAGTGAGTGTTAAAGTCAGCGACTTTACCCTCTCGGCCACGGAGGTCACATGTTAATGAGGACCAGATCTTTAGATAGATATGCATAAAAGTAATATATTTTACTTTATTATTATTTAAATTATACTACCCAGCATTGTACTGACTATTCATTCCAAAGCTATTTTAACCATAATCAAATGGGGAAAAAACAGCAATGAAAACACACACACACAAAACACGTAACTTTATAGGCACATAGCATTTACTTTGGCTGTAAACCGTTCCCTTTATAAAACCAATACCTTCGAGATATGAATCGCACATAATTGATAATGGTAGTCATAAATATAAAATCATAAACATAAAAGAGCATTTATGAAAT
>CM037779.1:3816001-3866001 GCA_021229015.1 Solen grandis
AAAAGTAAAATTTAGAGGCCTAAAGTGGGTCAGATTTTGAAAGAAAACCTGTAATTTACAGATTTATTACTTTAATGTCAAAAATAGAGGTTTTAGTGTCTAAAAAAAATGATAATTAACAGAGCTAATTCGAGCTGGAGATGTTAATTATCATTGGGTTTGGAAGGGTTTGCATGTTGCTCACGTGGTCCGTGAAACTGGTCGGCATGTGGGTTGGAGGTGAACTGTGCCTTCCTTCTTCTTCTGTCTCGCCGGGAAAAACCGCGCACTTGAGGTGCCACGTTTGTTCCCCTTGAGACCGAAGAAACGTCTCATCAGTGCCGACCAAATTTGGACTTTGGTTCAAGAGTAGGTTTAAGATGTTGGATGAGGAAAAGGGCTGCAAGGTCAGCAAACAAATAACCTCGTCAACCGCATACTGCCAAAAAACGACGGCCCCCTTTAGGGTGAATTTTGAATTTAGATAGCCAATTTCGGCAAGCAAGGATACTTTCAACTTTGTATAAATTTACGCCAAAGAATAAAGAATTATTGTTATTTGATAAAGAAGTGTTGAATAAGAGTTAAATTAGAGTTTGAATTTAGAGTTTGATGCTAATCAGCCGAAAGTTATTTTGCCGAAACTTGGAAAGAAACGTGAAAAGTCGATCCAGAAGCCTGCCCTCTAAATTTTTATTTGAGAGACCGAGAGTATTAGTTGTTTTGAATTAAGAGAAGAAATAATAAAAAATTATAATTGCTGTTTTTCTTATTGAGGCATGATAGGAGAGCCTTATATTGTCTCTCGGTGAACTGTGGGATCACCTAGAGCTCATATTTGCTTATTTGTGTGTTCTTATGAGGTCAGGGGTAGAGCATTTTACGTCCTCATATTGAGGCTCATAGACGAGCGTCCCCATTGTGGGGCTCATATGGGGCTCTTTATTTTGGGTGTCCCTATTGTAGGGCTCATATGGAGCTAAGACCTTGTGGGCTGAGAGGGGTGTCCCTTTTTTGTAAAAGGCTCATATGGGGCTGTCCTCTAGGAGGCTCATAATTTGATGAGGTGTCTGCTGCTTAGAACCACTCGTATCTTTATATAATAAGCGCGTAGCACAAGGAGATAAACGGGTAAAGTACAATTTTTAGCTTGACTATTCGAATAATAGAGAACTATTGCAGTAAAACTTGCGTTGGCGTCGGCGTTGCAGCTCTTGGTTAAAGTTTTGCATGCAAGTTACTATCAACCTTATAACTCAATAATCATTCATGTTATTGACTTGAAAGTTTATGAATATGTTCAGGAGCATCAGACAACCAAGATAGATAACTATTGACTGAATTTAATACAAATTATGGCTCCTTTTTAACTTATAAATTTTGGTTAAAGTTTTGCATGCAATAGAAAATTTGGTTTATGTTTTGCATGCTAGCTACTATCCAGCTTATATCTCGATAACCATTTATGGTATTGACTTGAAAGTTCATGAATATGTTAAGGGGCCTCAGACAACCAAGGTAGATAACTCTTGACTGAATTTATTACAAAATACGACCCTTTGTTAAAGTATTGCATGCAAGGTACTTTCATGCTTATATCTCATCATCAAGACATGGGATTGATTTGAAACATCTTTGATATGTTTAGGGGAATCATACTATCAAGGTATATAACTATTGATGGACTATATCACAAATTATGGCCCCTTTTTAACTTAGAAATTTTGGTTAAAGTTTGCATGTAAGGTATTTCATGCATATATTTCAGTAACCAGGTACGGGAATGATTTGAAACATTACCTTAATTCACATTTTAAGCTATGCGGAATTCAGTAGAAATTATATAACCTAATCAATATCATGTCTAAATATTAGAAACATTTGCTTTCTGTAGATATCTTGCTAATGTCAAAGCTAATACACTCATAGTGGACTTGAAAAAACATTTTCTTAACTATGCAAACATAGTTAAGCCACCCACAAAGGTACCCTTTTAACAATTACATGCTATTTTATCAATTGTTTTTGTTGGTAAAACTGCAATCAATCCCTTTAATATGAATGCAGTGAACCAGTCATTGGCATCCACAGTAAGTGTATTCACAACAAAACATATTCTTAATGGTATTAAATAGGACAATAATCATTTATTGCCAAGAAAGTAATGTAAACAATTGCAATATGTTAAACAATGCCACCTGCTATTTTAGAAATGAATCATTTATGCATATTGCATATAAATGATACGTATTCATACGAGTATATATACATGTAGTATAATTATTTATAATTATTATTTAAAATTACTTAATAATTTTATACATACAGATGCCTTAGGTGCAGATTTCACAACCTCTCATTTTTCTCCCAGGGGATCTTGACACCCCTTTCATTTTTGCAAGGGGATTTTTGAAGCTGTGATTCGGAAAAACATTAGTAATGTGCCTTTCGTGATAACAAACAAACGCTCACGAACTCTGAAGGTTTTCCCGAATGTTTGAAAATAATGTACCAACGTGTAGAGCACATTTTTCCCTTCACTTGCGTTGTATTCCATTAAAATTGATGAAGAAATAAAATAATTACAGCACTTGTCTTTTCCAAATCGAGGCAAGTTAGCTTAAAATGACTTCATATACCACGTGGTATGGTCACACTGATTAAGTTCAGTATAACTGATCAACGATACTTTACATTGTGAATTTGTGAGGCTATCTATGAACTAAGATAGTCCCGTCCCGACCTACACTATCACACTCTCTTATGGTTACTGTTGTTAATAATATCTTTACACTTATAATAATAAGGTCAATCAACAGACAAGTGGAGATAACACTGCCAAAGATTATGTAAGAATTATAGCCCCTTTTCTGTGCCATAGCGGTATGCAGGGTTTTTAATCATATTCAGTTAAGATTCTAGGTTATTTTTATACATGAACTATCATATTCTTATTTCATAAACGTTCTGTAACTTTTTTTATGTTCTGCTTTTGTTTTATGAATGTTGTGTAGCCAAGTTATTAGCGTTTTATACTGATGTTAAATATTCTGTCCTTGATTAAATATGTTTGGGGCCCATTCTGTAAATGTTTGGTAGTCATTTTGGATGTTCGGTACTCATTTTTGGATAAATGTTTGGTATTTTTTTGGTTTTTAAATTTTTGTTATTTATTTATGTTTTGTGCTATAAATGTTTTGTACTCATCTTTGGATGTTCTGTACTTGTATTTAATAATGTTTTGTGCCATAAATGTTTGCTACTCATCTTTAGATGTTCAGTACTTGTATTTATTAATGTTTTGTGCTGTAAATGTTTGGTACTCATCTTTGGATGTTCTATACTTGTATAAATTAATGTTTTCCTTTTTGTTTCTTTTTAGATGAATGCTTACACCAGCTGGACCAATGAGCAGCGACAGTTTACAAATGTCAGCACGGACGAAGTTGATATGCCGCTTGATGACGAGTTTACATTAAAAGTCGAGGCCGAATACCTGAAAAGAAATTGCTCAGACTATTCAAACCAGAATATCCCCTTGTATTACACAAGCACGATGGTGCGAACAAAGCAACTCTGTGACGCCTGTAAGATCTATGCAGCAGTTGGTAAGAAGATGAGAGATGCAACATTTCCATACAGAAACGAAGGATCTCTGCACTATTTTCCGAAATTAAACATTGGTTACTGCAAGGTACCAAAGGCCGGATGCACATTTCTGTCACAAATGTTTCAGACATTACAAGCGACCGAAAATGTGACAAACGTGTTCTATAAGATGTCCCGAAATGAAATTCATGCCCATTTTGGAAATGATAAGGATGTTGTTAAACTGAAAGAGAAAAAGAAATTTGACTATCCTGTGGTAATAGCTGCCAGGAACCCATTCTCGAGGCTCTATTCTGCATATGTCGATAAAATATTTCTGCGTTTAGAGGTACAGACTGTGCTTGAAATAAGAAAGAGTTTGAAACGTTCATCTAAAGCATCATGGAACTGCAACCTTTTCATATCATTTGAACAGTTCCTAAAATATGTTATTTCCAAGGCAAAATCTACGGCAATTCTAAACCAGCATTGGTCACCCGTCACCAGCATTTGTAAACCTTGCAGTTTAAATACTTTTATGATAATCAAACAGGAAACCTACACAGAAGACATAAATCACTTTCTTGAAACACTGAAAGTAGATACTGAAACATTTAATGTGATTAAAGAAGCAATGACAGTCAACAGAGTAGAAGCCACCCTTCCCGGTATCATCAAAACAACAGTAGATAGATTAAAGCAATATAAAAGATGTTATTCATTAATGGAAACCCTTAAACTTTTGTGGACATCTTTTCAAATTCAAGGATTTATTGACAAAGATTTTGTGTTCCCAGATATCAAGTCAAAGTCAGCCCTGGATGACATAAGCTACACATGTGATGTATTTGTCGAAGCAGCTATCGCTTCAAATATGACAAAAGAGAGAGCTGAAGCTCAGAGACAGAGCTTTCTTGTGGATGCATACAGAGGTGTGTCTGTAAAAACAATGGAGGGCATTAGAGCTTTGTTTGAGGCAGACTTTTTGTTATTTGATTATAGCATGGCACTGCCAGTCTAATTATTTGAGGACAAACAAAGAAAAGGAAACAATGTGGGAAACATATTACAGTGTTGTTAGATTTATACCTATTCTTAATAAAACTTAATTTATAAACTCCACTTTATAAAATGCGAGATTATGAACACACACATCCGTTTAAAGTATTGTACGCGACTTTGAGTTTCGAGGGTGTCATAATAAATCCAGTTGCTTATTTGCTGATTTATTGATTGATCGATATTTTGAGTTTACCTGCGACAGTATTTCAGTCATATAGCGACGTCCAGCTAATTGCATGTGGTGGAAGACTCCGAATGCACTGAGGCATCAGGATAGAACCCCCTACTTCTGCAAGCCAGCTGGAAGGTTCTCTCAAATGAAAATCCGAACGACCCTGCTGGGATTCGAACCTACGCGATGAGGGCTTGAGTTAGTGTTTACGTCAGCGACTTTACCCTCTTGGTCACGGAGGACACTATAACGAACTGGTTGGAAACTAATCAAATTAGAATAAAATGTTTAATCTCAAATGCAAACAATTCATTCATATACTAGTTTTGCTTCATTACTACAATACAATTCCTCAAAATACATACATGAGGTGAGGGTTTATAAGTTCTGTTCAGTACATATCGCGTTACTGAGGGTTGAAGTAGATGTTTAAAGTGGTTTGGCACAAGTCCAAATGCTATTATAATAAATGATTCAGTTTTTCAGTCATGTGTTTTTTTTTCGGCGTAGCTCGACCTATTTACATGTGATCTTGAAACATCTTATCCAAGTAAGACACAATGAATATCTGAACGATTATGGGTAGAAATTTATATATCTCCAGGATACCACTGTGGCCATACCACGTGGTATATGGCGTATAAGCTATCACAAGCAGCATTAATTGCCTCGATCGAAAAATAAAACTGCTGTAAATATTTTATTTTTTTACAAAATATGATGGGATATAACTCATGCGAAGCTTTACACAAAAGCCCTAATGATTCTTTTGGCAGATGTACAGAATTTCCTATATGTATTTTACTTCGTTTATTTCATCATGCATAGTTTGTTTTTTTCATCATTTTTATTTGTTATCAATTATTTGTATTATAATATGGCGTTTTTCACAGGCATCTGCCCAGTATAAGAGCTAAGTTTAGAAATAGAGAAGAACAAGAAATTGTTTGGCACTCAGCATATAAGGGTAGTTGCAGGAGTGGTTGGCCCGGTTTCTGGGTAACATGACTGGGTGTGGTATCATGCCACATGTCTACGGCGTGATACTGCAGTGTGGCAGCACTATATCTGTCTCAAGTAGCCATCGTCTCCAAATGACTGAAATACTGTCGGTGGAACGTTAAACCCAACAAACAAAGTGTTTGATTGATAATTGGGCATTTAATCAGATTGCCATCAGAATTACTACTTACATAACCATAAATGCGGCAATTTTTCGGTCAAAGCAACATACCGGATACCTTTCTTTTAAAAAAGATTTAATTTAAAAATCGCTTCACATAAATGATTCATAATCACATGCACTATTCATTAAGACAGTTCCATCAATCTTTCTGGACAACTGAATTGTGACCTTCACCTTCATGGTAACCTTTTCATTAATCATTACATGCGTCCTAGCAATGAAGCTGGGGTATGAATCACCATATGTGGTAGCTCTTAGCTGGTTTATTTGAATATCTTGGGCAAAAGAATTCTTAAGATGCTTTTCAATCATTATATTAAATCATTCGAGTGTTTTATTACGCAATGAACAGTAAGTGATCCTTAGCAAATTTCAAAATCCAAGGGAAATAATTCTTCAAATGCCAAATTTCATAGTTTTAAAGTGAGTTGTCTCATCCTCGCCAATTCATTTTTATCATGAACCGGTTTAATCTCAGATCAGCAGTATTTCAGCCATTTAGGGACTTTTGTCAACTCGATAATTATATAATACAGTCTCACTGCAGTATCACGCCGTCGTAGATAAGTGACATGATACAACACTCATATTATCCTTTAGGGCATTCTCTGCACTGTGATAATGCATTCAGAAAAATGACATGATACTCGTACAATATCAAGTCACATTATCCTGACATCGGACCATCAGTCCAAGTCAGTACCATTTTTAAGACTTTATGATATGTCAGGGCTCGAAAACACTACCTCTAAAATACACGACGTATACTCTGACCAAATATTCACCGAGGACCGGTCTCATTGAATGTCCATCAACACAAAAGAGATCCGAATTAAAGGAATTAACTAAACATTTTAAGTCTGTGTAAAAAGCATATATATAGGAAACTCCGAAGACTTGACTATTTGAGTTCGACAGTATTTCAGTCATATAGCGACGTCCAGCTAATTAAAGGTGGAGAAAGACCCCGAATGCACGGAGGTATCCGGGTAGAACCATCGACCTACCGCAAGCCAACTGGAAGGCTTCCTCACATGAAAATCCGAATGACCCTGTCGGGATTCGAACCCACGCGGTGAGGGGCTGAGTGAGTGTTAAAGTCAGCGATTTTACCCTCTCGGCCACGGAGGCTCCAAACTCAGAAGAATGCTTCTTTGTTGGATGATTTCTACCAATGAATTGCAAGTCAAGCGTTTACAGTTAAACCTCTATTAAGCGGTCAGTCCAGGGAACAAGAGAAAGTGACCGCTTAGAAGATTTGACCGCTAAATAAAGGTTTAACTTATAACAAAATGCTATAGTTTGGTTTATATTAAAGCTGACCACTAAATGCAGAATGGCCGCTTAATACCCCAGGAGTTTAGCACGAAAGGCGAGTCGTATATCACTATATACAAGTTCAAAAGTGCTGTCTGTGGCAGCACATTGAAATGAGCAAGGCGGGAAAGAAAAACTGATAATAAAATTTATGTGGGTTAACAGGAAAACAAATTGTTTTTTATTTTTACATAACCTTTATTGAGATGTGAACTTGTTTACGTAAGTATATATATATATATATATATATATATATTCGGGGGACACAAAAAAGTTTCAAATTAAGAAGGTGAGAAAAATGTGCAGCCAGACTAGGACTAAAACCAGGGACCACTTACAAAAGTTTCCCACTGATAACAGTCACATATTCCTTGCCAATTTGGAATTCGTTGCAGGATTTACAGAGATCAAATTAATAATGTTCCTGATCATTGGAGATACTATAATGATCCCTTGTTCGGTGCAAAATAAGCAAGTTAGAAAAATGTGCAGCCAGACCAAGATTTCAGCCTTAGACCCCCTGTTTAAAGGGCGATTGTTCTACTGGCTAAATTATTGGACTGCTTACAACCGTCTCTGACTGATAAGTGTTACTTATTGGCACTACATAAGTTAGTTTACAGAAAAAAAGAAGGTTTTAGAAAGTTTGTTTTCAAGATGCTTTTGATATATATACCATTTTAGTATTGCAGTAAAGGCAAAATGAGAATCTCTGTATGATCAAAATATACACAAGAACAATAAATATGTGATCCAAGTTTTAAAGCAAAATCTCAAAGAATTCAATGAAAAAATGAGTGAGTACCGAGAGATTAATGAAGTTAGAAAGGGAGAATAATTACATGTATGTCAAAATCAAAGACAGAGTAATGTACTCTTGCCATGTACAAATAGAGATAATGGTCATAAACAGATATTTTTAAGTTTCAAAGCAGTACCTCAAAATGAGGTGGTGCAAAAACTTTAACCATTAACTATCTTAAGTTCACTATGTCTGACTTCCAATACAGGCATGCAATTTCATGTTTGAATTATGAGGGACATCCATGGAAAGAAATCAGAGATAATAGCAATGTTTAACGGTCCATTAATATGCAAAAATAGTTAAAAGAGTTACTGTTCCTGATTGTACTTGGAGTATGAGAGACAAACATTCCTCTTTCTACTAGTTGGTCTGATGTTGATAAACACATTTTTGAAGTTTGAGAGACATTCATTTAGCGAAAGTGGAGATATTAGCAATGTTAAACAAAACTTTAAAAAAAGGTCAATAGGGCCATAAATTTGCAAAA
Source organism: Solen grandis (assembly GCA_021229015.1). Taxonomy (NCBI): domain Eukaryota; kingdom Metazoa; phylum Mollusca; class Bivalvia; order Adapedonta; family Solenidae; genus Solen; species Solen grandis. The sequence continues at coordinate 3,824,598 of CM037779.1, forward strand.
GAATATTTTTAAAACTTACTGTCCCTGTTTCTGTTAGTTAATCTAATGATGATCAAGGCATGTGCAAAGTTTGGGGCACATCCACTGAGTTAAAATGGAGATAACGGCATTATTAAACAAAACTTTCCAAAACTTTCCAAAATGGGCTATAAATGAAAACAAAATGGAAGAGTTGCAGTTCCTATTTCTACTGGTTGATTTCATGATGATCAAGCCAAATATGAAGTTTGGGGGACATCCATCGAGTAAAACTGGAGAATTAACAAAGTTAAATAAAAGTTTTACATTTTTTCTAAGTCCAAAAAGGGCCATGTATATGCTAAAATATGTGGGAGAGTTACTGTTCCTGTTTCTACTGGTTGGTCTGATGATGATAAACACATGTGTGAAGTTTGAGAGCTGGAGGTAATAGCAATGTTAAACAAAAGTTTAACGTTTATTCAAACTCCAAAAAGGGCCATAAATATGCAAAAAACATTTGGAAGATTTACTGTTTCTGTTACTACTGGTTGGTCTGATGATGATAAACATATGTGTGAAGTTTGATGGACAACCGTTAAGTTATAGTGGAGATAATGTCAACTTTAATTAAAACCTGACGCCAGTATGACTTCAATAGCTAATCCTATTCTTCGAAAAGTTGAGCTTACAAAAATGAAAGAGGGTACATGTGAAGTTGGAAAAACTGTGAGAAAGTCATTGTACCAGAATTCAGAAAATAAGATGTGTCAAAACTACAACTTGATTATATTGTGAAATATGTTGTGGACATTTTTTAACAAAGAGCAATAACACATGATTTCAATGTTTTTGGTACATGAACCATATATCATCAGCTGATATTAAATTTTAAGAGATTTTAGCCGAAGACAAAGGTAAATGACTATGCAAGTAAAGGGCCATTCTCCAAAATGTATTATAGCCTCCATTACAAGTCGTCAATACATTTAGCATATATCATCAGCCTATCTTAAATAAGAACAAAGTAATACTGCAGACATCATTTTCCAAAAACGCAAAATCTCTGAAGAGAAGAGCTCTTCTTGGAAATATTTATTTGCAACGTACATTAGACAATTTTAACAGAATCAAAGTGATGCTGCAGATTTTCTTTTTTTTATTAAAAAAGACACCAACTCTGAAAGGAAAAGAGGCTGTAATAGAAAAATTTGCCTGCGACACATCCTCTCCAAGTCAATGATACATGTACCAAATATCATCATCTTAATTTAAATATAAAGAGAATTATGCTCCAGGGAGGGAACACAATTTTTAATGAAGGACGATAGAGGGCAGAATACAATACACCTAATAATAACTTGATTTGACCTGGTTACCTTCAGCAGCAATAAATGCTCAGAGTTTTTATACAGATTATAATTAATAAAAAAAATAAGGTTTCTGAACATTTCTGAACACTAGCTTCAGGAGAATTATTTAGAATTTAACTATACGTATGAAGAGTACATACAGAAACTAGCTGCCCCCACTTAAGACATCTTTTTTAAAAGATAAAATTCATTTTAACAATGTGGTAGAGAACTATGAGGTAACCATTTGTGCCAAATGAAAATTTAATCTGACCATTAGTTACAAAGATTTTTTATAAATATATAAATAGCATAATTATTAGGAAACTAGCCAACCATCTGGTGCTCCATTTTTAAAGGAATAATCTTAAAGTAACCAATTATGGTAGAAGGCTATGTCATGTGTTAACCGTTTGTGTAAAGTGAAATTGAATTCTTGCAACTGGTTTCAGAGGGGGAAATATTAAGGAACAACTTGATTTTAACAATGACAGTAGATAACCATGAGGTGGCAATTTGTAACAGATGAAACTGAATTATTCTGGCCCTTTGTTTCAGGGAACAGGATTTTTAAATTTTTCAAACTCAAATTTTGTTGGTTGCCATTGCAAAGAACAAATGGGCATCCTACAAATAGTTTCAGAAGATATGATTGTCTTTTTAAGCAAATTGTTGCCATCAGAATATGGGACACAAGGTGATCAGAGTAGCTCACCTTGAGCTTAATGTGCTATGTCGAACTAAGAAGAGTCATGTTCAGGACACGTCGTTTTAAGTCATTGATTCATATTCCAAAAAAGGAATGTAGATTAGTGTTATTATAGTTAATTTAAATTAAATATAGTTTGTGAACATCAGTAAGAGATTTGCTTTGGTATTTAAACACATTAATAAGATAGACAGTCCAGAAATGCTGGATTCGCATACTGCATATTACACACAATAGGGGATAAAGATGTGTATGCCGTAGATGCTACCGGCTGGGTAGCTCAATCAGTCGGTAGAGCACTCGCCCTGTAAGCATAAAAAGACCCTGGGTTCAAGTCTCGGTCAGGCTGCACATTTTTCTCATCCTGTGACATTAGGCACCCAACGACTGTGACATAGGTGCCAGGTCTGTCTAAGCTCAGTTGGTATAGCATTTGCCTTGTAAAAAAGGGCCCCGGGTTCGGGTCACGGTCAGGCTGCACATCTTTCTAACCCTGTTTAAATATATTTATTATACGTCGATTAGGAAACAAGTTCTTATAACTTATACTAGTCCCTCTCGACGGTTCCTGGGTTGGACCAGTACTTTACGCCTGGGAAGATCGTGAAGAATTCTTGCCTCCAACGGGGTTCGAACCCACAACCTTCGGATCCGTAATCCGATACGTTACCACTGGACCACGGCGCCCTCAACCCTGTGACATTATATAGGTGTAAATAAAAACAAAATGTATTGCAATAAAGCATAATTAAATGTATTTCATTACAGAAATTGTTTCCCATCTTTTTTTTACTCATTTTATTATATACATTTTTCCATACATTAATCATTCTCTTGAACCACAAAGCTACATGAGGTCTTCACATCTGTCTGAACACAAAGCTGCACATCTTTAAAATGAATTTAAACCAAAGAATGAAGAATTTATTTGAACTTCCCTACCCCCATCCCCCTTTTTAGGAAGATTTTTATTTTAAAATTCATATCTTATGTAAATACTTGCACTAGTAAGCAGATATTTTAAACTCTATACATATTTTCACAAATTTAACCAAATACTTTTTGCTCTGCATATAAATATGTAACAATCCCAAGCATCATAAAAATAATCGTAAACTATTACAGCAAAGTAAAAGTCCGAACCTTTCCGAAATGTACTTTCATTTCTGGGATCTAAACAATAACCTGAAAATAGGATATTTCTATAAATTTTCATAAAACACTATCTAATGTAGCTTCGTGATTACAATAAATATCAACTTACCGTGTATAGACTTTTTAATACAGTTGTAGATTTCAATTTTGTTGATCAAAATATCGTAGGCGATGTCGGGTCTCCCAGTTCAGAATAAGACAAGTACAAAAGTGCTGCCTGAGGCAGCACATTGAAATAAGCACGGCGACAAAGAAAAACTTGTCTGATAATAAAATTTATATGGGTTAACAGGAAAACACATTGTTTTTTTTTACATAACTTTAATTGAGATGTGAACTTGTTTACATAAGTATATAAATTTAATTGCATAAATAAAAAACAAGTTCCAAGACTTAAAGTGAATCTTAAAATGAAGAAAGACGCGCAATATGTTTAAATATGAAAACAAAGGCCTAATATACATATTTAGAGGACACAAAAAAATTCAATGCAAGAAGGTGTGAAAAATGTGCAGCAAGACCAGGACTGTAACCCGAGACCACTTACAAAAGACTCCCACCGATAACGGTTACATATTCCCTGCAAATTTGGAATTTGTTGCAAAATAACAGAGATCAAATTGATAGTGATCCTGGTAAACAAAAAGGCAGTATATACATTGGAGATACTATAAAGATTACTTGTTTGGTGCAAAATAACGAAGAGAGAAAAATGTGCAGCCAGACCAAGACTTCAGCCTGGGACCCCTAAAGGGTGATTGTTCTCCTGGTTAAGTTACTGGACTACTTAAAAGTCTCTGACTGATAAGTGTTACTTATTGGCACTACATAAGTTAGTTTAAAAAAATGGTTGGTGATTGGAAGGTTTTGTAAAGTTTTGTACAGTGGTAAAATATTAAACATTGTAAAAGAAAATCTTATTTTTGTGTAATTTTTTCAAGAAGTAATTTTAATATACAGCATGAAAAAAATAGGAATGCATAGAAAAATTGTTTTCAAGATGCGTCAGATATACAATGTATAATATACTATTTTAGTATCACATTTATAAAATACTTTTTTTTTTGAGAATAGTGGTGAATATTTGAAATGAAAATATTACAAATTGAAATTATGAGAAAATAGATTGATTTACTGAACTAAAACAGATTACTACCCTTCAACAAGAGCTGTAAGACAACGCGCTCGACTATTTGACTTGACTATTTGAGTTTACCGTCGCTTCGACATTATTTCAGTCATATAGCGACGTCCAGCTAATTAATGGTGGAGAAAGACCCCGAATGCACTGAGGCATCCCGGTAGAACCACCGACCTACCGCAAGCCAGCTGGAAGGCTTCCTCACATGAAAACCCGAATGGCCCTGCCGGGATTCGAACCCACGCTGTGAGGGGCTGAGTGAGTGTTAAAGTCAGCGACTTTACCCTTTCGGCCACGGAGGCCCCTCGACTATTTGAATGCTTGTCAATAAAAATATTGCAGTTAAAGGCAAAATAGGAAACTCTGTATTATCAAAATATACACATGAAAAATAAACATGTGCTTTAAGTTTTAAAGCAAAATCTCAAAGAATTCAGTGAAAAAGTTAGTTAGTATAAAAATATTAATCAAGTCAGAAAAGGGGCATAATTATGTCAAATGACAGAGTTATGTACTCTTGACATGTACAAATAGAGGTCATGGTCATAAACAGGTATTTAAAGTTTCAAAGCAATACCTTAAAGGGTTAAGTGAAAAAATGAACCAAGATTCTTTAGATTCTTAAAAATAAAAAGGAAAAAAAAGGCATAACTGTTTTATAATTCATGACAGTCTGACCTCTAACACAGGCATGCAATTTCATGTGTGGATTATGAGGGGTATCCATGGAAAGAAGTGTTAGAAAAAAAGCAATGTTAAACAAGTTTTAACATTTTAAGTACAAAAAGGCCCAACAATATGTAAAAATATTTAAGAGTTACTGTTCCTGTAACTACATGTACTTGGACATACATTCCTGTTTCTACTGGTTGGTCTGATGTTGATAAACACATGTGTGAATTTTGAGAGACATCCATTGAGAGAAAGTGAAGATAATAGCAATGTAAAATAAAACTTTAAATAAAACTTTAAAAAAAGTTAAATCCAAAAAGTGCTATAAATTTGCAAAAAAAAATATTTGTAAAAGTTACTTCCCTATTTCTACTAGTTGGTGTGATGATGATGCATGTGATGCATGCGTGAAGTTTGGAAGACATCCATTGAGTTAAAGTGGAGATAATAACATTATTAAACAAAACTTAAATGTTTTTCTAAGTCCAAAAAGGGTTATAGATATAAAAAATGGAAGAGTTGCAAGTCCTGATTCTTCTTGTTGATCTCATGATGATCAAGCCATATATGAAGTTTGGGGGACATCTATCAAGTAAAACTGGAGAAATAGCAATGTTAAACAAAAGTTTTACATTTTTCAAAGTCCAAAAAGGGCCATAATATATGTATAATTATGCTAAAATATTTGGAAGAGTTACTGTTCCGGTTTCTACTGGTTGGTCTGATGATGATAAACACCTGTCTGAAGTTTCATAGACATCTTTTGAGTAAAACTGGAGATAATAGCAATGTTAAACAAAAGTTAAACATTAATTCTAAGTTCTAAGTCCAAAATGGGCCATAAATATGCAAAAATATTTGGAATAATTACTGTTCTTACATGTTTGAAGTTTGCGGGACATCAGCTTAGTAATAGTGCAGATAATGGCAACATTAAACAAGACCTTAACATTTCTTTTGACACTGTTGACATTTTGTTTTCATTGAGTTTCATGTTATTGGTACATGAAACATATATCACCAGCCTATCATAAATTTTAAGAGATTTTAGCTGAAGACAAAGGTAAATGACATGAAAGTAAAGGGTCATTCTCCAAAATTTATTATAACATCTTTTACAATTTATCAATACATTAAGCATATATCATCAGACTATCTAAGTAATACTGTGTATATAATTTTCCAAAAAGAGCAAATACTCTGAAGAGAAGAGCTCTCCTTGGAATATTTTTTGAAACATCAGAGTATTTTAACCCTTTCCCTCATACAGACTCATTTTGACGCACTCAATAGGTACCACATAAAGCCTGATCTGCACAAAAAAACACTTAAACCTTACCAAATGTAATTACAAAATCCTCATTTCCAGACCACTGAGGAGCAGCGAACAGCATAAAACCTGATCAGCCTGCGAGTTACTTGCAGGCTGATCTGGTTTTATGCTGTTCGCATAGGTCTTTTCATGGTTTCCTCTATGAGGGAAAGGGTTAATAGGAACAATGTGATGCTGCAGATTTTCTCATTTTTTTTAAATAAGGGCACTAACTGTGAAAGGAAAAGAGGTTCTAATAGAAAAAATTGCTCGTGACACATTGTCTCTAAGTCATTGATACATGTACCAAATATCATCAGCTAAATTTAAATATAAAGAGAATTGCTCTGGGAAGGGAAGACACTTTTTTAACAATGGACAATAACTAAGAAAAAGGGGCAATAGAGGGCAGAGTACAATACACCTAATTATAACATTTCAGGCCACTTGATTTGACCTGGTTACCTTCAGCAGTAACCAATGTCAAATATCGGGTACAATAAGTGTTCAAAGTTTTTATACAGATTATAATTAAAAGAAAATAAGTCAAACATCTGGAGGCCTCATTTTCCAGAATTTCAGGAAAGAACCATGAGATTATCATTAGGAAAAAATATTTTTGAACACTAGCTCCAGGAGAAAGATTTTGAATTTAAGTACATGTATATATATATAGAGAGAGAGAGTACATACAGAAACTAGCTGCCTCCACTTAAGACATCATTTTTCAAAAGGATCAAATTCATTTTAACAATGTGGTATGTGGGTGACCATTTGTGCCAAATGAAATTAAAATCTGACCATTAGTTACAAGGATTTTTTTTTATAAATATATAAACAGTATGGTTATTAGGAAACTAGCCAACCATCTGGTGCTCCTTTTTTTTAAGGAATAAACTTCAAGTAAGCAATTATGGTAGAAGGCAATGAGGTAACCATTTGTTTTTGCAAATGGTTTCAAAGGGAAGAAATTTAAGGGACAACTTAATTTTAGCAATGACAGTAGAAGTCTGAGGTGGCAATTTGTAACTGATGAAATTGAATTATTCTGGCTCTTTGTTTCAGGGAATTTTTAAAAAAAAATTAAATTTTGATCACTGGTTTTATAAGGAAAAATGTGCCATCAGAAGATGGGACACAAGGTGATCAGAATAGATCACATTTGGCTTGATGTGTTATGTCGAACTAAGAACGGTTATGATCAGGATACATCGTTTTAAGTTATTGTTTGTGTTATTTCAATTATTTTAAGAAGCAGTTTTGGTCCATGAAAAAAAAAATTAAATTGGAAACAAACTGATGTGCTTACACTTTAGAAAGGATGACTGACAATCTGGAATGACAGTCTCCCATATTTTCTATTCAATAAACAAATCTATAAGTTCAAAAAAAAAATTTCAGAGTTTCTTCTTACATTTCAGAGCATGATATTAAATACCATTTGCTATAAGAACATTCATGAGAAACTTTTTAATCACTAGATAAATAAATAAGGGAGTTTTAGACCTTCTGAACTTTTAGTTAACCCTTTCCCTCATAGAGGATACCATGAAAAGACCTATGCGAACAGCATAAAACCAGATCAGCCTGCGAGTAAATCGCAGGCTGATCAGATTTATGCTGTTCGCTGCTCCTCAGTGGTCTGGAAATGAGGATTTTACAATTAAATTTGGTAAGGTTTGAGTTTGGCTTTCTGCAGATCAGGCTTTATGTGGTACGTCAAAATGAGTCTATATGAGAGAAAGGGTTACGAGAAATCTGAGTTGAAATGTTGTGAAATGCAAGCAAGGTCATTTTTTTTATGAGGGTAAAATTAAAACACAACAAATCATCAAAAATAAAACTAAAAGAAAAAGAGAAAATATAGTATAACAGGTTTGTCAGTGATTGTTGTGCATCCGTTCAATGGCCGACAAGCACATATATACAAACCATTTCACTCTGAAATCAGACGTTCACTAAGTCAAGAAGTCCTCTCTGACTGTCACCAAGTCAGTCTTCATGTTGGTATAACATTCCACACAGTGTTCAGTTGGGTAGTAAACATATGCATCAGATTTCCCAACAGTCACAGATTTGTCAGTTTTGTCACAAAGTATACCACATATATGTATTGCAATACCCCTGATGAAATGGTCTATTGGTTGTTTGAGGTGTTAATTGCTGCTGAGGTGAACAGAATGTTGAATTATGGCTTGAAAACTGGATAAAAGCTGCCCCTGGCCTTTCTTAAACACTTATGAAGCTTCCCCTGGCCTTTCTTAAACACTTATGTATTGTCAGTGTCCAATTTACCAGGTTTTTCGCAGCTGCTCCCATTTTCTATGTATTGCAAGCTGAAAAAGGTCGAAAAATGAAGATAATTAGTTGCATATTCATAATTTTAAATATACAGTGTGTGAACATCAGTAATATATCTGCTTTAGTATTAAAACATATAAATTAGAAAGAGATTTCAGAGATAGCTGATTCACATACTGCATATTACTCACAATAGGGGATAAATATGTGTGTATATATATATGTGGGGTGTGCTACCGGCCGGGTAGCTCAGTCGGTATAGCATTCGCCCTGTAAGTGAAAGGTCCCAGATTCAAGTCCCGGTCAGACTATACATATTTCTCACCGTGTGACATAAGGCCCCCAACGTTTGACTGTGACATAAGCGGTAGGTCTGTCTAATTATGCCTACACATGGTTATATTTACCCAGTAACTCCTAGAATTCAGGGACAAATTCTAAAATGAAGGGGGATAATGTCACAGTACTGATTACTCACAATAGGGAAGAAAGATGTGTATGTGGGCGTGAAGCTCAGCCGGTAGAGCATTCGCCCTATAAGTAAAAGACCCCCGGTTCCAGTCATGGTCTGAGGCTGCAAATCTTTTTCTCCTAACAGTGACATATAGGTGTAAATAAAAAAAAAATGTATTGCATTAAAGCATTAAAATTTCATTACATAAATTGTTTCCCATATTTTTTTTTTACTCACTATATACATTTTTTTTAGCTCACCTGAGCACAAAGTGCTCAAGGTGAGCTTTTGTGATCGCCCTTCGTCCGGCGTCCGTCGTCGTCCGTCGTGCGTCGTGCGTCGTCAGTCGTCCGTCGTCAACAATTTGCTTTAAACGACATCTCCTCTGAAACCGCTGGACAGAATTTAATGAAACTTGGCACGAATGTTCCTTGGGTGAGGCTCTACGAAAGTTGCTAAAATAAAGTTGATCCATGAAGAACTCTGGTTGCCATGGCTACAAAAAGAAAAATAATTTGAAAACTTTAAAAATCATCTCCTTCAAAACTACTGGCCAGATTTCAAAATAATTTGGTTCAGATGTTCCTTGGGTCAACCTCTACCAAAGTTGCTAAAATTATTCCGATCCGTAAAAAAACATGGCCGCCAGGGGCGGGGCTTATTTGCCTTATATGTATATATAGAAGCCTTTAAACAACATCTCTGAAACCACTGGACAGAATTTGATTAAACTTGGCAGGAATGATCCTTGGGTCAACCTTCACAAAGTAGCTAAAATAAACTTGATCCATATAGAACTCTGGTTGCCATGGCAACAAAAAGAAAAAAAAATATGAAAACTTTAAAAAGCATCTTCTTCAAATCTACTGGCCAGATTTAAAAAAAAATTGGTACAGATGTTCCTTGGGTCAACCTCTACCAAAGTTGCTAAAATTATTCCGATCCGTAAAAAAACATGGCTGCCAAGGACGGGGCTTATTTGCCTTATCTGTATATAGGGAAAACTTTAATCAACATTTCCTCTGAAACCACTGGACAGAATTTGATTAAACTTGGCAGGGATGATCCTTGGGTCAACCTTCACAAAAGGTGCTAAAATAAACTTGATCCATGTAGAACTCTGGTTGCCATGGCAACAAGAAGAAAAACAAATGAAAACTTTAAAAATCATCTTCTTTAAAACTACTGGCCAGATTTTAAAAATAAATTGGTACAGATGTTCCTTGGGTCAACCTCTACCAAAGTTGCTAAAATTATTCCGATCCGTAAAAAACATGGCTGCCAGGGGCGGGGCTAATTTGCCTTATATGTATATAGAGAAACCTTTAAACAACATCTCCTCTGAAACCACTGGACAGAATTTGATTAAACTTGGCAGGAATGATCCTTGGGTCAACCTGCACAAAAGTTCCTAAAATAAACTTGATCCATATAGAACTCTGGTTGCCATGGCAACAAAAAGAAAAAAAATATGAAAACTTTAAAAATCATCTTCTTTAAAACTACTGGCCAGATTTTAAAATAAATTGGTACAGATGTTCCTTGGGTCAACCTATTTATCTCGGGTGAGCGATTTAGGGCCATCATGGGCCTCTTGTTCCATAGATCCGCCGTGCAATAATACAGTGGATACTACTCCCGAAACGGGTGAAATTAGCGATAACTACTGAATTCCTTGCGGCCGAGGAGAGATTATACATTTCAATGTGAGTAGTTAATTTGTTTAGTTGTATAATTGCATCGGTTAGCCTCGTCCTATCGCAGAAATGACTCTTTACACTGGGAATCCGGGTATACGAAACAGTGTCGATATTCATGAAAATAAGGGTTAGTTTCCTAATGCGGGTTTCGTTGCAGGATACTTGCGTTTGCATTTGTGAAAAAAGTTGTGATTTTCTGTTACATAAATGTAAATGCAAAGTATTTAAATATTACATCATAAATGACCGAGATATTGGCATTTTTTTAAGGAGGATATGAATCTTGGCTAATCGGGAGTAGTATCCTTTGTTTTATATATAGTGATATGGCTCACCTTTCGTGCCTGACCCTTTGTTTAATACAGGTGACCACTTATACAGGTCAACAAATCGAACAAATTTGTTTTTAAAATGACCGCGGTCACAAATATTGGGTGAGTGACATATACGATTGGATTTTCTTACATAAGAACGCCGAATACAGATATACTATTGCCAAAAAAGGATGAAACCAAAAACAAAATTAAGTTTTCTAGTTTGAACAAACACAAAGAAAGTCAGCTAACATTTATTTTTCTGTAAATTTCTCTTACCCCGACCCCCACACTGATCACCCCACCCCCTACAATTAGGGGTTGTTCGAGTTAGCAGAAAAACGCTTATTATTATCAATACGCATAAAGCAGCTTGTTCACAAATTGTCACTGACTCAGAAATTGATTCTACAGACGCATTGTCACCCAGTGCAACCATCCGTGATTGTAAAAAGAAACGGGTGGTTTCCCCACCACAGACAATACCGTTACAGACGGTATTGAAAATTTATGCAGAAATGTAGAACCTATAATAAACTTGTGTTTTGAGTTTCATTTGCCGTCTATTGGCTGGTCACACAGATTTGTGCGTTATCCGTTAAGTTGAGTTGTCAACGATAACTCAAGTTTGTTAGTATGTTGTTAATACGTGCAGTATTTTCTATATTATCCCTCGCCAAAAGGAGGTCGAATATATGTTTGTGAAGTTTGTACCTGAAGGCCCACGTATGGTCGTTTTAATCCACCAAGATAACTATCCCCTCTTTTCCAGAACACGGAGTTACCACAAGAGCTTCTCCGGGTATCTCTGGAGGCATCCCATGGACTGTAGATCGATAATCAAATGAAAATGCATCAGCATGTCAGAACACATGTAGAATCATAAATTTTCGTGGGAGACTAATTTTCGTCGATTTCGTGGACCTCTCTCTCAACGAATTTTAATACCCTCGAAAACTGTTCATTTATTAATCTTCACATATACTAGAACATGAATCCACGAATATATGTACCAACGAAACTGACATTATCATAGATTCCACGAAATTTAATGCCAACGAAAATTAATGATTTTAAAGTACATGTTATGACACAGGAGCACTTTCTGCATATCACTAATCTTTCATTCACTAGCATGCATAAATCGTCCGCAACAGCTGCTAGTCTGAATTGTAGGTTGTTGCCAAATTTAAGTTCCGAATGAACCTAGAGTTATGGTTCTTGAGCATTGCACTTCGATACCTATCTAGGTGTCAAGTTTGGATTGAATCCATGCACTAGTTTTGAAGTTATGCCCTGGACAAGAAAGTGTGACGATGGCCTCACTAAGTGATCCCTATGTGTCTGCCATGCTACGCAGGCGACTTAATACATGTATATTTCACCGGTAGGTCAATCATAGGTCATGGGTAGGTCGTAACGTGATCGGGGGAAAACGTCGCAAGTCGTAGTAGATTGTGGTAGTTTTGGTTGATCGTGGCACGTCGTATTGGCGTCGTACGACTTTGTAAGATGGTAAGATCCACCACGACCATCATGATTTGTTCAGATTGTACGACCGCCGTGGGAAGGTCTGAACACAGTCGGTGTGTGTGTGTGTGTGTGTGTGTGTGTGTGTGTTATTGTTGTTATTTTTATATTTATGTTGAAATTTGCATAATCACGCCGATCTTGCGACCAAATTACATTTGGCGTAGGTTGTGAGAAAGGTTATTAAGATGGAAGGAGGCTGAAGTGTGTTTTACGACAGTAACGACACTGTGAGAATCGTGGTGTATATAATCATATACTTTGTGTATTTCTTTTAAAGGACGTTTGCTAGTTTTCTACATTTTCTATATAGACAAAGAAGAAAAAATTTAATTCATTCATAGATTTTTTTAAATTTTGCATGATTATAGAGAATCATAAAAGAAACTTTTTTATAGGGGAAACAGTTTGGGGTCGGCGTCCGAAATTTTGAGTTATCAGCCCCTGAATGTGATATTGATGCATATAATACTAGTCTATTTAACTTTCTGCCGATAGTGAAAATACAGAAAATGACAGGATTTTATAAAGACAACTATATCGTTGTGCACGTCTTTTCCGATAACGCATTTTCTCGAATTTTTTGTCACACCCATTACCCCCATACTTGCAAAACAGTTGATTAAATTCACATTAAATCGTCATACATGGCAATAATGCACGTTCGTTGCGTTATTTTTATTTATATGATTACAGTGAATTATGTATATCTTATGTAAATCAAATGCTTTCGGTAGAACCCAAGCAGACGAAAACAAAATGATTGCAAAATGATGTTTACTGCAAAAACGTGCGATATTACGTAAAAATTATTAAGATGTATTGATATCTTAAAATTATTTGTTCATGAAAATGTTGAAGTTGACTCATGGTTTTATGTTCTTCTTAGATCTGCAGATTATGCATAAATCATCAAACGTCAGTCATTTCGAAGTTATGTTATTAATAACGGGTCTCAAATCAAGTATTACATATTCTACAAGTTCTTGAAGCAAACGGCCTGGCGGCGTGAAGTTAGCGGTTTGGTGGCGTGAAGTTAGCGGTTTGGTGGCGTGAAGTTAGCGTTGGCGTGACAATAGCGGTGGCGTGAAGTTAGCGGCCTGGCAACGTGAAGTTAGCGTTGGCATGAAAATAGCGGTGGCGTGAAGTTAGCAGCCTGGCAACGTGAAAGTCAAAATAAGTATGATGCTCTTAAATACTCTCACACTCACGCAGTGATCTCCCTTGCACGCACACTTTGCAAAAGACGCTACAGTTGTAAGGGGAGGTAACAACTGCATGGAGTTTGAAATCCTTTATGTAAAGAAACCCCATTTTGTAATAAACGCATGAATGCACTCGGAGACATGACTAACAGTTTTATGCAACACGGCCCCTAGACCGTTAAGCTGTTAACTTCCAGCCGTCTACTTCGTATGTTGCAGGCTTCCTAGTTTTCAAATGGTCGGCAAATACCGATGTGAATATTACTCATAGCTTGTCTACGACCTATCGCGAAATCTCCACAACTAATCCGACAGTCGTGACGACAATATGTAACGACTTTACAGTGTCGGGGTAGGTCTTGATTCTTTAAAAGCGGCTCGTTCACAGATGGTCATTAACTAGGAATTTGATGTTTACTATATGTGTGTAGTTACGTTACGTCTGTTAATATCCATCTACAGACGTAATGTCACTCAGTGCAAGCATCTGTGATCGAAAAAAAAATATGGTGGTTTTCGCATTACAGACAATCACCAACATTAACGAGGAAGAGTAGAAAATTATTATAAATTTCTACTGATCATCTATGAAAAAGCTGCTTTAAATGTTCATATATTTTGCCCCGCTGCTACGCTTCGACCCCCCCCCCCTTCTGTTCATTCCTAGACGATATAAGATCTTCAGACCAGGGAAAGAGATCGTGAAGGTAGAAAGAGGTGCTTAATTGGACAATATTATCCTTTAATTGCATGTATGGGCATATATCACTGTACTGTTAAGGGTCACCGATTACAGTAATCGCAAGTAAACATCCTCTAGTATTTCGGAGTCTTCAAAATGGCTTGAAAATTAAAGTATCAATGTCTTGAACACGATCTTTTTTATTGTCTCTTATACCCCTGTTACACTTATACTCGTCCTCAGTACGACCTAAAAGTTCTAGCGAAACGGGCTTGAACGGCGTGAAAACGAAGTGGTCGTAGTAACAACGTATTGATATCTGTTTACGATCGTTATAGACGAGTTTGGACGACTTTGGTCGAGATGGCCTCTCCAAAGTTTTGAACAGACTCAAAATTTCTGAAAAGGTACACCGTTCTGAAATAAAACGTAGTGCTATCGTATCGAAAACGAGATGGTCGTATTGCGAACGTAACAGTCGTACTGCAAGCGGACTAAGGACGTTCTGGGACGTAGTGCGATCGACTTGCTGTTAGAAGTGCGATCTCGCAACGATCTTGCTAGTTTCTAACTCGTTTATCTCATCCAGAGACCGACCTATCTAGATTGCATAACGTTTTTAGTGCGTCCTTACTTCGTCTTTTTTGATAAAAGCAAAACAGATAGTTCTTTACACGATTCTACACAGTCCTAAGCGTTTGCAGTACGTCCT
The DNA here is from genome assembly GCA_021229015.1 of Solen grandis. Taxonomy (NCBI): domain Eukaryota; kingdom Metazoa; phylum Mollusca; class Bivalvia; order Adapedonta; family Solenidae; genus Solen; species Solen grandis. The sequence goes on from CM037779.1 coordinate 3,839,795, forward strand.
TAGTACGCTCTATCCGTGTCAAGTACGAATTGTTGCGTTTGTATCCAGTCCTTTCAACGACCATTCCGTTTGCAGTGCGATCAAAACAGGAGGGTATAAATACGGATCGTCCTCTCATAGGATCATAGAAAAGTCACGCATTTACCATGGATGACGTTGCTGTAGAATGAGGGCTTCCTGAAAAGTGCCGAGTTTTTATAGGTCGGACCAGAACTTGCACTCAGTTACGATCTGAACGTACTGAGGACGGGACAAGGACGTAGTGAGATCGAGTTGAACGGTCTGCAAACGAGGTAGTCGAGTTAAGGACGGGAGTGGACGTTACGGGAACGAACTAGAACTAGTAACGAAACGGACGCGAACTAGCTGTAGTCGGACTAGAACTGTTTGAATACGTTGTATATGGTCGTTTTATATCCCGTTCTGAACGGTCTGCTGACGGTCTGAGGACGGAATTGTCGAGTCAACAACGGTGTGTGAACTAGTTGATTGTATTCTAGCCACATTTTGGCTAAATCTCTCCGTTTTAACCCGACGTCAACTCGTTTTATAAGGTTTTCGGGAGCCCTATAGGACGTAGTCAAAACGGGCTCTAGTGTAACAGGGGCATTAAAACTATTCAGTTTGAAACATGTCTCTGGGAATTAGAAGTTAAGAGTCATTATACGAAAGGGATATACATTAAAAATATTTATTTCTGCTACACGCTATGATTATGAATTAAATACATGTGTCTCAGTCTCACGGTGTATTTATAGTTTCAAATTGTCGTCATGTGCACATTTCTTTTGAATTCTTTACTTCATATAGACTCGTTTTGATGCATTGCTAGTCGGAGGAGACCCAGTTCAAACAACTGCTACTAGAAGCTGTCTGATCAGGGTCTTCTCTGTTTGATCATGCAATTTTGTAGCTCAAGTTGTGCACAATCTAAACAGCGCATAAAATCCATTGATTTATATTCAAGTTTAAGTTCAGTAAATTAATATTCATCAAGTCATTAATTAGTACACGAATATTCATGATGTAAGGGTTAAACATCAAAGTGAAGCAAAGAACCATTAAAAACACCTGTTAAAAAATCTGTTAAATGCAATGATAGAACTGAAATTATCCCCCATACTTTATGTATATTTACGCCAAAAGAGGGCGTTGGTTTCTCAATGTTCCTCGTGCAAGTAGCATTTTGTGTCACTGCCAGCGACTGTCACGGGTTTTAAGGTAGCTCCCAAATGTTGGTCAATGTGAATAGACAGAGTTCAACACCAGTTCCTTTATTTGTGAACAAATAAATATCCAGGATGATTGATGACCATTGCTTATTCGCATATCAACGGTAAGATACTTTTAAAAAAGTGATTTTCATGATTTTATCTAATAGCATCTGCTTAAAGCATACTGCTTTTTCAATGCTATAGATCACACACACACACACACACACACACAAGCAAACAAACAAAAAAGAAAATACGCTATCGAGAGGGATTAGTACAAGTTGTAACGACTTGTTTACGGACGTAAAAAGAAAGCTATTCTTTTCTACACGATGACCGTATATGTCCTATATACAGCCTATTAAATGACCAAAACAACAGCTTACGATGGGGTATTAAAGATCCCCTATGTGTATTTTGACATTTTGAACCAGAGTCCTAGCTCAAATTCCACGAACAACACTGAACGGTAGGTAAAATTTGACCCTGAACGGTAAGTAAAACCACCCTGACTGACTTGACTGTTTGAGTTTACCGTCGCTTCGACAGTATTTCAGTCATATAGCGTCGTCCAGCTAATTACAGGTGGAGGAAGACCCTGAATGCACGGAGGCATCCGGGTAGAACCACCGACCTACCGCAAGCAATCTGGAATGCTTCCTTACATGAAAATCCGAATGACCCTGCTGGGATTCGAACCCACGCGGTGAGGGGCTGAGTGAGTGTTAAAGTCGGCGACTTTACCCTCTCGGCCACGGAGGCCCCCTGAACGCTAAGTAAAACTTATTATTTTTTTCTCTCTCTCTCTCCCGAACGCTAAGTAACCCCCCCCGAACGCTAAGTAAAAGAAATGACCCTGTACCTTTCCTCAGCGGATTGGCAAACACAGAAGACCCAGATCCTACAGCACCTCCAAGGGTTTCCTCTGTTGCCTCATACAATATATGTATCTCAGATTCTACAGTTTGTATGGCAAAGTAAACCCCATTTTTTTCATTTCCCATTTAAAGTTCAGTAAATTCATTTAAAAAATCATGTTTTTTTTATACTTTTTGTTGTAACAACTTCGTGTAGATGTTCTTTTCATTTGTTTGTGGGTATATTTACCGACGACGCAACACTTTAAGTCATATGTTGACGATGATATTTTAACAGGACCCGTGTTTTCGAAAATAAAAATGATACTTAACTATGATTTTCATACTCAAACTCAAACTGTGCTCATTAGATTTAATAGGGATTTGAGTATGATACTCTTTGAGTCTGAGGTCGTGCTTAAGTATTTTCGAGAACACGTGGCCAGGTGAAGGATGTCCCTGAGAGTACAGGTAGATGTATTAGGATAGAACCACCGACCTATCTCGAGGCTACATAAATAGTCCGAATGACCGAGCCAGGATTTGAACCCAAAACGGAAAGGGGCTTATTGTGATCGTCTGTGACTATAACCATTCGACCATACATACCCCTCGGTTCCTGACATATTAAGCGAAGTTAATCCACTAAATTACAGTTTTAACGTCATAAAACAGCTAAACGTCATTTAAGGTATTCCATTCATTTTTAAATTGTAAGCAAAGTCCATCAAGTGATCGTGAGAATTTTATAGTAAATGCAAACTTTTATAGACTTAGAGCAAAAGAGCCTATAACCCCAAGTCAATGGATGCTTGCATCAGTACTGATGTATTTTTAAGCATTTGAGGGATCATGCATATAACTTAATGATGGATGGAATACCTTAATTTCAATTTTCAGCAAGGGAACATATTGTCATAGTAATTATATATCCAGCAGTAATCACATAATTAAATACGAAACTTAGATTTCTTTTGAATGTTTGAAATTCAGTAAAACTCCTTATAAATACAATCAAGTTCATCAATGATATGTTTCAATGAAATCATTACAGTAACCTACACTTTTTTTTGACTCCTTTAAAATGATGTTTTACATATTTAAATAGGACATGAAGAAAAAAAATCAACCACTGCTAGTTCTACATCAACCACCATTATAACGATTCGATTTTCACACCATGTCAGAAAAAGTCTAATAGATTTTTTTAGATATTATATCATAACTATATAAGGTATCTAAGCTGACAAAAATAACTGATATGAAAATTCAGTTTAAATTAACAATATATATATTTTTTTCTTTTTTTTTCTTTTCTTTTTTGGATTCGAACACATGCGGTGAAATCCAGTGAAGATTTGCAGACTGAGTTCCTACCATTGCGCCATTTTGAAGACTATCGCAAGCCTCTTAACAACAATTATAACATTATCCCTTGACTATTTTGATAACCATTTCCCATTCGTTGGAAAATAATAATAATACCAAAATAAGCTTTAGTTTGACAACACCGGTTTAATCATTTGTATTTTTTCAACTTTTATACGGAAGACATATTCTGTATGTGTTAAAAGTCAACGTAATAATAAGTGTTCAATGTATAAAGATATAAATATGTTAAGGTATAATAACAACACGAAAGTGATATCAGATGTAAATCATTGAGAGAATTCTTGTTTGCTCTTCACAAAGCTGACATTATATACTAGTATATCTAAAGAATGAGGACTCTCAGTAGACTTGACTTGACTATTTGAGTTTACCGTCATTTCGCCAGCATTTCAATCATATAGCGACGTCCAACTAATTACAGGTGGACGAAGACCCCGAATGCACGAAGGCATCCAGGTAGCACCACCGACCTACCGCAAGCCAGCTGGAAGGCTTCCAGTATCTCTATAGGTCGCCAAGGGTGAACATATTTAACGGCGCCGTGGTCCAGTGGTAACGTATCTGATTACGGATCCGAAGGTTGTGGGTTCGAACCTCGTTGGAGAAATCTTCACGACCTTCCCGGGCGCAAAGTAATGGTCCAACCCAAGAACCGTCGTGAGGGAATAGTATAGGTTGCAAGAACTTGTTTCCCAATCGACGTAAAATAAATATGTTTAAACGTATCCAACCTTTACTGTTGTACAGTTTAGGTCTCAATTGCAACATACATCTACCAAAGTTGTAGAAATAGTACTTTTATAGCTCCTTTTCTTGGCGCTCAGCATATAAGGGTAGTTGCAGGACTGGTTTGCTCGGTGTCAGGATAATGTGACTGGTTGTGGTATCATGCCACATGCCACATGTCTACGGCGTGTTACTGCAGTGTGGCAGCACCGTCTCAAGTAGACATCGTCTTAAAATGACTGTAATGCTGTCTTTGGGGCGTTAAACCCAACAAACTAACAAAAAAAACAAAAACAAAAAAAGAATTATGCAGGTGGTTGTTTTATGCAGATTGTCGCTAAAACAAGTTCGGCTATATACACCTATATACACTAAATCGATTCAGCAATGTTTTTTCATGAGTTAATCTGTCTACGAGTATGCCCAAACTGTTATATACTGTACCCACCGTAGTGAAGCTATGCTTGGCTAAGTTTGATCATTAGCCGCAGTACAAAGCGTCCCGATACGACGTTGCTTACGAAAAATATTAAATCCAGTTTACTAAAGGATTTGTTAAACTATATCAAAGCTGTGAATATGTATTTATGTATTGTTTCTTTCCTATTTAAGTGATTAAATAACGTGGACTTACAAAAAGGAAAAATCATCCAAAAACATGTCCGCCATATCAAGGAAGGAACTCTTTGTTTTATTCGTTTTATTTGTGTCAGCATTCTGGATTTTTAAAATCGTTTCATTTTACGAAAAGGAGCCATTATTGCAGCCTTTTACACATGATTATTTAATTCATGGATTACCGGATGGCTCGAGACAGGTTTGTAAAAGCATTACATGCAGATGACCGCAAATGCAGGTGGTGTTTAATGCAGGTGGCCGCTAATATAGGTGGTGCTTGATGCAGGTGGCCGCTAATATACATGGTGTTTAATGCAGGTGGCCGCTAATATAGATGGTGTTTAATGCAGGTGGCCGCTAATATACATGGTGTTTAATGCAGGTGGTCGCTAATATAGATGGTGTTTAATGCAGGTGGCCGCTAATATAGATGGTGTTTAATGCAGGTGGCTGCTAATATAGATGGTGTTTAATGCAGGTGGCCGCTAATATAGATGGTGTTTAATGCAGATGCTGCTAATATAGATGGTGTTTAATGCAGGTGCTGCTAATATAGATGGTGTTTAATGCAGGTGGCCGCTAATATAGATGGTGTTTAATGCAGGTGGCTGCTAATATAGATGGTGTTTAATGCAGGTGCTGCTAATATAGATGGTGTTTAATGCAGGTGCTGCTAATATAGATGGTGTTTAATGCAGGTGCTGCTAATATAGATGGTGTTTAATGCGGGTGGCCGCTAATATAGATGGTGTTTAATGCAGGTGGCCGCTAATATAGATGGTGTTTAATGCAGGTGCTGCTAATATAGATGGTGTTTAATGCAGGTGCTGCTAATATAGATGGTTTTTAATGCAGGTGCTGCTAATATAGATGGTGTTTAATGCGGGTGGCCGCTAATATAGATGGTGTTTAATGCAGGTGGCCGCTAATATAGATGGTGTTTAATGCAGGTGCTGCTAATATACATGGTGTTTAATGCAGGTGCTGCTAATATAGATGGTGTTTAATGCAGGTGGCCGCTAATATTGATGGTGTTAAATGCAGGTGGCCGCTAATATAGATGGTGTTTAATGCAGGTGGCTGCTAATATAGATGGTGTTTAATGCAGGTGCTGCTAATATAGATGGTGTTTAATGCAGGTGGCCGCTAATATAGATGGTGTTAAATGCAGGTGGCCGCTAATATAGATGGTGTTTAATGTAGGTGGCCGCTAATATAGATGGTGTTTAATGCAGGTGGCCGCTAATATAGATGGTGTTTAATGCAGGTGCTGCTAATATAGATGGTGTTTAATGCAGGTGGCCGCTAATATAGATGGTGTTTAATGCAGGTGGCTGCTAATATAGATGGTGTTTAATGTAGGTGGCCGCTAATATAGATGGTGTTTAATGCAGGTGCTGCTAATATACATGGTGTTTAATGCAAGTGCTGCTAATATACATGGTGTTCAATGCAGGTGCTGCTAATATAGATGGTGTTTAATGCAGGTGGCTGCTAATATACATGGTGTTTAATGCAGGTGCTGCTAATATACATGGTGTTCAATGCAGGTGCTGCTAATATACATGGTGTTTAATGCAGGTGGCCGCTAATATAGATGGTGTTTAATGTATATATATATATGTAGAAAAAAAAGGATAGCACGATATTCCTTCTAAGTTAGTAGCTTAACATTTTTTTAAGGCAGGGTGCACTTTTTTTTTTGTCAGAAGCTGATAGTTTGTTTATTTGCTGGGTTTAACATCCCGCCGACAGTATTTCGAGGATGTGTCTACTTGAGACAGATATAGTGCTGTCACACTGCAGTATCACGCCGATTACATGTGGCATGATGCCACGCCCAGTCAAATTATCCTGATACCTGGTCAACCAGTCCTGTAATTACCCTGTTTATGTACTGAGCGTCAAGCAGGGAGCTAACAGTATCATTTTGAATGACTTTAGTATGTTGCGGCCGGGACTCGAACCCACGAACCCCGCTCAAGGGTAGAATATTCCACAAGAATGTACCAATATCTTGAAAAATACCTATATTGTAGGTCAAAGTCACAAAACTAATGAACACATATTGATGAAATTTATATAGTATTTAGTCCTAAGAAACGTCTTATTCACGGTCCATGTCAAAAACATATACTTATCACTAAACAGGACTTTGGCCGCCTGAACATCATAACAACATAAATTAAATATGAAATCATGCAGCAAATTACATAATGTTATTTTCAGGTAATGTCCCTGTAATGGTCCTGCTACGTCTTGGACCACTAAACCTCTACCAAGAAAACCAAGATACCCTAATGAAACATTAGGAAATCTTGGTTATCTCCGTGAAAGGCCATGAGATCCGAAATGTAGCGGAAACATTACAGCGACTTTACCTAACGTTCTTGAGGGGTTTTTTTGTGTGTGTGTTTTTTTTTTGTGTTTTTTTGTTGTTGTTGTTTTTTTATATATTATTAAAATTGAATTTCGTTCTTGTGTTTTTATATTTTACAAACTGTTGAAACTCTTTCATGTACAAAGTTTAACCTGTATTAGCGGACACTTGTTCTAAGCAAACAACCTTTAATTAATGACCAGCGTTAAGATTATCCATCCATCATTAAACTGTGATCATGGCCCATCAATAGGTCGTGGGTATTTTATCGTAAATGCAAGCCTTTGAGCAAAAGATGCCATAACTCCAGGTCAGTGGATGCTTGAATTTGCACTAAAGTTTTTTTAGCAGTTACAAACCATGATTATATAATACTGGTGGATTGATTACCTCAAGATATACAAATGACCACGTATCATACATTTTACCACAATTTAGCGGTTACATCTTTGTTAAGCACTCACTACATTTTGTTTCCTTTAATGACCGTATGAGACAATTGTGACGATACCCGTACATCATCATATGGGTATCGCTAATCTAACACCGACTAGGAAAAAAGCCATTGATAATCGAGTATTCTTTGTACACCTCTCTAAAAGCCGTTTTAATCGCTCGTTATTCAAACACATGTTACGAATTTGCATACTGTTACCAGATGGTGGGATATAGCACACGCGAAGAGAAAAAAAGTGCATTATTACATAGGGCTGGGCCGATGGATCGGACTATCGATTAATTGCAATGGTTATGAGGACGATAGTACTGCATCGATAGTGGTTTCTGACCATCGATAATATCGCCGATAGTGTTCCTGACTATCGATAGTCAGTAATATATACACCTGACCACAAAGTCTATCTGTTAAGCAAAAGAAAAAAACCAACAAACATTCCCTAACGTTGCAGTTAAAAGAGTAATTCATATCGTGTCGGTTTTTGGGGATTTGTTGCCAGTCTAATGTACATGTAAGGGATGGATATGGCTAAATCACTGACGAATGACGATAAAACTGACTCATAATTATAGCTTTTGAGTTCGAACAACAAATCAAAACAATCTCAATTTACAAGTCAATAACGTTTTCTTGAACTGTCTATAAAGTATAACACATTTTATTTTCGTATGTTTATATAACATGATTAACATTATAGCTGAAAATAAACATTACGTTTATCGCTGACGTGAGCATGCTATGGTTCTGGAATTATACCGTACCTGAAATAAACATCATGGCAACTCGCTCGCGTGACATTCAGTTTCAAATAGTTAAAAACAAAAGTGCAAAGTCACAATTTGTTGGATATTTTTGTTTTTACTTTTGAATAAGTTTATTTTTTCTTTACTTGAGATTATATATATATATATTTGACAAAGCTGTCAGTTGTGGATTTGAAAATAAAAACAAAGATAAAAAATGTTTATAGTTAACTGATACATTTATTTCCCTTTTATAAGACATGAGTCAAAGGGTCATTGGTAAAGCAATAGTATCGCAATGCATAGCAATATTAATCCTGCAATAGTTGAACTATTGCAATAGCAACATACTGACTATCGATAGTATCGCAATAGTCATTTTTTGGGGTCAATGGTCAGCCCTATTATTACAGAAGGAAATCCTTATGGTTATTTTGACAGATATCCAGTATTTCCTAGCATTCGGTAAAACATTATTAACGACAAGCTTTACGTGTCAGCAAACATAATTTCACGAACTCGGTATGTTTTCCCGAGTGTTATGAAAAACTGTACGTATTTTTATTATCGTTTATATTTTGAATACATTGATTTACAGTTTGTCCGACTTAATCGTCCAATGAAATGCATTCATTTCGTTCAAAATTTGAAAAATATATAGCATAAAATGATCCGTGAGGTCATGATGTGGAGAAGATATGAGTGTGTGCTGCCTACGTGATCTTTGGACTGATGGGCGGAGCTTGTTTGCGGCGACGGGTGGTTACGTTATGTTTTACATGTAATCTTATAAAATGTACCCAGTGATACTGACTCTGAACCATCACGTGTACTGTTAATCAAACGGGAGTTGGTTCCATAACGCGAGGTCAAAGGCAAAGCTGTATGGCGTACGTGACAAACTGTAAATATGTTATCGTTTATTTTTTAAATTTTATGGATTTATCGCAGCGTTTCGCTTCGCGTCGCTTGCGATTAATTTCATAAAATTTAAAATATAAACGATAACTAATACATAACACGGTTCATTTTATGCAATTTATCTTTCAATTTTTTAACGAAATATAAGCATTTCATTGGATGATCAAGATGGACAAACTAAATTTGACAAGAGAATCATAGAGACCTATGTGTAGGGCACAATTTTCCGCATTGCATGCGCTACATACCATTAAAATTTATAAAGAATTATTATACAGTAGTATTTTATGTCTGTTTAACCGTCTCCGTATAACTAAATGGTGATTAGAGTCCGCATCATTATAATAATGTCTACATCCGCGATAGCGGTGGACGGAATGTTTTTATCTTTGCTGTTTTTTTATCTCCTATAACAATACGCTTCGCAGATAATTCGTACATCCCATGACCGCTCTACATTCTCATTACTAAATCCCTATCAACGCATATCTTTCTCTTTTGTTATACATAATCTGTTTACCTATACTTAAAGGATCTTTTGGTTGGTTTTAGGTCTACGGGGTTCCGGACGAGGAAGCGGTTCTGACACAAAACTGCAAGAAAATGTCCGGGATCGACTTGCATCTATACTCGCAAATGATGGTACGCAAAACAAAAATTTGCGATGCTTGCAAAATCCTACGCATGAACGGCCAGAGTAAATTATCAAAACAAAAATATCTATATTTCGAGAATTTGAGTTTTGGCGTCTGCATGGTTCCAAAGGCAGGCTGTACTTTCTTGTCACAGATGCTTCACTCACTGGTAACAAACGCTGCAAAGCCAAAGACGTTTTACGGACTTGCACGATCCCAGGTCCACTCAACATTGTTAAGGAAAAATGTTTCCCGTATCAGAACGTTTGATGCAGATGTCCCGATGGTGATCAACACAAGGGACCCCTATACACGGCTGTATTCAGCCTACATTGACAAAATCTTCCTGCCACTTGCTTATGGCTCAGCTCTTGAAGTACAGAAAACAACAAACCCGAAGGTTATTGGATCTCAGAAAGTTTGTACAGACAACATCACGTTTGAACAATTTTTGAAATTTATTGTACTGACGAGGAAAAAGGTATCCAGCATGAATAAACACTGGGCACCAGTTTCGAGTTTTTGCAACCCATGCTATATGAATCCGTATATGATTATAAAGCAAGAAACATACACCGAAGACGTAAAGATGTTACTTTCCAGTATCGAAACCGATGACGTCACTCGCGATTCCATCATCAACGCGATGACCGTTAGGCGAATTGAAGCCACCTTGCCTGGGATAATTCAGACCGCGGTCTCCAGGGCAAGCCATATTAATATAAATAACTGCTTTAAAAGAATTAAGGTCCTTGAGCTATTGTGGAAATCTTTTCAAATTCAGGGATTTATTAGGGAAAACGTGAGTTTCCCAGAAGTTTCATTGAAACCAATTTTGTATAATGTTAGTAAAATATGTAATGCCTTTGTAGCTGAGGCTAAAGCATCCAATATGACAAAAAAGGAAAGCACCAAGCAAAGACATAAATATCTTGTGAATGCATATAAAGATGTGTCTAAAGCAATTCTAAATGAAATAAAACAAGTATTCAAAAATGACTTTATACTTTTCGACTACAGTGCAGAAGCGCCCGTCTGAAATGAATTTATGCCAAGAACAGATTTGTAGAATATCTATTTTTCTGGATACATGTAATAAGTTTCCGTTTCAGAATGTCATGACCTCTATCTGTTTGAACACTTTGGAATCACAGATTAAACCCTAAATATAATGCTGACAAAATGGTATTTCAACTTCTTATATGATTTCTCCTAGTACCACACTATATGGAACGTCATAGCTGTTTTATCATCGACATTTGTGTTTCGATGGGTGTATGTCCTTGTTGTTTTGTTGACATATCAGCACATAAGGTCAATATAACATAACATATGGTTCTAATATTACATGTTTTATCTTGGGTTATTGTGTCATTTTGATGGGTTGTATTATCATCATAATTGGTCTTTTAATATCAATAAACTGGATTCTTATAGAAGTATGATGGCTGTTGGCAGCGTTATATTGGTTTCTTAAATTATTTAAGGGAACGCTATGTTGGTTTGTGATATTATAATGTTGGATTATAATATCACTGTAATCGGAAAAAAAATTTTTGGCTTATTTTATAGTTATGTGGAATAACAGGCAGTCAAGTTATTATCGGTTGAAATATTATCATATACAGTTGTAATATCATTACAGGGAGCTGTAATATCATTACAGGGAGCTGTAATATCTTACAGGGAGCTGTAATATCATTACGGGAGCTGTAATATCATTACAGAGAGCTGTAATATCATTACAGGAGCTGTAATATCATTACGGGAGCTGTAATATCATTACAGGGAGCTGTAATATCATTACAGGGAGCTGTAATATCATTACAGGGAGCTGTAATATCATTACAGAGAGCTGTAATATCATTACAGAGAGCTGTAATATCATTACAGGGAGCTGTAATATCATTACAGGGAGCTGTAATATCATTACAGGGAGCTGTAATATCTTACAGGGAGCTATAATATCATTACAGAGAGCTATAATATCATTACAGAGAGCTGTAATATCATTACAGAGAGCTATAATATCATTACAGGGAGCTATAATATCATTACAGAGAGCTATACTATCATTACAGAGAGCTGTAATATCATTACAGGGAGCTATAATATCATTACAGGGAGCTATAATATCATTACAGGGAGCTGTAATATCATTACAGAGAGCTGTAATATCATTACAGGGAGCTGTAATATCTTACAGGGAGCTGTAATATCAGCATGCGGGGTTAAAATGTCATTATGAGGGGCTGTTACGTGGTGCGTTATACATTCTCTTTTACATTTTCATAAAAAATATCAGTGGAATTCATCTGAAAACATTAAGAAAATCCCTCAAATTTTTGTCCATACTATATATAAATTATATATATGGCTTTGGGATACATTTATACACATTTAGGTCCTTGCACAATGGAGATTTCAAACTCGTTTTGTATTGTCCATGCATGCTTGACAATATTTTCATCTGCAACTTAATTTACAACTTGTTGTGAAATATCCTTTCAATATTATTTTAAGATGTTCTCAAAGTATTTAAAAACGAACTAGTTCTCTTTTTTTTGTCAGCAAATTTTAATAGATACAGTAAAGCTCACTTATAACGTAACTCGAATAAGACAAAAAAACAACAACAAAAAAAAAAACAAAAAAAAAACGCTTAATACAAAATAAAGACTATTCCCCGATTCCTTCATTATTTCTATGGACTCCCGACCGCCTAAGATTAAAATCGAATATAGCGAAAAATCGACCGAATTTCTAGGTCCCTATATTTCTTTTACCTTCGTTTACCTCTAACAGTGTTTTGTGTTGTTTTTTATGTCAAGTAATATAGCTTTGTAATTTTTAAGTAAAATTATAAATAAGTATAAAAATGTGTATCTCTGAGTGCATGTGTCAAAACATCCAATTTATTATATTTATATCTGTGATGTATGACGATGAGGTTATGTATGCGTAAGTCCAAATAAAATTTCTGTTCTGTTCTGTAAAAGGGTTCGGTTAATACAAAAGTGTCTGCCATTATCACAGTTTGACAAGTAATTGGCTATCACCTTGGGCGCTAAACAGCATCCGACTATATATACGCCGTTGTTTAACCCTTTCCCTCATATAGACTCATTTTGACGCACTCAATAGGTACCACATAAAGCCTGATCTGCAGAAAGCCAAACTCAAACCTTACCAAATTTAATTGAAAATCCTCATTACCAGACCACTGAGGAGCAGCGAACAGCATAAAACCTGATCAGCCTGCGAGTTACTCGCAGGCTGATCTGGTTTTATGCTGTTCGCAAAGGTCTTTTCAAGGTTTCCTCTATGAGGGAAAGGGTTAAGAATGCTATTGAATGAATGCTAAGGCAGTTTTGTGTGAACGATAACGGTATGTCACACAAATACAAGTATTCTAATTATACTACCTACAATGAAATCTTGTCAATCTGATTTCTAATAAATCTGTAAACGTTGTATGCTGTACAGATAGTTCAAAAGCAAAACTTAGGTCAGGGAAAACTATGGCCTCTTCTAGCGAATAATGACTGACTGACTGACTGACTGACTGATTGATTGATTGATTGATTGATTGATTGATTGATCGATCGATCGAGCCATTGAATGATAAGTGGTCTGATTATTTTATTTCATGTGCATGTTTAAAATGCATCAACATTTCGACATTAAGATCAGCGACTTTTCAAAAGTTCTTTAAAGATGCATGTATGAATATCAAATAAGTTTTCCATGAATATTAAACAGGGGAAAATAAACATTTTGTAAAACAAAAGCAAAGCCTTTCTTATTTCACAATGTATCCTTTTTTTTGTAACTGTCATAGGGTTGAAAATTAGTGTAGATGTATTTAGTATTTATAGTTTTATTTTCAGCTCTCTCAGTACTTTGATTGGACTCGATTTGACTGACCAATCATTGACCGACGGACCAATTCAAACTTACACAAATACTTAACATACAACGCCATTTAGATACGCGTTTAACGGTTTCTTTTTCTAAATCTGTAAAAAAAACAAATATACAAAGCAAATTAATTGTAGAAAGTTTCAAGACGTTTATAACGTTAATTACATAGAAATAAGAAATTATTTTCATGATTTTGCTTACACCTCTGCCTTTGTTTCCATCTATTTTTGCAAATGTAAAACTCAATCAATTTAAAGGTTGAAAGTCATGGATTTAATCATATGCTTACGAAGAAAACGATATTAAATAAAGAATAAAGAATAAAAAAAAACAACATTTAAAATCGATTGAATAACGTAAGAAAAATATTCTTGAGGATAGTATTATCTTAAAATGTTCCTGTTGTTTTTACTGCATGATAGTAAACGGTTGCGTAATCAAATAAGATCCATATTTATACTTTCTTTATATCTAAAAAAAAAATAAAAATGAAAAAAAAAATTAACGCTTATTTTTGAACATAAGTATATATATATAATAATAATGATGATTTACGTATTAATTTTTTCATTACTATGCACCATTATTCCATTTCTTTATATATGTAACTTATATATTCAATACCTTTGTAAAAAGCAAACGGAAAGCCGCTTCGTTTGTATCTTAAACAAACGACTTCTAGTTATTATGCCTTTTGTAACTTAAATGGTGTAATTAACTAAAGTGTCAATATTTGAAGCTCAATCCGATGTACAACTACAATGTTTGGTTGTATTATGTAATCATCATCGTGATTCTTGCTGGGTATTCTATGTCCAAACTAAAGTAAATATATTAAATATTTCATATACAGATATGCTAATACTTTATATGATTATATACGTTTTTTTATGTGAGAAATGTATCTATTTTTAGATAGTCGGAGACTACCAAAGAGTTTCGTCCCTTTGCGGATGTGCAAAATATAAATATATGAAAACTCAATCTCTTGTCGTTTGGTTTTCCCTTCTAACACTGAGCCTATCGACATAACCATTCATTTACGCTTGGTGGAATTGAAAAAAAAATAACTTGATCATTTTTTTTTTCTTTGTTTGTTTAGCGAAATTTTCGTTATGTGCAACATTTATAACGAAAATTTCACCATGAACTTGATATCTAAAATTAGTATGTAACCCCTTTTTTAATTTATATGTCTAAAGTACTTACATGCAACAATTTAGGGGAGAAAATATCTACGCTAGAAAAAAAGAAGTTGAAACGCCTTTAAACTGGTAATTTTACGTTTAATATTGTGCTTATAATCGTTTCATAGAATGAATTCTACTTTTGACCGGCATATGTCAGTCATATTTTGTAATATTTATAATCTTAATATGCCGGTATGCTTTTTAAAGGAAGATTCGTCAAGTTAATTATTAGCTGGTCTATCCAATGCATTCAATGCTGAACCACTAATTTATTTTACTCAAATCTTGGTTCAATTTTAATATGCTAGTACGGTGGAATGGACTGAAAGTTTGAATTAAGCTTTCACAAATTGTAAGTGTTGTTTAGTATTGTATGTGATTTATGAACAGAACGCAACAAAATTCTTATACAGATATTTCAAAAGGGTTTGTGTTAATGCTGCATCTGATAAATTACAAACCGAACTGTGAAACGGGTGGGGGCGGGGAGGAGCCCTCCGTGGCCCAGAGGGTAAAGTCGCTGACTTTAACACTCGTTCAGCCCCTCACCGCGTGGGTTCGAATCCCGGCAGGGTCATTCCGAATCGGATTTTGCTTGCGGTAGGTCAGTGGTTCTACCCGGATGCCGCGGGGTCACCCTCCGCCTGTAATTAGCTGGACGTCGCTTTATGACTGGAATACTGTCGAAGCTACGGTCAACTCAAAAAGTCAAATTAAGTCATGCTGACTTATCTAGACTTGACTATTTGAGTTTACCGTCGCTTCGACAGTATTTCAGTCATATAGCGACGTCCAGTTAATTACAGGTAGAGGAAGACCCCGAATGCACGGAGGCATCCGGGTAGAACCACTGACCTACCGCAAGCCAGCTGGAAGGCTTCCTCACATGAAAATCCGAATGATTCTGCCGGGATTCGAACCCACGCGGTGACAAGTCGAACTGTGAAGGCCAACATATATAGTGCTTATTATAATAAATGGTTTCCTGTTTTGTATTTTGTTAACAATTAAAGAGAGAACCAGAACAAGAATTCATTTTTTTACTGGTGGTTTATTCCTTCCCACAATTCATATTACCTTTGGGAAACACGCATATGACGTGTACACAATCAGACAAATCAATCTCGACTTTTTGCCAACGGGATAATGACTAAATTGTAACGAGAGATATAAAGGAATCAATGATCTAAGTGGATATATCGTTTGCCGCAAGCCTAAAACACGTACAAGCATTGAAGTTCTATGGTTTTGTTTAAGATACTTTTTTATATATTATTTTGTCGACATTTATAATAATATAAATGTGACCATTCGCGAGTTCTAAGAATTATCATCCTTTAGATTTTAGATATGTTTCTTTCCTTTCATAAATAACAATTGTTTATAATCTTAGATTGCTGTTACCTATGTCACCAGATATAGGCGTATATTATCTTTGAGGATTTATGTTCGATATATTATGTGTGCTTATACTTAAGTGTAACTAATCATTTGTCATATGCAGAAATAAAACTCAAATATTTCAATATGGTCGTCTGTTATTTCTTCGTATGTTTCAGGAATACAATAGGTTTACTATTTACTTTTCAAGATTTAGATATTGTACAATGATTTTCTTCAATAACTGAATAATAAGTATGCATTTGAAAATGACCCCTATAGATTTAAATCATATTCTACTATTTAAGGTGTGAGGAAGCCTTCCAGCTGGCTTGCGGTAGGTAGGTGGTTCTACCCGGGTACCTCTGTGTACTCGGGGTCTTCCTCCACCTGTAATCAGCTGGACGTCGCCATATGATTGAAATACTATCGCAGCGATGGTAAACTTCAATACGATACAATACTATTTAAGGTGGCCAATCCTGATAGCCATATTTTATATCTGATCCCTGGATGTTGATATCTCTATGACTCTTGCATCTATACAATAATGAAATCAAAGCACTGAGAGCACTGTCAGAAGCGAAAGTTAAAATGTGTGAATTATAAAGTCAATCCCTTAAAAAAAAATTGTGGTATGCGTGTAAAAAATTAAGGGAAGTTAAACCTGTTAAATCAGCAGGTAAGATAGATTATTTTATTTATTGGTCTCTGTCGAATTAAACAAAAATGGATAAGGAATAGTGGTTCTTAGTATTAATCTGCTCAATACCTTTAATACTTCATGAATTTGTTGCAGACAGAAATAGTTTTAATAGAAAAGCAAGAAAATGGGACAAGATAAAGTTATTGTTCTTTGTCACTTCACATCTTTCCCAGAATGACCTTCAATAGTTTTTAAAATATGTTCTAGAAACTTTCACCATACAAGTAAGTAGTAGAGATGAAGCAAGGTAGAGTTATTGTTCTTGGTAAGTAAAGTTTGACCATTGTATAAATTATAAACCCAAGCACTAAAGTACTTTCTGAGTGACTAGACACTACAGTCATATGAGACTCCGACAAGAAAAGAATATAAACAAAATGTTTCAATTGACGGCTTAAACATACTGCCCCCACTCATTTCTACTGTTTTGACCCTACAACCAAACCTGTCTATGTGCAGGACCCTCATATTTGAAAAATCAACCTCTCTGTAAATAATTTATATATACTGAATATCAAGGTTCTGTGGTCTATGATTTAAATCAAAAAGTTATCTAACGCAAAATAATGGAAGCATAAAAACTAGAATTAAATTCTAAATAAATGTATAACCCAAAATTATTTAAAAAAAAATAAGTATTAAAAAAAGGTCTCAACTGGCCTAGAACTCACGGCCTCTTGCAAGAACAAAATACCGAACGACGTTCTTACCAATTGAGCTAATTCCGCAGCCGTAAATTTGTTGTGCAAATAAGGTTATTTTTAGGTAGTTGCGAATGAACACTGAATTATAAACTTTCTTCTTTTACAGTTTTATTTGCACAGAAATTGTGATTATATCCAATGCTTTCAAAATCCTGCAATATATCTAACTTTTTTTTCAAAACTGCAATATTAACTTCTACAACCAGTGGTACTATTTTTCAACGCGAATATATGGATAAGTGGCGGTAATGTGATTGTAATTAGAAAATCAACCGTCTGACTTAGGAAGCTTTCGCTTCTAAAAATAATAAGATCAAAAACCTTTCACCGAGAGTTTATTCAGGTTTGTTAACTTTGGGGGAAATAACCTATATTTTAGTTAACATAGAACGGTATGGGAAATATAAAATTCAAATGAATTTGAAATTTGAGAAAAAATCATGGTTGAAAGCAACTTTATATGATTATGCATTATATCTCATAAACACATCCAAACTTCACTGTAGGAAAATGAGATAATTTTAGTTTTTCAAGGGAGATATTTAGAATTTTCAGGTGGATAACTAATGAAAACAAAATTATCAGGGGGGCGTCAGTCACTATATAACTTGTCAAAATGTCCATTGCTTTTACATAGTTTAACATCTTTCAGCCCATACTCTCAAGTCACACTAGTATGATTTTGGTGAAAATGACGGCTATTAGGGTTGGAAAACCTTTAAACGTATAAATCAAGTGGTTAAAACGACGGTACTCTTCTAAATTCAAGACGACTGAATGCACACTCTTTGGCAGTGATTTAAACAGGTTGCTGTGAAACCATACAAACTGTCTTTAAAAAAAATGTATTTCGGAATCCTCTGTCGTCATCATATGTGATCATGAACACGTTGTCATGGCAGTAGGGTCAACCAAACAATATGGCGATTGCAATGCATATGAGCATAGCGATAACGGCTGCGATGTTGGACGCGATTTTCCACCGTCTGTTTTCCTTTATAGATATGATGTCGTCTCTCTTCACCTGAAAATCGATACAACATTGTATATGTAGAACACATCCTGATGCATAGCTTATAAGGGAAGGGGGGATTTTTATTGATTTATAATTTATAAACTCTCGCAAAGATTTACAATATCTTTAACATCAAAGAAATGATCTTTTTTTATTTATTTCGAATAAATTGTATATTAAATGTATGCAAAATTTAGTTGCAACATATTCGAATACAAATAAGCAGGAAAGAAAGGACGTACGTTACTATATACAATACAAATTAAACAAATTCACATACGTCCAACCATCCATCCATGCATACACCCATCCATCCATCCATACATCCATACATACATCCATCCATACATACATACATACGCATGTAACTAGATATGAGCAATTTTATAAAATGGGTACCTGTTTACGGTCAATTTGAGTCTTCGTTATATTGTCCATTCCACAAACAAAGTTGACCAGCCGCCTGTACCACCTCACTGAGACTGACAAGACATACTTTGATATTTCTTACTATCATGGTTTCAAACTTATTTATTCAAGTATATAATACGTTTATTGGGAAACAAGTTCTTACAAGACTTACAAGACGGATTCAGTGTCTTAGTGTCTGGGAAGGCAATGAAAAATTCCCCCCCCCTCCCCAATAAGGTTCGAACCCATTACCTTCGGATCGGCAGTCGGATATGTTATCATTGGACCATGATGCCCCTCAAATTATCAAAGTTTAACAATGTTTTTTTCTTCATATTTTGATATTTATCACATAACACACAGACAAGTATCCTTTATGTATTGCGACCATCAATACATTATTTTCATCTTCTTTGAATTTTCATGATAAAAACGTAACATCGTTAAAGAATGCGGTTCAGCTCTAAATACAATTACATGCACTGTACAACTTCATGATTCCTCGGGATATGAACTACACCGAGGCTGTATAAAATGGTCGGAGAAGTCCTTCAGGCTCCATCCTCTTTAAACAGCCCCCATTGCAATTCATACCCGGATGAACTATCAAAACGTGCAATTCAATCTTAAAGTATACCCATGTATAATTCAAATTACAGTAACATATAAAGGTTTATACTTATTACTTTTTTAATTTTATGGAATTTACGCAAGCGACGCGAAGCGGAATCCATAAAATTTAAAATATACTTATTTTTAGGTTGTCAAGTACGCATTTGACCTCGCATGATGGACCGCCTCCCGTTTGAATTACAGTATCACGTGATGTTTTATGTACGGTTCAAAGTCTGTGTCGCTGGGTCTAGCAAGAGATTACGTGAAGCAGTCGCCATCGTAACTATTTGAGTTTGTCACGTAGGCATCATTCACACCATACACACTCATATTTTCTCCATACCAATACCTCGTGGTTCATTTTATGTAGTTTTTTTTTTTAAAAATTGAACGGATACAAGTATTTCTTTGGATAATTAAGTACGACAAACTGTAAATAGTCTTAACAAATAGGATGAAAAATAGATTTCAATCTGTCTTGATTATGACCATGAAAACCGCTAACGTTCCCGCCTCTGCCTTTTCATATCGACCCATTTTATTTAGCATTCGGGTTGTCAGGGTTGTGATCATATCTTCTTTAAGAAATAAGAAAAACAAGTACATAATGAAATTAAGTTTTACCGACCTACCAACCCTAATTTGTTCGGGGATGTACGCGGAAACAAACATAATGATTTCCTAAATAGAGAAAATGAGGTACCTGTATTGGGGTCTACAGCTTCGTCAACCTCAAAGTCATTTTCTTCTTTAAATACAAGTTTTCCTGTAATCTGAATCTCAGTTTTGCTGTAGTCACCTTCAAAATCATAAAACAAACAATGAATTATTTACCATGCCTCCACAGAGAAGAATGTATTCAATTTGTTTAAAACGGTAAAACGTTATTCTATTTTATCTACCTAAGCTTATACCAATCTTTCTTGATGATTCCTTGATTTGTACTTTACGCCTGGAAAGGTCAAGAAAGTTGATGTCCCTAAGTAACGAACTGAACATCTTGATGTCCGCTCTCGAGTATGTCACCACTTGGCCACTTTACTTGTACAGTAAACGTTCGTGTGTTTGTCATTTAGAGACTATGTCTACTTGGTATAGATATGATGTTGCCACACTGCTGTAACACACCGTTGGCATATGGCATGATACCACACCCAATCGCAATACATGTATTTTAATATTGGTCCGGTCAGCCGTAAAACTACTCTGTAAATATGCTAGGTATCAAGCAGACAGCTACCCACAGGGGTTTGTAGCACCCTTTGTCGACTTCCGCTGTTTTATTTCACTATCATGATTGAAGTCTTAAATTATAGAAAGGGCAGTAAGTATACTTTTGATGGTGACCTTAATTACTCTCCAATATTTTTGCAAAGACAAGGAATAACATGGAGCCGTTAGTCTCAGTAGATTCAGAAATAATTCATCTTTACGAAAATATATACTTTTTCTACTCTGGAAATTGTCTAGACCTCATAGATGTCTTTTTTTCCATAAAAAATACCCGTTTTTTGTTTAGTCGGACAAGAAGTCGTAAAACCAAATCACTCGTTCTCCCCAAAGTAAACTGCAAAAATTACGCAACAGCTCGCTTAAACCGGACAATATATCAATATCATATAATAAAACTAACCGATTGCGTTTAAAAAAACTAGCACTAACGTCCCACACCGTGCAACAATCGGCGAAAGTTTTGCTGTAAACACTCCTTTCACTACTCGTCCGTCATGACAGGAATATCGACATCCATGAAACGAGCTTTCTGATTGGCTGGCTGAACAAAGTTGGGGCGTGACAATAGGTGTAAGCCAATCGGATTTTGTCTTACATATACATCTCGTGACACAATAATGGAAAGTGATTTACATATAAATGCCGACAGTAAAAACGTTCGCCGATTGTTGCACGGTATGAAACGCCCGGGCTTGTATTTTAAACGCAATCGATTAGATTTATTAAGTTTTAATGATGTGTTATCCGATTTTATCGAGTGATTGGCTATTTTATGCGGTTTACTTTGGGAGGAACGGGTGTTTAGGTTTTACGACTTCTTGTCCGACTAAACAAAAAGCGGGTATTTTTTATGAATGAAAGACAACTAAGAGGTTGGAAGAGTTTCCAGAGTGGCAAAAGTATATATTTTCGTAAAGATAAATTATTTCTGATTCGATCGAGACCTACGGAATCGATTTATTCTAAGTATTTGCGAAAAAATCGGAGAATAATTAAGGTCACTGTCAAAAGTAAGCTTTATCGACTTGCTGCCCTTTCTATTATTTTGATACTACATTCGTGAAATGGATAACAGACAACGGGTGCTTCAAACCCCTTTGCAGCTACCAGTACTGTTTTTAACGACATTTGTTGCGGGATCGGCACCACAACCTTTAGTTCCCGAAGTAAATATTTGTAACGATGCTGTATGTCTAACATGTATGTATGCAGGGCATCATACTATATTTACATGCGGCGGATAATTAATAAAAACAGACGTGCTGGAGTTTCAACGTTGACGATTACTCTTAAACCCAATACTACAACTGGTCGTATATCATAAGCGTTCAAGCGTCTTAATGTGAGATACAAAACTTACTTCCGATCTGAAATGGTTCCAGTTCTGTTTGTGTCTCGGGGTCCACTGGACCGGAACCGGAAGTATCCGATTCAATATTCAAACGAGGCTCCGTGTTGTGTCTCGTCCAAAACGTCAGTCGTCGAAGCTGTAAATAATTTTCATGGGAATTATTTTTCAAATTCTATATTTACAAATTTATTATTAAAATTCACCACATGTACTAGTCATTATACGTTAACAATTTCGGATAACATCTCTGCAAGGAATATTCCTATGCTTATCTATTTATCTTATGCTTTCGGAAAACAAATAACAAATTCTTATCTTATCAAATTACGTTAATCCTTTAACAAATATGAACGTGTTTTGACGTCCTGGCAAACACAGCAAACCCAGATCAGACAGTTTTTTCCCAGGAACTGTCTGATCAATGTCTCCGTGGCAAATAAAATCCATTGTTTCAGATGCGTTTTGTACCTTTTCATGGTTTAGTGATGAAAAAACATCTATGTCATGAATGTGTCATATACTTATATATCACTTACACATCTCGGATCTATAGGAGCCGTTACCATGGTAACGATAACCGTAACTATGGCTGTGAAGGCAAACAGGAAAGCCGAGAAATACAAGTAGTGGAAGTTGGTGATGAAATCCGGTGCTGTTTCCTCGCCTTCTTTTTGGACCCCGTACGCATATTGGACCGCAAACCGAACTATTCCAACCACCATACCGCTGATCATTCCGAAGAACGCACCCTGTCGGAAGAAAACATTTCGTAATTTTGAAATAAGTTTAGGTTTTATATTCATATAGATATGTAACTTAAACATACGTCTCAAAATGGTAAATTTTCAATATCAAATGAGAAAAGGGTTTTGTGAGACTGATTGGTACTTTATATGGCTTAAATATACATTGGGGGCTAAAAACGTTACAACTAAGGACTTCAAGAAGCCCCCGATTGAAGCTCCCCCGGATTTTCAAATAACCCATTCAGGAATTTGAAAAGTTTTATTTTCCAGGGTTTGACATATTGAAAACATATTGTGGCCCCAACCACCTCATTTTCAAATGTCCTACCAAGGTATTTCAAATGTTTTCATATTCGCATCGAGGGACGTTTTTTTTTTGTTTTGTTTTTTCAAATGCCTCTATCTAATATCATTTAATTTATGAAAATCAAATACATAAATGATGTATATCATACTTGTTAACGACACGTTTAAGTATAAATTCAATAATAAGATAAACTTTCCCGGTCAAGAAAAAATAGGGGGGTGGGGTGGGGGGTCATTTGAAAACCTATTTAAATCCCTGTCAGGGTGAGCTTAACAAGCTTTGTTTTGACCTCACATAAATATAACTAAGAAAAATGAAATACCAATAGAGATATCATGAATACATATTTGTTCATATTATAATAAATATGGATAAGGTTTCACGTTTTTCAGACTAAAAGGGATAAATCATTTGAACATATATTTAAGTTCCCGGGGGGTGAAAATTAAATATTGAGAGGGCAGTTGGAATTTGAAATGTTTTTATTTTTAAGTTACTGTGAGAGAATTTGAAATAGGGGCGGGGCGGGTAAAAAAATATTAAAGACAACCGAAATACCAAAGGGATCCTCTGACGCAGATTTTGGTTCTGACGATGAATGACCTTAGTTTGTACAAAAATCTATCGTTTCAACTAAATGTCACGATATGGAAATAATTAAGTATCTTATTTCTCCAGGGACAAAACGAACCGTAACCTCGATACAATGTGAAGTATTCTCTCCCATGTTGATAACGAAAATATCAAATGATGATAATTTGAAATATACAAACATGCTTGAGTTAACGCTATATATTTTTTACGTGTTTCGTCGATTAAAATATATTTCTTACAATAATTTTGGTTTTAGCATGACGAAGAAGCAATTTAATTTGTGGGTTCGTAGGATAACATTAGTGGTGACTGGTTCTACACACGTAAATGAATACTGAATGTACAGTAAATATTTGTTTTAACAAAGGTTATCGTTTAGGGCTTGTTCAGTCGAATGCACGTATATTTAGAGTGTCTGAGTTATCAAACAATTACAGGTATAAAACTTGCTCAAGTGTCTGAATTTAATGATATTATCGTTATGTTCAGACAGTAGTCAGCGGCTAGTATGCGTGTGTAAACTCTTTCAGATGGATATGCTGAGTAAAAAAATAAATAAATAAAAAATATATGTCAGGATAGTGTGTGTGTGTGTGTGTGTGTGTGTGTGTGTGTGTGTGAAATATCTTATTTACAATTATGTTGCAAATCAGCCGCATGTATTTACTGTAGATAAACCCAGTCTCTTGTCAAACCCAAATATGCATACATGTATTTATTTTGCTCGTTCAAAATTCGTCGGTAGAAATAAGTTCTTTGTTTGTTTTTTGTTTGTTTGTTTTTTTAAAGAAAAACCCAGTCTTTACGATCACGGATTATTATGCATCTGTTGTTGAAAATTGCTAGACGTTATATACAAAGGTAGTTTTGAATCAAATATTTAGTCAATAATTATCAGTGAATAAGCTGCTTTTTCTCATAATTTTATTTTTCAATTTTGATCCTGGTTTATATGTTAATAATTCCATAGTCTCTTTATGTATGAACAAGCACAGATATTCATAATACAAACATGGTAGTTTTATATAAAAAAAAAAAATGTTTTTCCAATCAATAGGTAATACATATTAATTTATAATTTAATTTTTTTTTTTATGTCGATTGGGAAACACGTTTTTACAACTTATACTGATCCCTCTAGACGGTTTCTAGGTTAGACCAGTACTTGCGTCTGGGAAGGTCATGATAAATCCTTGTCCATTACGGGGTTCGAACTCGGACCCGTAGTCGGGAAAGTTAACACTGGACCACGATGTCATCGTTTCGTTGTGTATACAGTCAAACCTGTCTTAAGCGGTCAGTCAAAGGAACACGAGAAAATGACCGTTTAACAGGGGTGACCGCTAAATTTATGTTATTTTATATACATATGCTATAGTTTGGTAATATTTGAAATTGACGGCTAAATGCAGGTTGACCGCTCAATACAGGTGATCGCTAATACAGGTTCAACTGTATATGCATTTAAACATAAAGTTAAAACCAAAATGGCTGTTGTGCGGTAGATGGGCAATCTGACTAAAGTCATCTCCTATATATACGCCACGCTACATTAGGAAGATCGTGTACTTTAGTCAAATTGGTAGACGGGTGGATATACTCTGGGCGTACATGACCCGTGTGTATATGTAATTAGGTATTAAATAGACAATTCTTTTATGAAATGTTATTAAAAAATTAAATCTACCCGAGCCTTCCTTGGTGGTCGAGTTGTTAAAGCGTCCGCCCCGAAAACGGTGTGTCTCCGATTCGGCCACCGTTCGCAAAATCACAGTCATTCAAAAAAAAAGGATGTTGGTAGAGACCTACAAGATCTATATGTTCGGCATAAAGGTAGGATAGACCACGTGCATCTCTGGTCCGGTTTTACGATAATTTGTCGAGAAATTGTATCATGTCGTATGTATACGACGCAATATTTCAGTGAAACATCACTGTATACTGAAATACCGTCAATCCTAGTGTCATAAAACCACCAGACCAGCAAACATCCAGTTTCATGAATGCAGAAGAGTGTAACTAGTGCTTACTATTATTGAAAGATGCAGGAAATATAAATGCTATTACTGATGCATAAACTTTTTGAAT
>CM037779.1:3866101-3907220 GCA_021229015.1 Solen grandis
CGTGCTTAAAAAAAGGTTAAAATAAAACTAACAATCCAATCTTTCCGACAGCGACTTTCACTTCTTCCGGGTTGTTGCCCTTTTTTTCCCGATTCACGAGTATTTAAATGAAAAAGCGGGCACGGGGAATAAGTTTCAGTTTTTTGGGATTTTTTAAAACAAAGGGCCATATGGCCCTGAATCCCCACCTAGTACCATTGCTTCAACTGATGTAAAGGGTTTTAAAAACAGAAAGGATTCTGAATAACTTAACCAAAAAAACATTTTACCCCTGACAATACTACACACCAATATCAAGCAAGGGCCATATGGTTTCAGAGAAATTTGGGCGCAGGTCATTTACACCGTGGGGCCAAACTTTGAAATTTTTGTAATAACCATTAATGCACTACATACCAAAAACTTAGCTCAGGCCTTATTGATTCCAGAAAAATTTTTTAAATTTTTCTTTTTAACTCAAGAAAACAAGGACCCCTGGGGGGGGTCATTTATCCCTTTGGGGCATGATTTGAAATCTTGGTAGGGGCCCATAAGATATGCTACATCCAAAAATACTAAGCCTAGGCCTTTGGTTCGAAGAAGATTTTTTAAGATTTTCCTATATAACTCTATGTAAAACAAGGCCCCCTGGTGGGGGGTCTTTTACACCATGGGCTATGATTTGTACAATCTTGGTAGTGGCCCATAAGATGATGCTTCATACCAAATATCTAACTCTAGGCCTTATGCATTCATGGAAAAAAGATTTTTTAAGTTTTTCCCTATATAACTCATTAAAACAAGTGACCCCTGGTGCGGGTCATTTATCACATAGGGCTATATTTGTTACAATCTTGGTAGTGGCCCATAAGATGTGCTTCATACCAAATATCTAAGCTCTAGGCCTTATCATTAATGGAAGAAGATTTTTTAAGATTTTCCTAAAACTTTTATGTAAAACAATGACCCCGGGTGGGGGGTCATTTATCACCATAGGGCTATGATTTGTACAATCTTGGTAGTGGCCCATAAGATGATGCTACATACCAAATACCTAAGCTCAGGCCTTATGGATTCATAGAAGAAGATTTTTTAAGATTTTTCTATATAACTCTATGTAAAACAAGTGACCCCTGGTGCGGGTCATTTATCACCATAGGGCAATGATTTATACAATCTTGGTAGTGGCCCATAAGATGATGCACATACCAAATATCTAAGCTCTAGGCCTTGCAGTTTTGCAGAAGAAGATTTTCAAAGTTTGCATTTTTAAAATCTATTTTTAGCTCCTGTGACCTAATTATGCAATGGACCAGAACCATTTATACAACTTTAGTAGAGCTTCACCCAAGGAACATTCCTGCAAAATATTTTTCAAATTGGCCAAGCCGTTTAGGAGAGATTTTGTTTGAAACAATTGTTGACGCCGGACGCACGGCGAAACGACGGACGCACGCACGCACGGACGACGGACGACGGACAAAAGGCGATCAGAAAAGCTCACCTTGAGCACGTTGTGCTCATGTGAGCTAAAAAGAAATGTATTTTTTATTGATTCCATATGTAAATTTTATTTGATTTTATCGAATGATTTGTAAAAAAAAAAAAAATAGTTGAAGCGAGTCGTTCCACCTTGTTGATATTCATGGGGGACAGTAGGATTTTCTTAAAACATACAGGAGCAAGTCCCTGTGATATGGCGAGCAAAAATGATGGATATGTTTTAGGAGCTGAGGCTGCTGCTACGGATAACTTAATTCTCCTGTAATAAAGGGACAAAAAAGGGAACGTAACCAGTCCTACAATTTTATTCTCTTTATTAATGAGCTGATTGATCGACGTAAACAATCCTGCTATTCCAGTATATTTATTACAAGCGAAATATTTGATATCCTTAGTAAATGTTTACTGACGACATTGCCAATTGTGCTAAAACGGCCATTAGATTTCAGCTACAAATAAACACTAGATTTCGATTGGCTGAATAAACGATAGGGCTTTCTGTTCTGCAAACCATATAAAACCTGATCCTACTCGTTTACTTATCCTGAAATACACCATCTGTTAAAAATTGGAGAAAATCAATCAAAACTGGCAGCTGTAGAACCCAACCTATTTAAAAGGCAGGTAAAATCTGTGATGTCAAATGACGTTATATAAAAAATGAAAATCATTGCATTCAACGGGGACTATGGATCTTTGCTTCCTGTTCTAATTTCATGAAGCTGGCCCTTCAAGAACCTTCTTAAAAAGGACTACAATAATTCTTCATAATTGGTTTCCCACAAGGGAATGAAGTATCACTAGTCCTCTTACATGCAAAATAGGTATACAAGGTTCCTTCCTTTCTTTCTTATATATTAATAGAATTTTCTTGCTGAATTTTGTGTTAACACTCTAGAGGCCACATTTTTGGTCCAATCTTCATGGAACTTGTTCAGAATGTTTTTTCTTCACAAAATCTTGGACAATTTCGATTTTCGATCATGTGGGGTCAAAATGTAGGTCACAAGGTCAAATCTGAGAAAAACCTTGTTAACACTCTACAGGCCACATTTTTTGCCCAATCTTTATGAAACTTGATCAGAATGTTTGTCTCCATAAAATCTTGGACAGGTTCAATTTTGGATTATGTGGAGTCAAAAAGTACGTCACGAGGTCAAATCTTGTAAAACCTTGTTAACACTTTACAGGCCACAATTTTGGCCCAATCTTCATGAAACTTGGTCAGAATGTTTGGTTCTATAAAATCTTGGACAAGTTCGATTTTGAATCATGTGGAGTCAAAAAGTAGGTCACATGGTCAAATCTATGTTAAACATTGTTAACACTCTACAGGCCACATTTTTGGCCCAATCATCATGAAACTTGACCAGGATGTTTGTCTCCATAAAATCTTGGACAAGTTCGAATTTGGGACATGTGCGGTCAAAAAGTTGTATAAAGGTTTGTCATCATATGAAACTGTGCAGGAGTGATTATCGTAATGGTCTTTAGGCAAATAAAAAAGATTTTTTTTATTCTTTAAATTTTACAGTTTTGTGTTGATTATGTAAAACTTTTTGTTTACATATTTTACATCTTTGTGGTGTATACATTCTATTCCATGCATAGTAAAGGGTCATCCTTCAAGGCCAAAGGTCAAATTCAACTTTACATTTAAAGGCTTAAAGTTTTAGTTGTGATTTTCAAGGTCGACTTTTTTATATGTTCAACAAAAATATGTAACGTTGGCAAGAACAGATGAGTGTTCGCATCCGCATGCGGTGCTCTTGTTTATGTAACATTATCACAACGACAAAATTATTAAAATTGTACTTGTTAATTTCTGTTAAATCACCGAAACACTGGTATTATTCGTCCTTTGTACTGGTTCATACCACAAGCTGCTTCGGACTGCGGTTTACTGTATACCGGTAAAGCCGTGCACCTCTAATTTATATTCAATATTCTGTTTAACTGATGACATATGTATACATCCCGTGCGCTGCTTGGGATGATAATAGACAATCAATGTGTGCAATATGGAATTTTGATTTAGCTGTTAAAGACAAAAGATGTTGGATGGAATTTTCAACAAGCTTGTTGTATTTGTTGGGTTTGTATTGTATTTATAGCATAACAGCACTAGGCTTACCTATTAGGCCCAACAGTTGCCCACTGAATGCCGCTGCAGCTGCACTGCATTGCTAGACTCTCGAAGTGTCTATCGTCAAACGAGTTTGTGTGTGTGGTGGTGGGGGTGGGGAGTGAAAATACATCTGCAGCAGGTGTCCATTTCGGTGTTGTCTGGGACAAACATTGGTTGCCCACTCTGGGTGTCCCCCTCATTTCAACATCCAGTGATCCACATTACCGCCTGTTCAATCTCCCTCTTAGATTTTTCCTGGCCTAACAATTAGATAAATAGACATTTTATAACTATTAGCATTCTCAACCAATCTATCGTATGCAAATATACCCATGCACGTGAAACAAGTTAACAAACCCTCTTAACATGGACAGTTTATGTAGGTAATCTCACATCGTGAAAAATGTCAACAGACATGACAATTGCAAAGTAAAGAAAGAAGAACTTTAAAATAAAATGAAATGCACACAAATTGTGCATGACTTTTTAAAGAAAACTGTCGATAATGTGAGATCGTTATAGGCCTACTGAATTCAAAAGAAAAATCTACGTGTACAATTTAACAACTAACGTTTCAAAAGGCGCGTGTTATCGTTCGGTTTTCAAATGTTCTGGCGCAGCGGAAACCCATGTCTGCGCATGCCGAAATTTGTTTTTATTTCAAATCATAGCTATGATTAAACATTTTATGAGTAATAATTATGTGTAAATGAAACATTATATATTTTATTCAATAAAAAATACAACCTATATCAAAAGCAAAATAAATCAATTTCGCGCAATTTTTGAGAGTAGTTGTCGTTTATCTGTAGGCCCAAATGGCAACCAGTGGTCCCACATTGGTTGTAAAATATTCGATTTGTGTTGAATACAATAATTGCAGTTTATAGCAAGGAAGTCACATACTAGCTCACAGTAAATTAAAAATGAAAACTAATCGTTTTGTAAAGGTGCTGTAATACGGGATCCATCTGGGACCCTTATGGCAAACCCATATGGGCTTGACCACAAAAAACCCCATATGGCAAACCCATATGGGTTTACCCAGATATAGCCTATATGGGACCTATGATAACATTTTTGCTGAGAGGCAAAGTTGCGGTCACCGGAAGAAAGTGCCCTGGCTGGGATTCGAACCCCAAACCTCACGAACAAAATATGTGGGAATTCCTTAAAAATTCAACTTGGACATCATAGAGGGAAACTATTCCTAAGAAGAAAGACTTTGTTTATTTTGTGGATCACATGACATAGAAGATGTTGCAATTTCATTTGTTCATGTTATTAAAACATAAGTAGGTATTTTATGTCACGTAAACACTATGTTCCCGGCGGCTACGGCAACCCCGTTTTCACGAAACGTAGTGCACCGTGGGACTTTGGTAATTTTTATCTATGTTTACAAGTTGTGTTAGGTCATGCCAAGTTTTATCACGGTATATCCGTAACGAGCCGTGGAAGGAAAGAGGATAGAGCCCCGGTGGCAACAAGGCGCACCACGTTGCGATCGGCGGTCTACCACGGTCCGCCACGTTCTATGGGTTCCCTCACGTATCTCACTTCTGACAAGGTTGAAACTTTTCATACGTTCTGTCAAGGTTTTCTACGGATGAAACGTGGACGCCGTACAACTTTGGGGCACGTTCGTAACCACGGTATAAATGAAAGTGCCAATACCGCTAAGAGAACATGTATTAAATGGACTAAAGTGACATTTATTCAATTTTTCAAACGATGCCGTAGTCTATATGTCATAAAAACGTTTGCGTTAACATGGTCTTAACAAAAAAGAATGGACACATGTTTATCCAATATTCACATTCTCCCTCTTTCACTCTTTCTTACAGGTAATAAGATTTATTAGAAAAAGTTTTTTAAATACAAAACAAGTAAATATAATACAATAACGCATAATAATAGATGACAATGTATAAAATATCTAGTGCAAATAAAGCTCAAGATTTCTTTTATATAGAACCCCCCAAAATGAATGCAATACTTCATTACTGCAATGTACCAAGGAATATTTAAATATCAATTATGCAACAACCCAATGAAAAAAACAACAACTTCTGATAGCATAAATGTGGGGATTTTGAAAAATTTGCTAATGCCCTACGTTTAGGTTTTATACTAATATGCAATAAATTAAAAATTCCGCTAGGTAGCCGCCACCCCCTCGAAAAAAGCATTGCATTCTTTTATTTATTACATTTTATTATT
Source organism: Solen grandis (assembly GCA_021229015.1). Taxonomy (NCBI): domain Eukaryota; kingdom Metazoa; phylum Mollusca; class Bivalvia; order Adapedonta; family Solenidae; genus Solen; species Solen grandis. The sequence continues at coordinate 3,871,935 of CM037779.1, forward strand.
TATTAATCCTTAAGAGGTTAACTGAATAAGATCTGCCATTCCAAAATTTCCCCAGCTAGATTCGAAACCGAAACCAAATTTTGCACCGTGCTGCATATAACTATGCGGCAGGTGAACACTAACATGCATGTACATATTGAGTTTATGGGCAATTACAAGTGATGGAATTGCAATTGTCAATATTTAAAATATCTCCTAATTATTTGCGACTTAGCAAATTTACTTTTCATTTCCAGCATCTTTTACTTTGCACATTTCAATTCTATTTCGACCATAATGAACCCGTACTTAAATATACATAAGAATTAACATCACTAGATGAAAAAAAATCAGACCTATATTATTGCGAAGTAAAAAGGGGGAAAAAAATAAATTATCTATATAAAGCCCCGTAATGTTGTTCAATGCAATGAGTGCTACCACAGAACATAATTTCTGAAAATCCCGTCCCACTATGTTTTGTTATGGCCTTTTACGTTCTGTCACGTTTGCTGCACTCAACCCCCTTTTACTACGGCCTACTAGTTTTTACTCCGCACCGCGATTGCTGGGGTGAATATTTTGACAGTTTAAAAATCGGGCCCAGCATCCACGGCGATCACAGCTTCTCACGTTTTCCCATCCCGACCCCCCCACGTTCTCTCACAACCCCGTTTTGTCCACGGTGACCCTTAACGTGGTCGCCGTGACCGCCGGAACATAGTATAAACGCAGCATTAGTATCGAACGTGTCCGTATTTTACTTTCATTTCGTCTCACCGCTTCACCTTTTTGAACTGTTTTTTATCTGTTGGAACATGATAGCCTTTTGATTTGGACACGTTCGACTACAACAGCGCCGTAAGATGACAGAGGAAATATTATTAATTTCTACAATCTCCCTTAAAATTAAAAGACTTTGAGCATATTTGGAGAAATAATAATACAAGCAAAACAGTAAACATAGGTTAATGCGTGGGTTCAAAGATACTTATTCACCATCTTATCATCTTTCACAAGAAATAAACAAGTGACAAAAACTGCTTACATACGTGTTATAATTTCACAGCATTAAATTTATAACAATGTATGAAAGCAAAGAAATATTTAAAGTATTACTTAGCGCTAAGTAAGATTGATGGAATTCAACTCACTTTATTTATTTTATTTTAAAGATTATTTAGGTTGGTAATCCCATTAATAATTCTGGATTTATAGCGTACAGGAGACACATAGTAACTAGAACAATAGCCTAACTATCAACAATGATAACATACACTTGTAGTAACACCGTGTTCAACGAAAAGTTTTCCCTTGCGAATGTTTGTACAAATAAAACTTCCATGAAATAAACGTGAATATTGTATAGCCAAAACATTGACCTTGATATGATTTAATCCATAGAGTAGTGGAATTCGCAAAAGTAAAAAAAGAATGCCTTATTCTACTCCTGTAGTTTATGTAAACATGCCGTAATGGTAGCTATGAGGTCTATCGAAAAGATGTTTCTTTACTTGATTTTTGTGTCCTAAAGGGAAACTATTATATGTGTATTGCCTTAGATGTTAAAGACATTTTCTTTTTACAATTATCAGTTTGCGGGTTTGTTTACATATACATAAGAAAAACCCGTCTATCCAACAATTCTTTCACATGAAAAGCCCCATTTCCTTTGCCTCTATTGTAATCAGACAATAAGTTGTCATGCAATTTATTGATCACTATACCATTAAACATGTAAAAATTATAAACATGCTTGTTTATCATTTCAGAATTCTAATATGTTTGCTATTAAACAAAAATATCGTTTGACATAATAACCATTCACAAATTGTATTCTTTTCAAAATACTTACTCTTTTTAAAGCCAGATATTTCACAACCTTAATTAAAGCAATCCTACAACATCATCAACAAATGACAATGTGTGTCTTGTTTAAACAACCAGCAAATATTCTTTTTTCACCCATCCAGTATTTTGACATCTACCTGTATAATTAGAAACAGTGCCGTGGTAATTAAATTAATACACTGTTTTTATGGTGCTGTGGTAAATAAAATGATTCACTCTTTTTATCGGTACATCACTATATGTCCACATCTCATTGCTTTTCAAATGTCCGATATTTTTTTTAAACAAGGATTAACTTCTTAGCCTCATCATTTACAATATTAATTTAACAAATCAAAAAAAATGATTTAAAGATCGTCTGGCGAAATTCGAAGATCACCTGGCGAATTACATTTTAAGGGTTTCCATATCATCAGCAGATGACAATAAAAATGTTATATAAACAATTGTCTGATTTAAGCATAGGTTTACAACCCGAACGCATGCTTATATTTAGAATAAATATATAGAAAATAGCAACAAATGATATTGTATATTGTATAATATTTTTGGTATTTAGCAGCTGCATGAAGTCTACTATGAATAAATTGTCATCAGGAAATCATTTCATGTTGAGTGTGGTAGGGGTTTGTAAAATATCATTAACCAATTTGAATGTAGATTTGTGAACGTAAATGACGTAAAGTCGTGTAATAAAAAGTCAAACTATCAATACCGTGTATAGCCTACCATGTGGGAAATGGCATGAATGTATATTTGCTTAATTTCTTCGCGATAAGGACTTTAATAATGTGCACTCTCTGCGTCTGTTTCAAGTATCCGTCATACGTTTTCTTACTTGCCGTCGTCCTGGTGATGTTGACTTAAGCCGCCCCAGAGCAAATTGTGTTTCATTTTTTTTTCTGCGTTTTCTTTTGAGTCAATAAACGATCTCTCTGTCAACAAGCGTAAAGTGAATAAATTATTCAGTCAGATTCAAAAATATGCTTCACCTGATATATTTGTTTATCATTCACTCATTTCTTATTTATTAACGTAAAACGGTTTGATGATGACTTAAAGCAATTGTTTTACAATCGTATTTATAAGAATTAATATCGTTTATCACATATCTTATATGGTCTTCTTCCCATGTGTCAACTGTAAGTAATGTTCTGTTCATGTATTTTGCATGCAAATTTTCTGTTTATGCTTTTGTCGATCATGATATTTGTGATCATAAGCATGTATAATTGAAATAAAAGTTTAAAAGTTTAAAGTTTGTTTTGCGAACAGTTTCTCAAACTTATTTCCAACAGAGCACGAGGTGGTAATTAAGTTCTAGAAACATTGAAAATTATGTCCTTGGCTCATTCAACGATGGTATTGAAAGCAAATCTGGCACATTTTGAGCAAAGATTGCAGAGCAGATTGGCTTGTGTTTGGCCAAATGTGCCAATCTAGTGTCACCAGTAGACTGATAGTGTGAAAAATACCTGTGGGCTAATTAACGTCGGTCGAATTTGACAATTATGCATTGTCCTAGAGCGAGGGCCCGGGGCAATGAGGGAATTAATGACTTGACATTGATCTGATTACAGAATTGCCGTGTTCATGTTTTGGTCCCGGTATTTGCACAGCTTCTTTCCTCACGTGGCTTTGTTTTTTCGGTTAGCTTTTATCCACGTGTGGAGTAGAGAAACTAGAAGTTATGTGGACTTTACCGTGTCAATTTTATCATAATATTGAGAATAACTAGTAAATTCATTTAAATGGTATTCAGTTGAGTTAGAAAAGAAGGTTGTCACATTTACGAAGAATAACATTGAATGATCACCACATCAACCAGAATTCAGATAAGTAGACAATTTCAGCAACTGTGACTGGGCGTTTTCGGATATTCTCGGATACCTAAAGCTTAGTGAAATCATAAGATCAAGTGTTTTCAAAATATGGGATTATTATTAGTTCAACACTTTGCTGGTACCCTTCTTCATTGGGTTTATGTATTGATTGTAACTGTTGGTTTTCACATAATACATGATCATACCAAAGATAGACATAGTAGTATACATGGTAGTAAATTAAATGATTCATGTAAAGCTAGGTCATTTCGAGTAGCCAATGGGAGACTAGGGTCTGATCATGGCGTGGGAGAGTTTACCGGGACGCAGTGTATGTGACTACCTGTTAGTGAAAGAGGCGGAGTTCTCGTGCAGATGTAATTTCCATGTGAACTCATTCAATATGCTTTAGTGACCACGCACCTATATCTTTTTCATTTGGTGGACTTGTTCAAGGAAGTAAGAACGGTGAGAGTTTTGTTAGGGAGGCCCTTCATTGGGATGATACAATTTGATATCAATTTCCTGGTGGTATTACAAGTCCATTGCCGTCTTTTAACAGTTTATTGTATAATGTTCATTAAACTAAATAGAAAAATATAAAAAGAATAACTGCTGAATTCATAGACAGTATTCATAATGTTACAAACTGTTATATTAACAAATTTGCTGACCCCCAAAAAATCAAAGATTTGGAATTTATTTAAGAATACAGAGAAAGCACTTAACATGTTTAATGCTTGCAAAACAGACTATAATAGAATTTAAATGTTACAAACTGTTATATTAACAAATTATTAAGAGAAAGAAGAGAATATTTAAGTATAAAGGAGTTATTATTCCATTACATAAAAAGGAGATATTAGTAAGGGTTGGGGAATTTTTTACAAGTATTTTAAATACTCGGATAACAAACTGGAGTAATAAGAGCAGTATTATTTCGGATGCACACTTTGGTCTTAAAAAAGATTAAACCACAATTGATTCTATTTTATCTTACACAATAATATAGAAAAGAAATTAAATAACAAGAAAAGATTATATTGTACATGTACATTTATTTAAAAAAAACTTTTAATTCAGCGAATCGTAACGGTCTTGGTTTAAATTATACAAGAATTTTGTAAATTGTTCTTCCAGTAGTAATGCTGAAGTATATGATGAACTAACTCGATATTCACTATATATGTACGGTACGTTAATACCATTAAATATTGGTTTAAGCTGATAAAACAGAAAAATATAATTATTAAAACAGTATATAACATGTTTGTAAATGACTTAAAAGAAAGTCAACATAATTGGCTTAAAATAGTAAAAGAGGTTTTGCATGGTCATGGTTTATCAACACTTTTCCAAAAAAAAAAAAAAAAAGTTTAATTGATACTATTATACAGTCCTGGCATGCTGATTTATTATATGATATGGTATTAAAATTGTTTAGAGAGCTGAAACATCTCTTTAAAATGGATATGTATATAAAAGTATCAAATTCAAAATTTTTGAGAAAAAGCATTACAAGATTGATTATTCCTGCACATTGTTGAAGATTAGAGACTGCAAAATATGCAAGAGATAGAATAAAAAGAAGTGAGAGATATTGGCAAATTTGTAAAACAAGAGATATATAAGACGAATATAATTTTATTACAATTTGTTATATGTATTCAAATATAAGCAGACAATATATTTCTAAATATTATATAGAATACCCAAGTATGCATAAATGTATTGAATTTCTGAAGTCTAATGATATTGATACGTTTTTTATACTGAGAAACTACGTATATAAGGCTTACATTATACTAAAGATTACTGAACGTTGTATAAGAATCAATAAATAAGTCAAAAATATTTTTATGCAATTTTCGCATAAAGAGATTTTATTTTTTTCATTAAATCAGGTTCTCCCTAACATAGATATGAAGCGGACCTTTCAAATTTAAGACATCCTGAACGAATTTTCTTTATGATTACATACATGTATGTATGAGTAAAGATTTTGTACATGTTTGAGATTATTAACATGTCACGTGTAATGAAATTAGAAAATAATGATATTGATATGTTTGTTAAACTGAGAAACTATATATATAAGGCTAACGTTATACTAAAGATTTCTGAACGTTGTATAAGAATCAATAAGTCAAAAATATTTTAATGCAATTTTCGCATTAAGAAACTTTATTTTTTCATTAAATTTTATTAGACATGAATGAATATTTTAAAATAAAACAACCAAAAAATTTTCTCATTCTGTATCTCATTAAAGACCACATGGATTAAAATAATTATTACTGAAAATAAGAAATATCTAGAAATTGAAAAATGTATTAATTCAATTCCTGTGTTGTTGAGCTTAGGATCAGAAAATAAAGTAAAAAATTGAATCAAGTTGAAAACCCATTTTGGAGAGACGTATACAAATCATACAGTTTATTTTGTTTAAATTTTATACCAAAAAAGCAAGAAGAATCTAAATGTGACTTTTTTGGCACAATAAGACTATAAAGACCGGAGGAAAAACTATCTTTAAGAAGAAATTACTTAATTTAGGTAAACAACAAGTATTAGGTTAGATAAACCATTAGAACAATCATTCATACCTTTACCACTATATAAGTTCTAAAAAAGGAAGTAGAAAATTCTACGATGGGTTGATGAATACAAAACTTTATCAGCCATCTATTGAAAAATGGCAAAAAGACTTTGAAATGGTATTTGATAAAAAATATTTTTAAAGAATTCAAAGTTCCATTTATTTGTACAAAGGACACAGTCATTCAAATGTTTCAATTTCGTATTAATCAAAGAGTTTTTGGAACAAATTACTTACTAAAAATGATGAATATTAAACCATGCAATAAATTGATTTCAGCAAAAAAGAGCCAAAAAATTTCTTTTTTGGTTTTAAAAATTTCTGGAGTTATGGTAAAATTTGAGTGTTTAGACATTTATTTTGAGTTAAACTTAAAAAATATTATTTTTGGGAATATATATTTCCATAATATTTTGAACACTTTTCTGATTATGGCAAAACAGTATATTTTCATAAGTAAAGAAATTGGACATTAACCAAACCTGCCATTTTAAACATGTGATTATCAAACAATATAATATAGATAATTTTACCTCAATCAAAAATATGGAAATAAATCACAGTGAGCATCAAAAGTTATGGGCCCCCTTTTAAACCTTATTAAACAAGAATATTTTGAAACTGAAATAATTTATTTGCATAATTATGACTTCTAAGTTTTGTGTTTCAAAACTATTACAATGTAAGTATATAACTATAATATAAGAAACAGCTTTAGGTATTAGTTACCTGTTTCTGTGTTTCATTGAATGGTAATAATAAAATTATAGTTTGACACTATTTATGTACATTTGAAGGGTTTTACTACAAAAAAATAAACCTTGATCTTTAAAATCTTGTTTTCATTTGTTTTTCTCTCTTCTATTTTTTCTATTTAAACTGCAACCTAGTTTTTTTTAAAGTAAAGAAATGTATGGATACTATCATATTATACTTGTTGATATATACAATAATCAGGTAAGTTATCCAATTGAGAAAAATGAAACTAACCCGTGGTAGAGTAACATAACTAATTCATCTGTCTATGTACAATCAGAATAATATTCATATTGCAATTTATTTGATTTGAAATAACATTAAATGTCAATATTCCTATCTATATATTCTTACAGCATTGTCTTGATTTTCACGATCTATTATTATTTTGAAAAAAAAATCATATTTGTTAATACTTGTAATAATTATACATATGACAAGGTTTAAAAATTGATAAATTCAATCTTTCATGGCAATATATGTTATAATGTGTGTTTATAAGAATTTTGTATACATATGCAAATAAACAGGTTGCAGTTGCAAATCCAAAAAGATATATATAAATAAATAAATATACATGTCACATGTTCTTAATTATATTACAAATGTAAAAGTATACATTTGTAAGACAGACTAAAAACTGTACTAGTTTAAGTTGGATAAATATCTGAATATAATATTAACGCCAATAAAATATTTGACATCATTAAAATGTTGAGAATATTTTCATTTCCAGTCAGTAATTTGCCATTTAATGAGAAAACTTATCATAAAAATGTTTAATTTCTAATAAATTGTCTTGTAGGGGAAGCTGTGTCATATCACAGGTAATACTTCTTACAATGCATCATTCTTATTGATTTCAAGCTTGACTATAGGCTTTGTATATAATTAGGTCCGATGGTTTGTTTTCGTTGGTGTAGAGGGTCAATACATTAGTCATTAAGTAATAAATTTTGTTTATATTCCACAACGTGCTTCTAAGGATCACGCGATCGACTCTCATGGCACGCAGTTTTTAGAATTCAGTAAAACTACCTCGCTCGCTATCGGCAATGGGCTATTGCATATCGGCCTCGGTTTTGGAGAATACACATTTCATTCAGAGGCTCGAGTGTAGTTGACTACCTGTTATTAAAACCAAATGACTTTGAGTGTATTACCGAATTGATATTTTTGAGCCAACAGAATTCTCAGACCATTCTGGGATATTGTTTGCTATAGAAGCGCTTGACACAAAAAGTAAAAATGATAATGACAAAAATATCCAAAAATAACATTTTCGTCCAATTAGATGATTCAAAAAATGAAGAAATTAAACAAAAACTACACAAGAAACATACAGAAATCAATAACCTGACAGAAAACATTGATAATACAAATAATGTAGACAAATTAAATAACTTTATAGGGTTATTACAACACTGTACATTGAATATATTTGGTGGTTAAAGAAATACTTGCAGTGTAAGAAAGATAAAGAAAAATAACGAAAGTAAGAAACCATGGTTTAATGGTGAATGCTATACAGCCAGACATGAATAAAAAACAAAACAAAACAAAAAACAAAAAAACGAGGAATGCTTTTAATAAAGATAAAACATGCCATCAGTTACGACAAAATTATGTGAAAACTAAAATGATATATAACAAAATTAAACATAAAAATAAAAAGAAATACCAAACCAAAGAAAAAAATAATCTATCAAATTTAAGCAAATCAAATCCAAGTGCATTTTTGTAAAAAATAAATAGCCAGTATAAAACACAAACATTTAATTATAACTGAATTATTTGATATTTTAAAGGCTTGTATACAAATAACAATGAAAGCAATAGCTGTTTATTGGAAAATAATGAAAACGAGGAAAATGTCACATTTATTATTGATGAAGATTAAGATGATGAAATTACAATTAACGAGTTACACAAATACGTTAACCAACAGAAAAAAAAGTAGTACAGACAAAATATGTGCAGAAATTTACAAATACTCTTCACTTTTCTTGCTTAAAGTCTTCAATAGATTACTTACAAATGGCGAGTATCCTAAATGTCTTGGCTAGGGAAAAATATGTCCTATATATAAAGGCGATGATATTGAAGATGCCAAGAACTATCGCAGGATAACATTAATTAATGTTTTTATCACAAATATATTCGCAAATATTACTTAACAGATAGACTGAATGAACTGACAAACATAATAACATTATTGAAAACCAGTTCGGCTATTACTATTGAATAGCCGTAATAAAAAAAATTACAGAACGCTCAGATAAAAAGCACGAGTTTTGAAAAGTATTTCTACGCACTCACCGAGCTCTCTTAATTATATTTCTAGATGAATACAAATGATTATAAAAGTTCTAAAATGTTTTTTTTTTTACCAAACACAATGAATAAATTTATGCTAGACAGAAAACAAAAGAAAAACAGCAGAAAGTGTACTGAACTTTAAACATCGTGATTCTATATTTATATAAAGCGGCCAGATGGTGTCCATAAATAAGTAATCGGGAACTACCTACAAATTTATCCGGCTTACATAAGTTTTTCACCAGGAGTCTAAATACCTAATAATAAAGTAATGTGATAACCTTATGACTGAAATACAGTCGCAGTGATGGTTTAACTCCGATACAATAACAGCAGCAACAACAACAATAAACTTATCAGAAGATAACATCATACAACAATGGTTGCATAAAAAAGGATAACTTAATTATACAAAACAGTTGCATAAAATAGCATAACATAATAAGCGACACGTCATTTTCATCGACAGGCAAATGTACTGAGTATAATTATTCTTTTCACAAATTATATCTAGTTTCATTTAAATTGGATTAAAAAATTCATTAACATTAACATAATTACAAAATTCATAGTTCAAATATGATAAATAATAACATCGTACAAAGTTATAAAAAGTGGACAAATGACACAACAACCGTCCATCCCAAAACATGCTTTTCTTGATGTTTATCGTGAGATTTTAGGATTATACTTAATAATAATTAAACCCCAAGTCACAAGCCCTATCACTTTATTGACAAATTACGATAAAATAACAAATAACTATTTAACTACACAAAAAATAAACATATGAAAAATATATGAACGGAAAAGAGGAAAAATACGTCGGTAACAAAGGCTTACTTCCCTTTAAGACTCTTCGTGGACTTGAAGCAATTTAATATTGCAAAGAATGCTTTAACGGATGTGTACTTCTCTCTACTCTTCATGACAATGGTTTTAATATACGCTATATTATATATAAACAAGTGCATTTATTAATTGTATTTTAATTTAATAACTATATGATTTAATTTGTATTATTCATGGTAAATTTTCATAGATTTATTAACATAAAATTAAAAGTGTTATAATACAATTTTGACCATTCACATTTTGTCTAAACATACTGAATGGATAATTGAATGAATATCGTAATCACGAGCTACCTTAATGTATAAGGCAGTGAAATTTCCTAGACATAAACGCAGATTCTATGATATGTGTTCTTCCATGACTAAACGAGTTAGACACATATGACTGGTTTGATATCCCTCTCCCTAGTTTAACATTTTTCTGACGTAAATCTTTGTTAATTCAGAACAATGCATTGACTACTCTGCAGGACAGTAGTACTCTTTTGTTCAAGCGTTGTTGATAAATAACTTGAAAACTCAGCTCTATGCACGTGAGAAAAGTTCTCATTTCTCTTATTTCATTTGCTTAATACCCATACACAATGGAAGGAAAACCGCAATAAAAACAACACACAAAAAGAGTAAACGAGTAAATAGCAATATTATATTATAAGTAGAAAACGTAATGTAAATATCAAACAAACTGTTTTTCTTTAAAAAAAAAAAGTCTGTCGTCAGCAATTTGCTTTAAATGGCATCTTTAAAACCACTGGACTGAAGGTAAAAAGGCTGGCTTTGACCGTATTGCAAGCAATACAGGAGTCTATAACCGGTGAAAATCCCCAAAGATAGAAATAATAAAACTAATGGAAATGGGTTATGATTCTTGAACTACAACTTGTAACAGGATAAGTGCAAACTCAAAATTAATGAATTGCATAGTAATCGTTCTTGGGCACTGCACTTCTCTTCCAAAAGGTCTATCTCTCTATGATGTTCATATATCATATAGTCTATGAGTTATGAACCGGACAAAAATTAAAGATGAAATTAACAAGTCACTCATGCTGATGCGCACAGCAAACCCTTGTCTTATGAGGAATACTTATCTTAAGTATTATTGAAATCCATCCATAGATGTCCAAGTTACGGAGTCAAAACGAAAGCGGGATGGATAGAATAATTTACGGACAGATGGACGGACGGACAGATAGGAGGACGTTCACACACCTTTGTGTAATGACAACAGTAATGTTCCATGAAAATTTATCTATAGATATTTAAGTAAGTAAAAGAGCCAATACAACGGTGTACGCTATGAATATCAAGGGCAATTTATACAAACTCCCACGACCTTTGGCTTAATAAGCATGCATATGGATGCTGACCGCGACATATCTTTGTGTTATTACAAACACTTCAAGTGCACTGCAAAGATACGATAGTTTCGTTTTTGGAAAAAAAACATGTGATAAAGCATACTACGCCGCAATATTACGGTTATTCAAAATATCAGTTGGACAATCTTATATTACAAATAAATAGATCCCAAATAATTGTGTACAACATTGGTAATGACATTATCTGTAGCAGTCCTTTTCGCGATAATTTTATGTGGTATGCAATATTTTAGTTACTTATTCTTTCTATATTTTGACAGTTATTTACAGTCTTAGTAATATTTGATTGCACCATGGTCCAGTACTAACATACTTATCTGCTGAATTGAAAGTTTTGTTATCGAATCGTTGAAGAAAAAACCAAGGCGCAAAATACTGATTCAAACCAGAAAGAGTCGAGAGAATAAGTATAAAAAGCTTGTTTCCCAATAAACGTGAAAAGATATGAGTTTTAAGAACTATTTTGACATTGTTCCATGTTTTGTATATGCAGACAAAATACTATAATCAAGGACGAAGGATCAATACCAATATCAGCCAATTTGCTCGAAATTCATAACATAAATTCATAAATTGATAACAAAATCTAATTAAAGGTATTAGTTATACTCAATTAAAACATATCTGCAGACAATAGAAGACCGAAGCGTGCGTAGGCTGCTATTGTTTGAAGAAATGCTCTTAATAGATCTTACCCGATTTAAAGTCACCCTAAATATTTGGTAAGCACTCAGTTTCATCAAATAGATCGATCTACTTTGTGCATGGCAAAAAATAAAATATCTACATAAATAAATCGCTGATGATTTGTCACAAATTTAGTGTGACTTCTACGTGTCCAACAGTTCCTATAAACATCTCTATAAAATTGTGTGAGTCTAGCTCATATAGTTTTTAAGACGAAAAACAATGTTAAGGAAACACGGACAGACGGGCGGACAAAGCAAAAAAGACTTCATGGCAAGTAATTATATAATCAAAGATGTGATACAAGCAATTTAAATAAATAGTGTAAATTTGACCATATACATTGTATCTTTCGTCATATCTATTTATATAAATAATAGAAATGGTTTATTTCCGTTTTTTTTAATAATACAGTACATCATTCCTTAATATTAAATGTTATGTAAAACATAATACTTTTGCTCCTTTACAATAAATATATTTTGAGGCACAATACGCGTTATCTAATGAAGTAAAAATTATGCAAATCGCTTTATGAAATAAAACTGTTAAAAGCTTATTAAGCATATGGAACAAATAAACTTATATCTGGTGACCCCACCAAACAAACACCTCTCATTTTTTCATACAATGAATTCATTCGACTGTATGTACATATTTATATGATGCATTGTATAACTTCTACGATGAGTATATGTACATGTTCGACGGGTTTCATTTTTCTTCTAGCTATATACACAAATAAATACATATAACGGAACTTCATATTTTGATAAATCTCTCAATTCATCATTGTCTTTGAAAAGAAATTGCCTTTATTGCTTGTTCTTCTTTACCCTTCACCTCAAATATCAAGAATTTTACACAGCGTAACTACATGTATTCATATACGTGTGCAAAATGAAACCTAAATCAAAGTAAAATGAAAGCAGTAGTTAAGGCAAATAAAAATTAATAGTTAAAAAATTTTGAACAAATAAATCTCTCTCTCTTCTCTCACTCTGGAATAGTGAATTGATTTTAATCTTTTTGTAAGTAAGATAATTAACAATACAACTTTCCTTCAAAAAATATAAGACAATATACTTTTACTCTTCATAACACATATTTATATTTATATTTACAATTAACATAATCTGTTTTTGCATTTTGCTGATGAAACATATTTTGATAGACTTCATATTTTCATATATATGTAGCTTTATAATGATATTGAATATTTCGAAAGGTTTGTAGCCTTTAACAAGTATGAGTATGTTATTAAGGATAAAAAAAACTAGTAAATATAAAACATATGTATGATTTTCATTATGTGATTCAACAATATTAAGAAAATCGTGTCTCGCATACAATGTGTTTTCATTAGCAACATTCACGTGGTGCGCAAAATGTTTAAAGTAGTATTATATAGTTGAAAAGTACACGTATCTTTGAAACCTATCTATATATATTTTTCGTGAAGTAATACAAGAGGTCAAAAACTGTATCATTCCTTGGGAAGTTCACCAGTTTAGGTTACCTTAAAGATATTGAACTATAATTTGTTAACATATTGCATTTCTGCTCGTTCAATACCTCATACATCATCACTTAATAACGAGAAACTATTTTCTCCCCTAATATTCTAAAACCTTGACAGATATAAAGTACATGTATCACCAACTATGCAGAACATATTAAAACATGAATCAATAAACACTCCGGAATCGCAGCTATTACAAAAAGGAACCTAATATTTTGAACATCATGTATACTGCTTAAATAGTTGAGAAAAAAGTATTCAGGAGTTGCATATTTATTCGCAGCAGAACAATATTCGTAACAGAAATGTTAAAGCCTTTTTTAGATTAAAAAACGTGTTTCGTGAAATGCCAACTATCATGTTTATATTGTTCTCTTCAAGACAATGCTCTTGCAATTGTAACCTTGTAGTTCATGCTTTGTAACTATTCTTTTTTTCAGGGCTAAAAACATGTTGGCGATTTTTTGTCATTTGTCATCGGACCAGCAACATATCAGACTGATGAGTGTACTGGCGTTTCCAGAATTGTAAAGGCAGAGGCCAAGTAAAATTTTAAAATGCAAAATGAAATTCTGACTTACTTTAGTACTATAGATGTTAAAACAGGTTTTTTTTTCTAGAGCTTAAAACTTTCTCGGAACTGACGATTTCGTAGCATATCGAATCAGAAATATTTAAGGCTGGAGATTCTACTTCCATATCAAAATTGTAAATACTAAAGCCGAGTATAAGTTTGAAATGCAAATACTTAGAAGTTGGTGATGCCGTGTTTGACGAAAGCAGTTGCAACGTGAACGAATTACAGAAATATAGATACATAGAGTTACTTCGAAAACAGTTGCAACTTGAAATGTAATACAAATATAGATACATAGAGTTAATTAAGGCGTAGTATTTAATTATTCTATCAGTCTTAACTCTAGAACTCAAAGGTTCGATTTTCTTCCTTTATCATATTAAAAAAAAAAAACATTGTTATGACTTTTTCTGAAATGTAAATATCTCCATATTTTCAAGATCTTCACTTTTAAACACTGTGTCATATGTTTTTGAAACTAACAACTCACTATCTAATCGGTCATTTCTTGGTTGATGTTTGATGGTTTTTTTAGTTGCTTAAGTTTTTTTGACATACGGGACTTAATTCTAGCATTAAATGTATTATCATCTTCGCTCTCATCTATTTCAAGTTGCAAAATTCTTCGCGATCCCTGTTTTTCTCCTGATTCTACCTTTGAACAACCAGGAAATACCATTCAATTAGGAGAATAACGGACAGCTTTTGTAGCCAACAATGTGCATTAAATTCAAATTCATTATTAAAGGAAGTGACTGCGTTGCAAGTGTTAGACATTATGGCGATCAGTGCATTCAGGAGCAATATTGTGGTGAAAACAACAAATAGTACAAAAACAAAAATTGCTGCTAAAGGTTTTCGCGCTGAAAAAATGGAACCTATATCACCGATACCAAGCATGACTTGAAACATAGTCATGAGAGATTTTCCATAATGTTCAAACGAATCTTCGTCGGTATCGGCACCTTGCATGACCATAAACATCGCCATTGAGAAGCCTAAAAGAAGTATGGTCATGATGATCATAAACCTCATTAGATCGGGTACGACTTTTTGAATAAAAACGGTGAAATAGCTAAAGAATGTAAATACTTGCAGAAAGAACAGGAAAAGGTAACATCCAATTATAATTGCAAATGGAAGTAGAAT
This sequence comes from Solen grandis, assembly GCA_021229015.1. NCBI lineage: Eukaryota > Metazoa > Mollusca > Bivalvia > Adapedonta > Solenidae > Solen > Solen grandis. Next base: position 3,887,433 of record CM037779.1, read on the forward strand.
GTTATCGTAATTTGTGACGTTAAGATACCCCAAAATAAAATCCAGCAGAAGACAAAGACCAAATGTAGGAAATAGCATTGTAAATTGTGAGTTAGAGTAGGCATGGCTTAAACGTTTATAGAGAGTACTTTGATCTGATGCGGTTGAATTCATTTTGCTACATACATTCTGTATCTCTTTATAAAATATGTATCCTAAAAGTAATGTGTACAGCGAACCGTTAAGCAGCTGTATGACTGCACAAAATCCAATTAAGCCCTCAGAGAATAACGGCTTTAGGGAAAACTCAGTTGTGTTTTTATCCTGTATTTGGCGGAAGTTTCCACCGACCATGATAAATATCATTGAAAAGAAATGGATAAATCCCCATATAAAAAATGGATATTGGTATATGTCCCATTTATTTTTGATGACTTTTTCACCGGTGAGAGGTCGACAAATTTGCAAGCAGATGACGGAGATTTCGAAATTCCGATGAATCCCAGAACGGATTTGTGACAATCTTCGTCTGCAGGCATTTTGTTTTTCGATTTGTCGACCACTATGTTGGTGTCTTTGTCTTCTTCCTTCGATATCGGAACGGTTTCTATTTCTGTAACATCATACTCACTTAGATCTTTGAGTCCGTCATTTGTATTTACATGCCGATACACCCTGACAAAGATACAAAAGAAAAAACATAACATAAGTGAAGATTATAAATATCTAGATTTAATCAAAATTCCGAAATACAGAGAATTTGATTTATTGCACATCAATGCTTGACATTAAAACTTATAAATAAGTTTATTATTTAAGCGGTATAAACACAGCTCTGGTCGCTGACGGGGTGCCACACGGGGTCTTTACATCGAACGGTTCCCACGGATCACAGCGTTTCGCTCCAATATTTATGGACTTGCGTTTTCTTCGAATAAATTTTCGCCTTTGTAGTGCCACAAAGTGTCACAGAAGTTCCGCGACTCTTTTTGAGGAATTGTGGTATTTTTATTCTGTTAAATTCGATTCGTTATATATCTAGTCTGTTTTATAAACAATTAGAATATTTATTCAGGGATTATCCAATGTCGATATTTTGACATTTTCTCTATATTTTGCTTATATGTAATTGAATTTGGCATAATGAGAGAAATGTTCCATTTAAAATATACAAGCTCCCGAGGCGGACACTCTAACCACACGGCCATCGGGGACGGTTGGCTAGAATCTTGCCTATGACGTACAATGGCATGGCATGTTAGATCAGACGAGAACATTCATTCTTTCGTTGGACCGTTTGGCCCATTGCAATCAATCAATCCTCTTGAACTCAAGCGTTTTTCTCAGGCAATATTACTCAGAATGCTGATAGCAGGTACTGTAACAAATATGTTGATGTTGTCTTCGTTCTAATATGCATGTTCATATATATATATATATATATATATATTCGATAGTGTACTTTAATGACAATATCTGATTTATTATCAACTAAGTATTACCAAATGTACTTCCATATTTTAATGATGTACATGAATTTAAGAGAAATAAAATGTTTTTGACTTGCTTTGACTTGAATGATATGACAAAACAGAGCTGGCGACCAGTTCTTAAACTGTTGATTAAGTTTTGACATTTATTATCACTTACAAAAAAACCTGCTACAACTTGCTTGTAAGCTTCGTGTCAGTTTGTAATAACAGTGCCACGGATGGCATATTGATTGACTAATTACAACCAATAATGGTCGACACGCGCAAACGACGGATGTCACTCGAGTAGGTGTGAAAACTGGCCGACACTTCGTTTATTAATCAGCTGTTAATTGGCAATTCGGATCTAATAGATTGTTCGTCACAGCGCATCTTTCGTTCCATCCGTTCTTCGTTCAATCGCATCTTTTTTACATTGAATTAAGAACAAATTCGACCGGGACGTGCGAATAACTCGCATTACACCTTCATTTCGTTCCATCGCATTTCGATTGACCGTGACTGGACTGTATTTTTGCATAAAGCGATGTGAAGGAGGAAGACTCCAAATGCACAAACAGCATCCAGGTATAACCTGTGACCTACAGCAAGCCTACTGAAAGCTATTTAAGTCAATAGAAATAATATGAAGAAAGGGATGATGCAGCAATATTCAGGAGTAATGTTTGCATCGAGTTAAGTAGGTCACAGAGAGAAACATGTTTTGGTTAACATGTGACATGTTAAGCATATTTGTTTAATCCATATCAAACTTTGAATTATAATTTTAATAAAGATGATGATGATGATGATTTTCCCCCATCAAAAGGCAAAAGGATTCCGTACTATCATCCCGTAACATTAAAGGAGTATTCAGTAGTAGCAATTGCGCATTTTTTTCCTGCATGTCCATTTCGTTTGTGTCAGATATTTCGCAAATTTCAAATAAACTATCAGAGTAATCAGAAAGATTCAAAAAGTCTCTTTATCAATACATCTAAACTGTTTTAACATCATTTAGATTAAAATAAAAACAAAGACTGGATGTATTTTTTTTTTCGACTAAACGTTCTAAGATTTTTGAAAGACATTTGTTTATTTACTGGCATTTCTCCAAATTGGTCTTATATTTTTCACGAACACGTGTTTCCCTAAAATACACAATGGAAAATATTTCACCCAAACCCCCCTATTAAATGCAATCATTTCATTTTTAAATCATCATTTTTGTCTTAATTTGTGCAAACATTCACCATTAACATTATTACGGCTTTCCGCAAACCTGCGGAAAACGTATAGGGTTTGTTATTACGGCTTTCCGCAACCTGCGGAAAACGTATAGGGTTTGTTATGTTTATTTTTATTATTAGGACTTTCTGCCCTTTCGGCAGAAAGTCCTCTTGGTTGTACTGTTTATAGGACTTTCTGCCCTTTCGGCAGAAAGTCCTATGGTTTGTACTGTTTTTTTATTAGGACTTTCTGCCTAAAGCAGAAAGTCCTATTGGGTTTGTACTGTTTATTCTTCTTCTTATTATTAGGACTTTCTGCCTAAAGCAGAAAGTCCTATTGGGTTTGTTATTTTTATTATTAGGACTTTCTGCCCTTTCGGCAGAAAGTCCTATTGGGTTTTTTACGGTTTTTTTTCAGGACTTTCTGCCTAAAAGGGAAAAGTCCCATTGTTTTGTACTTTTATTCTTCTTTTTTTATTAGGACTTTTTGCCCAAAGCAAAAAAGTCCATTTGGGTTTTTTTATGTTTTTTTAGGATTTTTTGCCTAAAGCAGAAAAATCCAATTGGGGTTTTTTTATTTTTATTATTAGGACCCTTTTCGCCCTTTCGGCAGAAAGTCCTATTGGGTTTGTAAATTTTATTCCCTTTTTTTAAAAATTAGATTTCTGCCCACAGGGAGAAAATTATTGGGGTTTTTACGTTTTTTTTTTAATTTTTTTCTGCTTTTTTCTTTTCTTATTCTTTTTTTTTTTCCCCTTATATTAGTTTAATTTTTGGGTGTTGCCAATGGAAATAGAACAATGAAAATTTTATGGCAAAATTTTTCAAACCTTGAGCTTTCGGATGCAATGAATTGTATTTTTTCATAAGAACCCTTAATTTTAACGTCGATTTGAAAGTCAGGGAAAAAAAATTTTTAACGCGGTCGACAAACAATTAATTTTTGGGTCGATTTTCAAACAAAAATTTTACAAAAATGTGATATTTTGGCTCTAGTTTTGCCCTCCCGGTGCCCGTTTTTCCAAATTTGAAAAGGCAAAAGTTTTATGGGGAATCCAAGATTCGAACCTATGAAATCAAATTTCAAATTTCGTATAAAATCGCTTCCAGAAAACTAAAATTTAAAATTTTTGCGAAAAATTAGTTTCCAGACTTCTATAAAAATTTTTAAAAAAAGGAAAAGCGAAATGATCACAGACCAAAAATGCTTTAAAAAATTTCGAATTTAAAAAATTTTAAAGGTTTTTAAGCCCTGTAAAGGCCTTTTTTTTTTGCATTATTACTTGAAAAAATTTTTCTGAAATCAGTATAGAATCTATAGGAAACCCTGTCAAATTCCGTTTCCGGGAAAAAAACCAAAAAGGCAAGGTCTTTTTTCAATTATCGGGTTTTTTTTCCCGGGCCCTTTAAAAAAACTCAAAAACGGTAAAATATTCTATCGAGAAAAACCCATGGGAAAATTTGTAAAAGGGAAGGAAAAAACCTTTAAAATTATATTTAGTTTTTTTATGATCGGGGGTTTAATCGGTTGAGTTAAAACGGGAAAAAAAAAAACCAAAAAATTTGGGAACCCTCGGGGGTGTTTAACAGTTTATTCCCCGAAATTCTTTGATTTTTTGGGAAAAAAAATTATGATGAAAAATTTTTTTGTAGAGCCAAGTTTGGGGCCCTTCTTTTTTATGCTTAAAAGTTTAAAGATTTACCTAAGATTCGGGGTAAAGGTGGGGAAAAAAAAAAGAAATTCCCTGCATAAAGCTTTTTTTATTTTTTCATTTTTTTAAAAGGTTTAAGAACTTGAAACTCAAAAAATAATTAAAAAAAATTACCCATAGAGAATTTTTAAAACGATTAATTTTTGGGAAACCCTTTAAATTTTGAAATTGATTTCCAAATAAAAAGGAAGTTACTTTAAAAATAAAATTTAAAAAAGTTTAAAATTTTAGCGAATTTTTTTCGTTATGTAAAAGTTTCAAGGCTTATATCTTAAAACCCCTATGAAAAAAGGGCAACAAAATTCGCAAAATGAGTTGGGAGGAATTTTAAGACCCATTATTTGGTTTCCCCTTTAAGTTTTGGAAAATTTAACAAAGTTTAAAAAAAGGAAATAAAAAACCCCCAAAAAAAAATTTTAAACCCTATAGAATTTCAGCGAAATTTTCCCTCATGTCAGAATTTTTTGACTTATATCTTAAAAAAAAACATTAGAAATAAAGTTTTACATTAAACAAATGAGAAGTAGAGAAATTTTTAAACGATTTTTTGGGGACCCAGAGTTTAGAAAATTTATCAAAAATAAGGGAAATTACATAAAAAAAAATACGAAAATAAAGGGATTTGAAAAAATTTTTTAAAAAATATCCTTAAACCCTTTCCCCTCCTTTACCTTTAAATTGGGAAACATTTTTGGAAAAAGAAGGGTTTACAGATAAAAATTTGTCAAAATAAATTTGGGGAAAAAAAAAAATTTTTTTAATTATATCATATTGAAAATTACTAGCTAAAAAAGGGGTCCCCGTTCCCGGGGGCCGAGTGTTTTTGGGGCGACCGCCTCCCAGGCGGGAGGGCGTGGGGTTGATACCAAAAAATCGGGAAAAAAGGTTGTTATTTGCTCCCCTTTCTTTAACACTTTTTGATATAAGGGTGTTCAGGAAATTTGGGTTTGGCCCGGGATCAGGATTTTTTTTGGAAAGGGGGTGATATCAGCCCCAAGTTTGGAAATGATACTGCGGGGTGGGGAGCACATAATTAAAGGGGATTTAAATAGAAATCGTCTCCAAATGACTGAAATACGTCGGTTTGGGGGTTAAACCGAACAAACAAACAAAAAAAATTAAAAAAAGGGTTTACCCAAAGAATTTTAAAGTTTTGTCAAATCATTTTTTTTTAAAGTTACCCTTAGAAAATTTTATTGGAGCAAATTTTGTTACCCTAATCCCTTTTAGCTTTTGACCCCAATTTAAATTTTGGGCGTTGTTTTAAAAAATTGCAAAATTTCCCCCCACTTTTTTTAGTTTTATCCCCAAAACGTAAATGTTGTAACAAGCTAATTCCAAAAATTTTTTGATAAATGATAACCTATGTGAAAATATAAAGTTAAAGTAAAAATGTAATTTAATTGCCCGCTTGAGATACCCGGCGTGTAAAAGGTAGGGCGTTTTCCAAAAAGTTTAAAAAATGTAAAACCCCCTTTCCAAAAACGCTGCAAGCTAAATTTTTCTGAAAAGCGGCCCTTGCCCCACAGGGCGATTAAAGGCCCCCCTTTGAGTTCCGAACCCGCCGGGTAACCCACAAAGAAAAGCGGGAAAAAAACGGATTCCAAACCTCATGTCCTAACATTTTTCCGAAGCAGTCGTTTTATGTTCGTAACAGAGGGCCTAAACGGATTGGGGAAAAAGGGCCCGGGGAAAGGGCGGGCCCCCCATCCTGGAAAAGTTAGGTGGGGTCCCCTAACATTCGGGAAAAAAATCAGCCCATTTTTTTTTTAGTCGGATTACAACTTTACTATGTCGTGACAAAATTTTTTGCAGTTCGGTCAGAATCGGGTTGAGGGCGGAAAAATCGGGACGAATTTGCTGGAAACGGCCTTGGGTCGGGGGGCGCCTCCGAACAAATCTGATTGTTTTTCGTGATTAAAAAAAAAAGTTTTTTAAAAAATTTTTAAAAAAGTTTGAATTCCCCGCCACGAATCACGGAACTTTATCAAAACTTTTGACCCCTTTAATCGGGAATGGTCCTATCAAAGGGCGGGAGTTTTAAAAACCTGAATGTTTTGACCCAGGCCACAGGGGCTTGCTCCCATACCCCACAACAAACCACACACACACACAACCCGTAAACAATATCAATAAGGGTGGGCATCTTTTCCCGGGGGCGATCGCTTTAATCCGGGTTTTTTTAAATCATTTAAATAAATTAGAAGTTTTAAAAAACGGAAACATCAAATTTTATATTTTTTCTATCGGAAAAAAACAAAATTGTCGTTTAAAAAAAATTCCCCCTTTGAAAGTTTATTTGTTTTTAAAAATTCGAATCCGAAAAGGCAGCAACCTGGACCAGCCCGCGCAGTACATTTTGGGGTTATTCGGGTTTTTTCGCTGCGAAATTGGTCAGCGATATTGCGATTTTTTCCCCCCCAAACTGTCAAAACCTTTTAAAAATTTTAAAATTTTTAAAGGGGGTGATATTCGGGCGTTGAAAGAAAAAAAAAAAAACCCCGGCAGTATTGGGAAATCAGCTGTTTTTTTTGGGTTTTTTTTCTTGGTTTTTAAAATAAAATAAATTTTTAAGACCTTAGATTAAATTCACTTGGGCTGTGAGTGTTTTGTTTTTTTAAATTTAAATAAAAATCACAGGGATTTTTAAAATTCAGTTTAAATTTTAAAAAAAAATTCTGAAAAAAAATATACCCATACTACAAAACATATTTTTCTTATATATCCCCGGAAAAAAATTCTACTGAACTTAAATCCCTGTGATAAAAATTTCAATTTTAAAAACCCCACACTCACAGCAAGTGAATTTATATCTTTAAATCCTTTTTAAAAAAATTTTTTTTAAGAACAAGAAAAATTTGAGAAATTATATTTCAGTGATTTTGTATGTTAAATTCATAGCTTTATTGAATGATTTTTAAAAAACGGAAGGGTTTTTGGGAGTCGACCCCCTGAAAAAAATTTCCCCCTTTTTGGGTAGTGTATTTACAGGGGTGGTGTGTGGTGTGTGTGGGTGGTTTTGTGTTTGGGAAACAAGTCCCCGTGCCTAAGGGATTACTAAAAAAACGCAAAAAATTTTTAAATTTGTTTTAAAAACAAATCGTTTTCGATCGTAGTTTCAAATGTTTTTTTGAAAATTTTACTCACGAGGTACACGGGTCGACGGTTCAAAAACATGGGAGCATTTACATTTCATTCCCCCGACGTAAATGAAAAAAAAAAAAAAGTATCAGAAATTTTAAAAGTTTTAAAATTTAATTGGGTTTTTATTTTTAATACCTATAAACCCAGACCCAAATATGATACAATGGAATTTCAGGCCCTTTATTTTGGGACCTTTGAATAATAAAATTGGTCAAGTTATAAAGGGGAAACTTTATCAAAAAAAAGATTTTTTTAGTCCCCTACCGGTGTTCACAAAGGGGAGGACTATAGGTTTTTCCCTCCGGGCGCCCCTCCGTTGTCTTTTTTCCGCTCAAATCTGGATCCCCGGGGGATAAATTTTAAAAACCCAAGCAAGGGTAACTTGATAAACTTTGGGTTTTTGACTAGTAGCAATGTGTAGATTTGCACATTGTTTTTTTTTTTTTTTTTTTCGACTAAAATTGTGGTTGCTATGGTAAGGAAAAGTGAAAAAATGGCAAAAAAAAGGAAACCCCGCGATAACTTTTAACTAAGCAAACTAACTTGTGAAACTGGTTTAGGAAATAGATGGCAAAAGGGGTGATTAAAGCAAAATTGTTTTTTTTTTTTATTCGACTAAAATTGTGGTTGCTATGGTAACGGAAATAGTGAAAAAAAGGCAAAAAAAAGGGAATTCCCCCGATAACTTATAATTATGCAAGCAAAATTGATGAAACTTACTTGGAACCCAATTGGAATGTGTCGATTATGCACGTTGTTTTTTTTTGTTTTTTCCCAAATAAAATTGTTGTTTTCTATGTTTAATGGAAATAAATGAAAAAAAATGGGAAAAAAGGGGTTTCCCCTGATAACTTTATAACTAAGCAACTAACTTGGGTGAAAAATTGGTATTTTGAATAAAATGGCAATATTTTTGATTATGCCATCATTTTAATTTTTTCTTTTACTAAAATTGTGGTTGCATGGAAAAGGAAATAGTGGGGAAAAAAAGGCAAAAAAAAAGGGAAACACCGCGACCGCGGGTAACTTTTTAAAAAATTTTTTAAGGGATGTAAAATAGGTTCCCCCGGGTGGTGAAGCAGAGTGAAAATTCTCCCTTTTTCATCAACAAGACTAAAGCTAAAGAAAAACATTTTTTAAACAGGGAACTAGCTATTATTAATTCTTTTTTCTTTCATCTGTCTTGGGTTGCATTAAATTTTATAGTGGGGGCCCCCCAAAAGACAACAAATCTACAGGGAATCTTGCTTAAAAGGACAAAACTTAAATAAATTCCCCTTTCATTTACTTTAAACCCCAAGGTTTTTTTTTTCCTTTGGGCCAAAAAATTTTGGTTTGCCCGTGGTAAAGGAAAAATTATGCACCCACCGGGAGGGGGGCTTTAAAAGGGTTTCTTGGGAACACCGTTAAAATTTTTTTATTTTTTGGATATGGCTTATTTTTAAAAAAGTTTATTTCCCTGAGAATTCCCCCTAAAGAAAAAAAAAAAAGTAAAAGGAAGGGGAAATTTTAAAATATTAAATTTTTTCTAACGGGAAATTAAACTTTATATTTTTCAATTTTTAGCAGAAAGTCCTTTTCTTTTTTTTAAAAAGGGAAAGAAAAAAAGTTATTATTCCCTTTTTTTTTTAAATAAAAAAATTATTTTTCTATGTTGCAATACTCCTGGTCGATGAAAAATTTTTTTGACTTTTTTTAGTCACGGGAGGGAAATTTTGATTTCAATGATTTTCATATTAACCCATTGGGCTTTATATAAAAGAAAATTTGAAATATGCTACAAAAATTTGTACCCCCTCTAAGGGCCCTTGTTTTTTTAAAACCGGGTTTTCATCAAATTTTAAAAAATTGTGTATATTAAGTTTAGTTTTTGCATCCCGGTTTTTTTTCAAAATTCCCAAAAATCCCTGGGTTCTTTTAGCGATTCCAAAATTTGAACCCAAAGGGCCCTAAATTTTTTTTAAAGCTTTTAAAATCTGTCCTATTTAAGATTAGAAAATTGATTTAGTCCGTATTTAGGCTCTAGAAGTTAAAAAACCCTTTTTTGAAAATAAATTCATATAAGCACGTGAAAGCATTATATGATAAAGTATTTCTTTAAAATTAAAAAAAAAATATTTTCATATGTTGAAATTGTTTGAAGGGCAATGAAAAATTTTAAAGACACATGCTTCAACCCTGAAATTTTTGATTTCTTTAATTTCATTTGCCCATGACGATTGGCGTCAACTTTAAATTTGCAACAAAAGTTTGTACGGGGGCTACGCCATTGTTTTGAACCATTTTTTATCAAATTTTTACAGAATGGTAAAATTTCGTTCTGTTTTGCATCCCGGGGTTTCCGTTTTTTTAAAAATTTGAAAAATCCCCAAGGGTTTTATAGCGATTCCCAAATTCGAACCCAAAGGTTTGTAAATTTTCAAATTCTTAAAAAATCGGTTATTGAGTAGAAAAAAAGTATTGGGGGCAGTATATAGGTCACTGGGAGTTTTTAAAAATTTTTTGGGAAAATAAATGGGCCCCTATGGGCATCCCTGGGGTCATTATATGATAATGAAATTTTTAAATTTTTAACAAATTATTTCTAAATTTTTTTTAAATTTTGAAGGGCAATGAAAAATTTTAAAGGGCACATTTTTAGCCCGCTGGGAAAATTTTGGGTTTTAAAGATTTTTAGAAACCCATGACGTCAAGGGGCGTCCCTTTGAAATTGATCGGGAAAAATTTTTTACACGGGCCAGAGTCATTATTAATGGAACCCATTTTCATCAAATTTTTCAAGAATGGTATATTTTTTTTTAGTTTTGCATCCCGGGGGTCCGTTTTTCAAAAAATTCCCAAAAGTCCAAGGTTCATACCATTCCCCAAAAACGAACCAAGGTCGTTTAAAATTTTTTCAAATTCTTACAAAAAAGGTCCAATTTTTAGGGTAGAAAGAAAAATATTGGGGCAAATTATAGGGGCATGGGGTTTTTTAAAATTTTTTTTAAAAAAAATGTCATTTGACTCAAAGGGACTTTATTATAAGATAAAAGAATTTCTAATGCAAAAGATTAATTTTTTATATGTTAAAATTTTCGAAGGGGAATGAAAAAATTTAAAACCCCATGGTTTTAAATGCTGAAATTTTGTTTTCAATGATTTTTAGAAGCCCATACGTCTATTACGTCACATTTTGAAATTGACTACAAGTTTTGTACAAAGGTCCAAATCATTATTAATGGGCCGATTTTCATCAAATTTTCACAGAATGGTATATTAGTTCTTATTGTGAAAAGGTCCGTTTTTCCAAATTCGAAAAATCCCAAACATATGCGGATCAAGATTCGAACCAAAAACGCAAATTTAAAAGCTTAAAAAACGCCTATTTGAGAAGAAAGTTGAAATTTTGTCGTTTGTAGGGCTCTGGGTGTCTAACAATTATTAAAATAAACGTCAAATACTTCACGTGACGTCATTTGTTTATTATTATTATTTTTTTCTTTTTCCCCAACTAAAACGCTTATTTTTTAAAAGTTGCAATAGTCCTAGGGCATGAAAATTTTAAGGGTTTTTTATCCCCCCCCTGAGGAAATTTGATTTCAATATTGTCAGCAGCCTATGACGTCACATGATCAAGCTAAAAATATGAAAAATGGGGTTTTTCCTCTACAGCCGTCATTACAGTCGATTTTCTTCAAATTTTTACAGATGGGACATCTTTAAACAAAGGTTTGCATATCCGTCAGCTAAACCCAAATTCAAAAAACCCAAGTTCTGTGGCTGAAAAAGACGAACATAGGGCCAAAATTCATTTTTGGATTTAAAAATTCAGGATGAGATAAAAGTTGAAACTTTTCACATTTGCATTTCTGCAAGAATTTTTACAAAAAATTTTGAGTCGTGACGTCATATATTATTAAGCATAACATACTTCTTAATTTTTAATTTGGGCAATGATTTTGACATATGCCAGTTGTTCAGAATAAAAAATATTTTAAGTTTTGAAGTAAATATGCGCTTTTGAACAAAAAACATCTTTTACACCCATGACGTCATAAAAAAAAAAAAGACGTCAGACAAAAAAGGAAAAATGGGTTCACCCCCTACAGCCCGGGCATTATGGCGGATTTTCTTTAAATTTTTCACAATGGACATCTTTAAACTAAGGTGTGCATATCCGTAAGCTAATTGAAATTCCGAAAACCGAAGTTCGTGGCGAAAAAAGATTTGAACATAGGACCGAAAATTTATTTTAGGATTAAAAGCTTCAGGATAGATAAAAGTTAAACTTACACAGTTGCAGTCTGCAAAATTTCTTAAATATTTTGAAGTCGTGACGTCAATGTCGTCATGTGACGTCATAAGCATACTTCTTAATTTTCATTTTAGGGCAATGATTTCGACATAAATGCCAGTTGTTCAGAATAATGAAGATTTTAGAGTTATGACTTAAAGTATGCGTTTTTTGAACAAAAGCATCTTCAGCACCCTTGACGTCATGTGACTCAAGCTAAAAATATTGAACAATGGTGTCGCGCTCTACTGCCGCCATTTATGGTCGGATTTTCTTGTAATTTTCCAGATGGTACACCTTGAAACTAAGGTGTACTATCCTGCCAGCTTACCGAAATTCCGAAAAAAAAACCGAAGTTCTGTGGCTGAAGTAATATTCGAACATGGGCCCAAAAAATTTTCTTTTCAGATTGAAGAACTTCAGGATGAATAGAAATTTTGAAACTTGCACAGTTTGCAGTTCTGCATAATTTTCTACAAATATTTCGAATCGTGACGTCAGAGGACGTCATAAGCATCCCAAACTTAATTTTAATTTGGGGCAATGATTTCGACATGATGCCAAATTGTTCAGAAAAATGAAAATTTCAGGGGTTATTGCAGTAAAGTATGCGCTTTTAAGCAACAGCATTTTCAACACACATGACGTCCGTGACGTCAGAGCTAAAAATAGTGAAAAATGGTGTTCGCGCTCTACACCCCGCCATTTATGATCAGTTTTTTCTTCAAATTTTTACAGATGACATCTTGAAACTAAGGTGTGCATATCCTGTCAGCTAACCGAAATTCCGAAAAACCCGAAGTATTGGGCTGAAGTAAGATTCGAACATGGGACCAAAAATTTCATTTTAGGATTAAAGAACTTCGGGATGAGATAGAAAGTTGAAACTTACACAGTTTGCAGTTCTGCAGAATTTCTTAATATATTTTTGAGTCGTGACGTCATATGACATCATAAAACATACTACTACTACTGCTACTTTTTTTTTTTTTCGTAACTAAACGCTTATTTATAATATAAGTCAATTAATCACCATGAACATGAAATACTACCAGAGGTGAGACATTACATAAACTTCTATCTCCTGCTTTTTGCATTAACACAGGTTACAGAAAGTCCTATCATTCGTTTAGACGAATGACACTAGTTATATTATTATTTTTCTTTTTTTTCTTCCTACTAAACGCTTAAATTTAAACTATGTTGCAATAATCCTAAGACGATGAAATTTTTTTGGTTATTAAAACACGTAGGGAAAATTGATTTCTATGATTTTCATATGCCTATGACGTCATATGACGTCACAATTTTAAATTTTGTACAAAAGTTTGTACGCGGTCTACAGCCATTGTTTGTGAACCGATTTTCATCAATTTTCACAGATTGTGTATATTAGTCTAGTTGTGCATCCCGGTGTCCGTTTTTCAAAATTCGAAAAGTCCATGGTTCTATTTGCGATTTCCCAAAATTCGAACCAAGGTCGTAAAATTTTAAATGCTTATAAAAATCTGTCCTATTTAAGATAGAAAGTTGATATTTAGTAAGTATATAGGTCTCTAGAAATTTTAAACATTTTGTGAAAATAAATGTCATATGACGTCACGTGACGTCATTATATGATAATGTAATTCTAATATTAAGAGAAATTTCTATATGTTGAAATTTTCGAAGGGCAATGAAAATTTAATGACACATGCTTCAAACGCTGAAATTTGATTTAATATTTTCAAAAGCCTATGACATCAATGACGTACTTTGAAATATGCTACAAAAGTTTGTACGCGGTCTACAGCCATTTTTTGTGAACCTTTTTCATAAAATTTTTCACAGATTGTGTATATTAAGTTCTAGTTTGGAAAATTTCCGTGTCCGTTTTTTCAAAAATTCGAAAAGCCTGGTTCTATAGCCAAACCAAGATTAACCAAGACGTAAATTTTTAAATGCTTAAAAATCTGTCCTAATTTTAAAAAGAAATTTGAATTTTGTCATATAAGGTCTCTAAAGTTTTTAAACACTTTGTGAAAATAAATGCATAGACGCACGGACGTAACAATGGGAAGAATTTCTAATTTTAAAAATTATTTCTATATGTTTTAAATTTTCGAAGGCAATAAAATTTTAAACGCATTCTTCAGATGCTGAAATTTTCGATTTCAATGATTTTCAGAAGCCATGCGAATGACTCACATTTGAAATTGACTACGAAAATTTTTTACACGGCCAAGGGCCCTTATTATGGGGCCGATTTTTATCAAAATTTTTACAGAAGTGTAAAAAAAAGTTCCAGTTTGCATCCCGGGGTTCCGTTTTTTTAAAATTCGGGAAAAGTCCAGGTTTTATACGAATTAAAAAATTCGAACCCAAGGCGTAAATTTTAAATGATTATAAAATCGGCCTATTTTTAGATAGAAAATTTTATATTGGTCAGTAAAGTAAGGGGCTCTCGGGGTCTTAAAAAATTTTGAAAATTTCACATATGCGTCACGTGACGTCATTTTAAAAAAAAAAATTACCTACATTAAAAAGATTATTTCAAAGTTTAAAAGGCGAAGAGCAATAAAAATTTAAAGCGTAGTTTTTAATAATGTAATTTCTATTTCATTAATTTTTAAAGGCATATGACGCATAACGTCACATTGACATATTTTACAAAAGTTTTGTACGCGGTCTACAGCAACATGAACCGATTTTCATCAAATTTTTTACAGAATGTGTATAATTTAAAACTATTGTGCATCCCACCCTCCCTTTTTAAAAATTTTAAAAGACCAGGTTCTATGGAGAATCCAAGATCGAACCGAGGTTCGTTAATTTTCAATGCGTAAAAATCGGTCCCATATAGATAGAAAGATGATATTTCAACATTATGTAGGTTACGGATACTGTACGATTATGTGAAAATGAAACGTCATGTTGACGTAAGATGACGTCATTACATGCAAATCTGTTTAAATATTTACAGAAAATATCTATATGTTAAAATGGTCATAGAAATGGAAATTACATGACATTTGCTTCAAACGTGATATTTAATTCTATCAATTTTCATATCCTTTGACGTCATATGACGTTACACATGCCAGATGCCTACAAAAGTTGTACGCGGTCTACAAGCCATTGTTTATGAACCGATTTTCATAAAATTTTCACAGAAAGTGTATATTAGGTTATAGTTGAGCAACCCTGTGTCGTCCATACGCAAATTCAAAAATGCAACGGTTTTATGGCGGATCCAATATACGAACCATAGACGTTCAAATTTTAAATACGTATAAAAAACGTTTCCGAGATGAGTTAGAAATCAAATATTTTGGAAAGTAAATAAGTCTCTAAAAGTGCTATTATTATACTATGAAGATGAACGTCATTTGGACGTCATATGACGTCATAAGGTCAAACATTATTTCCTGATATATACGCTTAAAAGTAATAAGTTTGTTAACATCCCAGACCATGAAATCTTATGGCATATACTTAAGCAATGCTTAGAATGCAAATGTAATTCAATTAATTTGACGTTATACCCCACATCATATTGACGTCAGGACAAAAGGTATTACGCGGAGTACGCCATTAAATTTGGACCAATTTTCAGCAAATTTCAAAGAGATATATATGAAACGCACTAGTTGTGTCCCCGGGTACATGTTTTAAAATACGAACAAGACGAAAAGGCAATGTTCATGGCGAATCCAAGTTTCGAAACATTGACGTCCAAATTTCAAAAACATATAAAAACGCGTTCGGAGATGATTTAAGAAGTTGATATTTGACTGAATATTAAGTCTATAAGACTTCTTTAATATTCTGTGCGGATTAACGTTAATTGACGTCATAAGGACAATAAAGAATGATAATATATCCTACGCGTTTAATTTCTATTGTTTGCAAGGAGCATTAAAAAATTACTCGATATATTAAAGATCCTTAATATTATCATTTCATTGATTGTTCTATGCTATATTGTCAGTGACATCAAAACTAGCGTTGTCTAACACACTCTTGTACGCGGTCTACAGCCAATATTACAGGATCGAATTCCGAATTGTAAGCGTTTTAAATAAATTGATTTGGTAACTTAGATTATAAAAAATAGATCCAAGTTTAATAAATCGATATAAAAAAAAATGATTTTCAGTACTATTGTCCATTTCCTCCAATTTAAACGGTTAATTTTTCAAAGAACATTTAAGATTATACAATACATAGCAAGTTAAAGGCAGCAATTTCCTACCTCTTACTTTTTTTGCTTTTAAGTATTAGACAAATGTAGCAAAAGTCCCTAATCATTCGTATCAATCGAATGAATCTAGTTATATATTAATCCTTTTTTTCCACCACATCTAAGAGTTAATTTTCGGGTAAGTTGAAAGATCTAAGCAACTGAAATTAAATTGCCTCGAACAAAAAATTATAAATTTTTTAAATTCAATCCTTTATAATTTTCATTGACGTCAAATGACGTGGCTATGACGTCCATTTATGGACAAAATCCATATTTTTCAAAAGATTTCTCTCTTCTGCATCATACAAATGATTCAATTTTAAAGAAATTGAAATAGCAGCGATAAACAGTAATCATTTTATTCATTCAATCATTTCAATTTCATTGGCGCCAAATGACGTCGATTTGACGCAGCTTCAATAAGTTTTTGTTCGCGCTCTAGAGCCTCATATTCGTCCGATTATCTGATATTTAACAAAAGATGTTATATTTAAGATGTAGAAGTCCACCTTGGCATTCAAATTCCAAATATTAAAAGATAAAGATTTCTAGCAATACCGAGTTTCGAACTTTGTTCAAAAATAAATTTAAATGTTACAAAGCCACCTGATGCGTTACAAAAGCATGCTATTTGGACAGCATATCCGCATAGAAGTATACAATATATTTCTGAATGAATTCTCTTTGTCACAAGGTTTTATGAACTATCATCAAAAGACAAAAAAAATCTTTTTAAAGATTTCTTTCGCTCTGGTATCTTGAATTTAAAGTTCAATCTTAATATATCTTCAGAAGAGTATAGAGTAAAATTGAATATACAAACTGCGAAGAAATGTTTTGATTGTCCACGTGATTATACGTCATGCATACTTAAGCACGAATAATTTTGAAAATCATATAAAAATCGCCAATTAGACCAATGAACTTAAACTTTCAGAAATGTCGAACTTAGTACGATTATAAGGTCTTGAAAATTTCAGTGAATTACGTCATCAACATGCAGTTATTCAGGTTGAATGGAATGCCTACTTAAAAAATGTGAAAAACAACCCTGTTCGTCAATCCCGAAGATACTTTTTTCTTGATTAAAAAACGTTAGCTGAACAAGGTCCTTGCAAAAAAGATTATTTTCTATAGTCACTTATTTTTGAATGTCGAAAAATATAAAAATCATTTAATTTTTTCAATTCGTATTCCGCGCTCGCAGCGTCATGAGTAAAGATGCCAATCTTAAGCATCTCTTAAAGAATTTATTTGTAGTAACTTGTTTATGACTAACATTGAAGTGTATGCAAAATGTATTAAAAAGTCAAAAGTAATGAACTATTAACTTTAAATAAGTAATAATGCCGTACCTTACCATGCTCAAAAAGTCTAGAAATTTCAATTGTTTATTTTGATCAAACATAACTTAATCTGTTTTTCGTAAATGCTAATTCATGGAAAACTATTAAATTGCCGAGAAGAAAAGTAAGTATTGGGTTGGTTTGAGGAAGATCCGATTGATCTTTGCAGAATGAATGCTGCGTTAGAATATTGAATTGTGAAACTTTTTTGAGTAAATGAGTCGCATTTACGATGAATTATATAACAATACTAAGCAGAAACTTTAACTGATATACATAATAGCAATGTGCTATCACGGCTATCATTAAACCTGAAGAAAATGACAATACATGTATATCAACTATCTCGATTTTTTATGGTTTTCTAAATGTTTAACGGTTCTTTTTCTAAATCTGTAAAAATAATGCAATAAACAGAAGCAAATGAAATATTTGAAATTTCAGACTTTAAACTTAAATACATAGAAATCAGAAATTATTTCATTATTTGCTTAAACCTCTCCCATTGTTTCCATCTAATTTTGAAAATGTAAAACACAATCAATTTAAAGTATGAAAGTCCAACGATTTTGAAAGATGTTATATTTTTTATATTTTTTACAATTTCAATTGTGGATCAAGAATTTGGCAAGAATACATGTTCAACATAAGCATACAAAGAAAAAGATATTAAATAAACGAATGAAAAAGAAAATATAAAATCGATTGATAACGAAAGAACACAATTCTTGGAGTCTAGTAATTATCAAAAATTTTCCTGTTTTTTTTTTGTTGTTGTATTTTTTCTGAATGAATACAAAACGTGCCATAATCAAATAAGATCCCAATTATGCTTTTTCAATATCTTCTAAAGAAGATGAAAATGAAAAAAAAGAAAAGAATTAAACTGTATTTTTTAACATGATCGTAAGTAATATTAAGATAAAGAAGATTTACGTATTAATCATACATTATTATGCATACATTATTCCATTTATTTGTATTGACTATTATTTAAATACCTATTGAAATAACAAATAAAGTCCGCTTCGTTTGTATCTTAAAACAAACCGACTTCCTAGTGTTTGTAAGTACTTATTATTAATCCGTGTTTTTCCAAAACAAATCTAAGAGTTAAATTCCGGTAAGTTGTCATGATTAAGCACCATGAAAATTAAAATCGCCTCGACAAAAACATATAAATTTTTAAATTCAAATAATTTTTTAATTTACAATGACGTCAATTGACGCAGAGTTGACGACAGCTTCGAATGATTGTTCGCGCACAAGTCTTATTTTTTGAATATTATATCTGAATATTTTTCACCGAAGATGTATATTATGAAAAAGATGTGCTTCTTGTACCTTTCAAATTTTTAAGCATACGAAAAATTTAAGAATTAAAGGCAAAACCGAGTTTTCGAACTTTGGTCTAAAACAAATAACTTATAATGTTACAAAGGCTACTGATGAGATAAAGCATGAAAATTGGACAGCTTATTTGCCCAAAGGTCCACTTTCTTTTCTCTGTAAGGATTCATCTTTTAAGTCACGGGGGTTAAGACGTTACATTTAAATGGACAAAATTCCCGCTATTTTTCAAAGGTTTCTCTCTTCTGGCATCATACCTAATGAGTCAATTTTTAATGAAATTTGAAATTGCAGCGATAAAAAAGTAGCTTTTTAATACATTCAAATCATTTTCATTATTAATTGGCGCATATGAACGCAGAGTTTGACGTCAGAAATTGAAATTTTGTTCGCGCTCTAGAGCCTTCAATATTGGTCGAATTATCTTGCTATATTTACAAAAGATGTATTTTTAGGATGTAGATGTCTACCTTGGCATTCAATTCCAAAATCGAAAAGAATTAAGATTTCAAGGAAATTACCGAGTTTCGAACTATGTACAAAAATTAAATTTTAAATCATACAAAGCCCCCTGATGCGTTACAGCTGAAAATAGGGCAGCATATCGCATAGAATATTCCATTCCTATTTTCCCTAATGATTTTCTCTTTATCACGTGGATAAGACGTCATCAAAAAGACCAAAAAAATATGGTTTAAAGATTTCTTTCGCTCTGGAATCATGAATTTAAAGTCAATTTTTATATCTGCAGAAATGATAGAGTAAAAAATTGAAGTGATGCATACTGCAAGAAATTTTTTTTCACGTGATTATGACTTCAATGCAAACTAAGAAGATTATTTGAAAATTTACATATAAAAACGCCAATTATTAGACCAATGAACTTAAACTTTTCAAACTGTCGAAACTTCGTATGTTCATAATGTCATGAAAATTTCAAGTGATAATACGTCATCAAATATGGGCAGTATTCATGTTTCTGAAAAATGGAATGCCTACTTGAAAAGTGAAAACAAACCTGTCGCATTCTCGAAGATACTTTTTTATTTGATTAA
>CM037779.1:3907320-3917706 GCA_021229015.1 Solen grandis
AAGATTGAAGATGTTTACTTCAGAAATGAAGATGCTAGAGTGCAAATAAAGTGAAATATTACATTTTTTATATCAAAAGGGGCATAACTCCTGACCTAATTGACAGATATCAGCCATAATCGAACTTGCCCAAAAGAATATGGCTATAAACATTGTCATAGAGTTTGAAGATGATTCTTAAGAAATGAAGATGCTAGAGTGCAAACAAACTAAAAATTGGCATTTTTTAATATTTAAAGGAGCATAAATCATGACCTTATGGGCCAATATCAGCCATAATCGAAATTGTCCAAGATTTTATGGTAATAAACATTTTCATAAAGTTTGAAGATGATTGCTTAAGAAATGAAGATGCTAGAGTGCAAACAAACTGAAAATTGGCATATTTTAATATCAAAAGGGGCATAACTCCTGACCTAAGAAGTTAATATCAGCCATAATCAAAGTTGGCCGTGAGATGATGGTAATAAACATTGTCATGAAGTTTGAAGATGATTGCTTAAGAAATGAAGATGCTAAAGTGCAAAGTGACAATGACAAAGTGAAATCTAGCTTTTTTCAATATTAAAAGGGGCATAACTCCTGACCTAATAGGCCGATATCAGCCATAATCGAACTTGACCAAGATTTTATGGTAATAAACATTTTCATAAAGTTTGAAGATGATTGCTTAAGAAATGAAGATGCTAGATAGCAAACAAACTAATTGTGGACGACGGACGACGGATTGACGGACGGACGGAGAAGATGACGCCAATATACGACCGCCTCCGGCAGCATATAAAAAAGCTTATTACTACAACAATTGAATAAGCAATCAGCTTAATAATTATAAGAAAATTAGAGAAATTTAAAATGGGTAGACTTTAAATCGGCATGATATGACCATAGATTTTAATTTTAAATGTGAAAAAAAGTTTTATAAAAATAATCAGGATTAAATTTCATAACAAAACTTTTTAAGAAACATTAAACTGATTCAAGAGATGTTATTTTCATCTATCAAATTAAAAAAAGTATTGAATTTGATCAACATTGAAATGAATATTGAAAAGACCATAACTCAATAATGAGACCAACTCAATAATAAGACCCAATAGTGGTCTCATTAAAGAGGTTTTACTGTATTGCGAATATTGATGAATATCAAAATCCCTGCTTTGTGCATATCTACCAATTATAGCAATGACATTGCCCAAGTTTTGAAAAGATTAGGTCAGGAACATACAAGGAATTGCATTCACAGGGCTGAAATATCAATCAGCTACAGAGACTAAGTTTCAAGGGACACAAATCTTTCAAAAATTAATGAACCGGAAAATTGCCACTTCATGCACATCTACCCATTATAGTAATGACATTGACCAAGTTTTGAAAAGATGTAGGAGGAGTTGCGTTCACAAGGCTGCAATATCAATCAGCTACAGAGACTAAGTTTCAAGGGACACAAATCTTGTAAAAATCAATGAACCGGAAAATCACCACTTCATGCACATCTATTCATTATAGTAATGCCACTGATCAAGTTTTGAAAAGATTCATTCAGAAACGTAGGAGGAGTTGCGTTCACAAGGCTGCAATATCAATCAGCTACAGAGACTAAGTTTCAAGGAACACAAATCTTGTAACAAGAGGGCCATGATGGCCCTTAATCGCTCACCTGAGAAATATTGCTTTCAATGGTTTATAATATGAACATACTGAAAGTGGGACCAATTTTGACACAGGGCCATGATTTGAAAAAAAACTTGATAGAGATGTACTAAACAATGCTACACACTAAATATCTTAACTCTTGACCTTGTGGTTTCTGAGAAGAAGATTTTCCTTTCTTCCTCTATATAAGCCTTTGTAAAATAAAATGAGCCCTGGAGCGAGGGCAATTTTGACCCAGAGGTCATTATTTTAACAACTTTTGTAGTAGTTCACAAGACAATTCTACATACCAAATATCCAAGCTCTAAGCCTTGCAGTATTTCAGGAGATGATTTTTCTTATTTTTCCTATGTAAAATCAAGTGACCCCTAGGGCAGGGCCATTTCACCAAGGCATAATTGAACAACTTAAGTAGAGATCCACCAGACAATACTACATACCCAATATCTTAACACCAGGCCATGTGGTTTCTGATGAGAAGATTTTTCTAGGTTTTCCCTATATAAGCCTATATAAAATAAAGTGACCCCTGGGGCAGGGCAAATTTTGACCCTAGGGCCATGATTTGAACAATTTTTGTAAAGGTTTATAAGACAATTCTACATGCTGTAGAGGCCTTACAGTTTTGCAGGAGAAGATTTTATAAGATTGCATTTTAAAATCTATTTTTAGCTCCTGTGACCTACTTTTTCAACCAATCATAATAATTTGTACAATTTTGTTAGAGGACATCATAAGGATGATTCCTGTGAAATTTTGTCAAAATCCCTTCAGCGGATTAGGAGATGTTGTTTAATGGAAAAAGTTGATGCAAGACGCACGCACGCACGGACAGATGGACGGACGACAGACGCCGGACAAAAGGCAATCATAAAATCTCACCATGAGCACGTTGTGCTCAGGTGAGCTAATTATCTAAGCTCTAGGCCTTATTGATTCATAAAAGAAGATTTTTAAGATTTTCCTATATAACTCTATGTAAAACAAGTAACCCCTGGTGCGGGGTCATTTATCACCATAGGGCTATGATTTGAACAATCTTGATAATGAACCATTAGATGATGCTACATACTAAATATCTTAGCTCTAGGCCTTATGGTTTCATAGGAGAAGATTTTTAAAGTTTTTCCTATACAAGTCTATGTAAAACAAGTGACCCCCAGGGCAGGGCCAATTCTAATTTGATCAACTTTTGTAGAGATTCATTAGACAATGCTACATGCCAAATATCTTAGCTCTAGGCCTTATTGTTTCATAGAAGAAGATTTTTAAAGTTTTTCACTATATAAACCTTTGAAAAATAATATGACCCCTGGGGCGGGGCCAATTTTGACCCCAGGGTCATGATCTGAACAACTTTTGTAGATGTTCATAAGACAATTCTACATACCAATTATTAAAGCTCTAGGCCTTACAGTTTTGCAGAAGAAGATTTTCTAAGATTGCATTTTAAAAATCTATTTTTAGCTCCTGTGACCTACTTATTGAACCCAATCAAAATAATTTGAACAACTTTGATAGAGGTCATGATAAGGATGATTCCTGTGAAGTTTGGTCAAAATCCATCCAGTGGTTTAAGAGGAGAGAAGTCGTTTGAACAAAAAGTTGACGACGGACGCACGCACGGACGCACTGACGCACGGACGATGGACGACGGACAACGGGCGATCACAAAAGCTCACCTTGAGCACTTTGTGCTCAGGTGAGCTAAAAATCATTGAACCGGAAAATCGCCACTTCATGCACATCTACCCATCATAGTAATGACATTGCCCAAGTTTTGAAAAGATTTATTCAGAAATATAGCAGGAGTTGCATTCACAAGACTGTAATAATCAGCTAAAGAGACTAAGTTTCAAGGGACACAAATCTTGTAAAAATCAATGAACCGGAAAATCGCCACTTCATGCACATCTACCCATTATAGTAATGGCGATGTATATAAACGGGCTCTGCCACCTGGCAGCCATGTTTTTCCATCGATCAAAATAATTTGAACAATCCTGGTAGAGATTGACCTAAGGAACATCTGTGCCAAATTACTTTAAATCTAGCCAGTACTTTTAGAGAAGATATTTGAAGGTTTATCTATATGTACATATAAGGAAAACAGGCTCTGCCACCTGGCAGCCATGTATTTCAACGGATCAAAATAATTTGAACAATCTTGGTAGAGACTGACCTTAGGAACAACTGTGCCATATAACTTTGAAATCCAGCCAGTACTTTTAAAGGAGAAGCCTTTTTCGGATCAAAATAATTTGAACAATCTTGGTAGAGAGTGACCCAAGGAACATCTGTGCCAAATAACTTTGAAATCTTTCCAGTAGTTTTGGAGGAGAAGATTTTCAAAATCTTCATATGTTTTTTCTTACTGTTTCCATGGCAACCAGAGTTTTGCATGGAATCAAATTCTTTGAACAACTATGAAATGGTTTTACCCAAGGAACATTCCTGTGAAGTTTCTTTAAAATTGGCCCAGTGGTTTAGGAGGAGATGTCGTTTTAAGTTAACTATTGACGACGGAAGACGGATATTCATCGGTCACAATAGCTCACCTTGAGCACGCTGTGCTCAGGTTAACCAAAAAACATAAACATTATTTTGATACATAATTATAGTATTTAGAATGCATCATTCTAATTTTTAAGTCTTTGATTTTTTCAACAGATTTTAGCAAACAGTGATGTTTTACCATAAGTTAAGCATGATGATCCCCTTTTTTAATTCAAATATCGTTTATTTATAGTCTGAAGTACTCATTGGCAAAATTTTAGAACGAGGGAGCCATATGGCTCTAGATTGCTCACCAGAGTACATCATCTTTAAGTTTAAAACAATTCAATTTGTTTCTATAAGGAAACTACACGACCCCCTTGGGGCCTCATTTTTCAAGGGATCAACTTTATTTTATATATATATATTTTTAGCAATTGGGGTGATCATTTCTCTAAAATGAAATCAAATTCTGACCACTGGTTTCACAGAAGAAGAATTTTGAAATGTTCAAGAGTATATAAGGAAACTAGCTGACCCCAAAGGGGCCTCAGTTTTAACAATTACGGTAGATATTCGTGAGGTGACCATTTATGCCAAAGAAAATTTAATTCTGACCATTGACTTCATAGAAGATGAATTTTGAAATTTTCTATATAGAGTATAAAAGGAAATTAGGGAACCCCCTATGCAGGGATCAATTTTTTTTTTCCTGAGCCACTCGTCCTGCAGGACGAGCGACTGTTAGATTTTACTTGTCCTGCATATTAGGCTACTCATCCTGCATTTCATGCCTGATTTTGAAAATTAACTGTGTAGCTTAAATTTATTTATAAATGTATTTATTAATGAAGAATGAATGTACTCATTGATCAATTTGACACAGGGTAAGTAAAGACCGCTAGAATGAACATATTTAATATGCTTACATTAAACACACATTGACTATGATGGTTCTAGCAGTCTTCTACTTTGACAATTTTCCACTCGTCCTGTCGGATGAGCAGGTCATAATAAGACTCATATTTTTCTACATGTCCTACAGCAAACTCTACTCATACATACAAGCGGACGAAAGAAATTTTCGATCCCTGCTATGGGCCTCATTTTTCATGGGATGAACTTTATTTTAGCAATTATGGTAGACATTCATTAGGTGACCATTTGTGCCAAAGGAAATTAAGTTCTGACCATCAGTTTCAGAGGATATGATTTTTAAAGTTTTCTTTTTTTTTCTTTCCGTTGCCATGGCAACCAGAGTTCTACATGGATCAAGTTTATTTTAGCAATATTATGAAGGTTCATCCAAGGATCATCCCTGCTAAGTTTAATCAAATGCTGTTCAGCGGTTTCAGAGGAGATGATGTTTAAATATTTAAAACAAATTGTTGACAACGCACAATGCACGACGGACGACGATGGATGCAGGTTGATCCTAATAGTTCACCTTGAGCACGTTGTACTCTGGTGAGCTAAAAGCCTGTCTGATCGAAAAAAAACACTGAAATGTCTTTAATATCTATTGATAATAAATATAATATGCAGTAAGAATAAAACAGTTTACCATAAGGATTTAACTCAATTAATTTATTGATTGATTTCAACACCTATTTAACTACATACACATGTTATTTAAACCGCCCAACAAAATAAGCAGCAAATCTATGACCAAATTAATCATAAGTAACACACGTCTTTAATCTTTAGGTAATCATTATAAACAATATAAGAGGCATTTGACACGTATTTGGGAGATGACAGGGGTTTTCTTAAGTGGACGCCCGCTTGCCCGTGCCGGGTTAAAATCACCATGGGCAAGTGATTTTTCCAAGGAGATAGCCCGTCGGGCAAGTTTATTTTCGTAAATGAAATCTTTCTTGGGTTTTTTTATATCTTATTTTTTACATTATATTTATATAGGGGGTGAGTTGCTTGCAAATTGTCTTTGATACATGTTACTAAAACTCATCTTAATACTACACATATTTAGTTTTAAACATTAACAAACACTAACTAACTTAAAGATCGGACAAGCTGTTTTCACTAGGGGCAAGTAGATGTTCAAAGTAACTTGCCCTCTGGGCAAGTGAAAGACAAGTCCTTAAGGAAACCCCTGGATGATTAGATTTGCCTTAATTGATTGGATATGTGTGTACAGTACATACTTTATACATTATACAAAAAATAGAAAATGATCTTAAATAACAATTAATGTACAAACATACAAATAAAAAAAAAAACATTATAAAATAAAAAATAGTTATTTTGAAAAGAGAAAATGATCTTAAAGGTTCATTATTTCTCAGAGAGTGTAATAATTTCAATACCAGAATTGCTACGCAATTAAACAAGATAGTAGAGTTACCTAAATGGTACTCAGTGACCACATATCTGATCTCTGCTGACTTTTCATTGCTTAAAAATACATCAATTTTAGTATTTTGGATGGATGTTAAAATACTACCTTTGTTTACATTTTGCAATTGGCAGGAATTTCCGACAAGAAGAACGTTTTTCTCTTCTCAACTCCAAATATTTAAAGCAGCTTGTTCACAGTTGATTGGTTTAAATTTAAAAAAAAAAAAATTACTCCCCCTCATTCATGTTGGCAAAGTCTTTGTTTTCTGACAAATAAACTTGGTAAGTGTAGGTCACATTGCTCCGGAAGCGCTTTTTCACTTGCTGTACCTCATGACATGTCCCGCAACGCAGCATCTTCGCCAGTTCCAAGTAGTGAATTTGTAAGTTCAGACTCTAAAGTTTAAACAAATGCGCTAAGAGTGAGTGTGATCAATCGTGTGACGGCACACGAAAATATAATTTCTAAAGATAGGTTTTATAATTCTGAATATAGGTTTAATACCATTTGTACCGCTATTGCCTGTGATGGAGTAATCACCCATTCTTTCGTACAATCACAGGATGTTGCATTGGGTGACCATGCGTCTGTAGATGGGTATTGACAGACGTATACACCAGGAGAGTTAAAAATCAAATTCTTAGTGAATGACCATCTGTGAATGAGCTGCTTTCATACAGAACAAAATAAGCTCTCACTCTAGATATTCAGATTCCTTTTAAATATTCCGTGCACACATGCTTTCCACACTTAAGTCATGTCTCATCTGAATATGTTTGCATTTCCGACGGACAATCTTCAAAAATGCCCGCCAATTACAAAATGTAACAAAGGTAGTATTTTAAAATCCATCCGAAATACTAAATTTGATGCATCTTTATGCGATGCAAAGTCAGTGGAGATCAGGTATGTGCTACCATTTAGGTAACTTTGCAATCTCGTTTAATTGTGTATAGCATTTCTGGTATTTATAAATAAATTTCAAATAAATATGATATTTTTTATCTATAAATAAACTTTTAATATACATAATTAAAATTACAAGTTAATTTTTGGTATATATAACTTGAAATAACCCACCAATAAACACTCACACATTTGTCACACTGTATTGCTTTGCTTTAAACACGTTACCTGAATAAAATTATCTAATTGTTCACACATTTATAATGGGACCATATAGGGCCGTTTTGACCAACCTTCTCCCCACCTTTTTAGCATACCTTAACAATAGATTACAGTTAGATTTTGTCCCACAAAAACGATGTTAACAAAGGAGCACATGTTGTTGTTTGTGGCCAAACCTATTTTTATTCAAATAAAAGTTAGGGTCAGGGAACTATCACCTTGGGTCCGTTTTTACTCGAGACCGTTTTGATTGGTAACAGTTGATATCGGCCCAGCTGGCAAGAGTCACGGCCATTTAAGTTTTCCTCTAGCATCAAACGTTTTTTAAGATTTTTAAATCGCACTGAATAGTAAAAAGCCTAAATATCTGTATAAAGTACAGGTTTTATAATCCTTCATGTTTTCTGAGCGCTTCGCAGTCTTTCGTCAAAAGTTAAGAAATGCACCGGAAGGAAATTTTGATAGGCTCAAACTCTTGCCATTAACTGTTTCAATTTGTTAATGGATTATGTTACTGAAAAAAAAATATACCGCAGTAATGCTGTTTTTACTATTATGGAAACCTCGTACGACGGCTTTTTGTTGGGCCCTGCACAGTGTATCAAGATTGACCCCCAAGGATCACGAATTCCCGAATTGGATAGGATCGAACCGAATCGGAGAGAATCGGACCGAAACAGACAGACCGAATCGGACGGGAAACGGACCGAATCGGAGGTTGATATTGTTATGAACCAAATCACGACTATGATTTATTTGTTCGTTTATATTATATATATATATATATTATATATATTTTATATATATATATATATATATATATATATATATAATTGATCTCACTATATAATCATTGATATCTCCAAATCATTTGTAGATATCATTAATTAAATTAATGGTCTCAACAATTGAATCGAAGACCTCTTAAATTCAATAAATGATATAATTCAATAAATGATATATACATATCATTTGTAGAGCTCTACAATTATATCAATGAATACTTAGCCATAATTAATTTGAATATATATCAATAATTGAAGTATAGATCTCTTTAATTTTATCAATAATATGGGCATTAATTCGGTACAATGTAAATTAACAAACATCAAATATGAGCGTTTGTTTCTTTATTCACGGTTACGATATAAAAAAAAATCCCATTCTTACAGATTTAAAGTGTCATAAATTATAATATGGCAAAAATACTTATTACATCAGGGAGAAATCATTATCTAAAAAAAACGAATGATATCAAGAATTGATTTGAAAAGCTCTACCATTAAAGGGATTTGTAGATATCAACAATGGAATTGTTGATATCATTAATTAAAATGAAGAGCTCTTCAAATCTATTATTGATACTGTCAATTGACTTAATGATATCAATAATTCAATTGTGGAGATCTCAAACTATTTGTAGAGCTCTTCAAACACACGTTGTATTTGTGTTTATTTAGATTTAGCGTTCCATACTATATAAACAATCCTTTTTTTTTTTTTTTTTTTTTTTTTTTTTTTCGCGATCTAGGCATTAATGTACTAGAGAAGTTCAATTTTAACAACCGTATCGAATTTGTAATAGGTTTTCGTGAACTGATGAAACGTGTGAGAAATAGTTGATATATAATAAATTGATATAGATAACTGAAAATGGTTGATTTGCTGTCCATCTTCATTTACATCATATTTTTCAAGTGATGCGAATGGATCTTTTTTTTTCAAATTCAACAAAAAAGACATTATTTTTTGTGATTTAAACTATTAAACAGGACAGAGATTTTATTTTTCGATTATCACTTTGAGTTTTCCCCCTCATGTCAGCCCTGTTGTCAAGATATAATAGCTCTGCTGTTTAACAAGAACAAAAAATATCTTTAAAAGATACTCGGCGCTGATGGGGGTTGCACATGTGGTAAAATAAATGTTCAACAGCTACGCGAGGTGTAATTCAATCTTTTTTAGATTACAATACAGTCCTTGTGAGTTTGCCCCGAAAAAATGCAAAGGGCTTTAATTACAAAATATCTCCAGATGTAAAAACATGAGTCATAAAAAGATGAAGTATTCACACTTAAATAATTTCACAGAAAGCGTTATTTTACTGTATATCTAAGCACAAAAAAAAACATTTTCCCTTTTCTACTTCCGATATATAATATTTGGTATAAGAAGGAAACTACATTTTGCCGTGGCTAAATCGTAAATGGTTAGAGGACAACAACGAAAAGGTCATATTTTTTTATTAATACTGTAACGTTCTCTTTTTTAAATTTTTTCGTTTATTTGTCTGACCCGTTTTAGGTGAAATCATCAAGAAAATTTTTAATAGAGCCTATATAGAATTCTCACTTCTTAAGTAATTATAACGTTTGATTTAAAATTGATAATTATTTTTATCGTGATTTTTTTCATGAATACATTTTTAAAAAAACATGTTTTTGAAATTTTTGAAATTTGTGCAGGTCAGAATTAAAGTTAGTCGATGAGAATTTTGCTTTACAAATTTGTTTTGTTACGTTCTTTTTTTCGATGAGCTATACTTTGCCATTATCTAAAAAGATTAAACCCATTAAATCATAAAAAAGGGTACAATATTACATACTCCTCAGAGGTCCTTACCGCTCCCCCATTTTTTGTTATGCTTTGTTTTGCGGAGATACGAAAGTTTTATATGCTCTTGCGTAGTGGGAATTGTTAACTAAATCAGTGGATTTTTCCCCGCAGAATTGATTGAAAAGTGCGAA
>CM037779.1:3917806-3967806 GCA_021229015.1 Solen grandis
TTGTAAATGCACTTCTGTCTTTTTTAATATTTTTATTAAAAAATTTTCCTTCCGATTAATTGCTCAAATATTGGGTTTTGCAGTCACCCCAGAGTCAGCGTCGACGTCGATGTCTGCATCCCGAGAAATAATAAAGTTTTGTTTACCATTGCCGCTATCTCCATTATTACTCTGTTGATGTCACTCAAACTTAACACATGTGTTTATCATCATCAGACCAACCAGTTAAAACAGGGAAAGTAACAATCCCAAGTAGTTCAGCATATTTCTGGACTTTAATGGACGCAGAAATGTTAAACTTTTGTTGCACATGGCCATTATCTCAAATATTACTTGATGTTTGTCCTTAAAACTTTACATATATGTATTAATCATCAGACCAGTAGAATCAGGAACAGTAACTCTTCCATTTTTTTTCATATTTATGATTGGGAATTCTTATGTTTTGATTAACATGCTATTATCAAATTTTAACATGAATTTAATATTTGCGTTTTCTATCTGGCAATAGTACTTTACCCTGTCATGGATAATTATATGGACAATTATGCCCCCTTTTCGATCTAGAATCTTGGTTAAGGTTTTCGACCACCTAAGATTTTCACTGAGCCTTTTGATGTATTGCTCTGAAATACCTTTTAATAACCACCATCTCTAATTTAAGGCAAGAGCACATACCCCTGACATTGATTTTGACATAACTATGTCTCTTTTGTGACTTAGAATATAGATTAATATTTTCATACTAACATTTTCACTGGTTCAGTGAAAAGGCAAGAAAGTAGTGGTAGGGTTTGTTAGGGTATTGCTTGAGAATTTGATAAATGTCCATTGCCCCCGTTTACCTTTTGATAATACAGAGATTCTTATTTGCCTTTTATTGCAAATTTTGGTTTTTGAACAAGCACTTCAATAGTCAAGCGCGCTGTTTTCCGGACAGATCTTGTTTATACGTGTACTTTACTCACACCTTTATCACCAGAGGCATTGCTACTCGTTTTCTCTCAAGTACCAGTCATTTATGTAAATTTATTTTTTTCTTGTGTTAATGGCTTGTTTCTTTTCCAGAACCATGAATCCCTTAATTCCCAACAAAAATCATTGTTTTTAAAGTGGTTCAAACTGACGTCGCTATCACGAGCTTGAAAGTATACTGATAGTCTTTCTCTCAAAAAGCCGAGTCGGAGGAAAACAGTGTTCGTATGGATGATGTTATAAAGCCCTATTCTTCATTTATTTAGTGGTGATTTAAGGGGTTTTGGCGCGGAGATTTCAATGGGGGAAATCTGCGATTTTTAGTATTAATCTTTTTGGAGAAAGCGGTTTGCATCATCTTTGCCAATGATTTATGTCCATTTCACATTCACATGTAACTTTAAATGAATCTTTTTAGATTCGAACTTGGCTTTCCACGTATTCTCCCTGCAGATATAATTGTAACATAATTCTACGTATATTGTTATATTGTTACAGTAAGTACATATATGTTTTGTGTCAATGATTGACTTGATAGAATATATTCATATATTAATATAAAAATGGACAGGAAAATTAGTATTAAAAGATATAAAAAAGACAGAGTGCATGACAAAAACTTTTTAGGAAACTATTCCCAAAAAAATTGTCAAACAGTGTATGAGTAAAAAAGTATACGTTTACATATCTCCCTCAGTGTATACGTTTACATATCTCCTTCTCAGTGTGTATGTTTACATATCTCCTTCTCAGTGTATACGTTTATATATCTCATTCTCAGTGTGTACGTTTACATATCTCCTTCTCAGTGTGTACGTTTACATATCTCCTTCTCAGTATATACGTTTACATATCTCCTTCTCAGTGTATACGTTTACATATCTCCTTCTCAGTGTATACGTTTACATATCTCCTTCTCAGTGTGTACGTTTACATATCTCCTTCTCAGTGTGTACGTTTACATATCTCCTTCTCAGTGTATACGTTTACATATCTCCTTCTCAGTGTATACGTTTACATATCTCCTTCTCAGTGTATACGTTTACATATCTCCTTCTCAGTGTATACGTTTATATATCTCCTTCTCAGTGTATAGTTTACATATCTCCTTCTCAGTGTATACGTTTACATATCTCCTTCTCAGTGTGTACGTTTACATATCTCCTTCTCAGTGTATACGTTTACATATCTCCTTCTCAGTGTGTACGTTTACATATCTCCTTCTCAGTGTATACGTTTACATATCTCCTTCTCAGTGTATACGTTTATCATATCTCCTTCTCAGTGTGTACGTTTACATATCTCCTTCTCAGTGTATACGTTTACATATCTCCTTCTCAGTGTATACGTTTACATATCTCCTTCTCAGTGTATACGTTTATATATCTCCTTCTCAGTGTATACGTTTATATATCTCCTTCTCAGTGTATACGTTTACATATCTCCTTCTCAGTGTATACGTTTACATATCTCCTTCTCAGTGTATACGTTTATATATCTCCTTCTCAGTGTAACGTTTACTATCTCCTTCTCAGTGTGTACGTTTACATATCTCCTTCTCAGTGTATACGTTTACATATCTCCTTCTCAGTGTATACGTTTATATATCTCCTTCTCAGTGTGTACGTTTACATATCTCCTTCTCAGTGTGTACGTTTACATATCTCCTTCTCAGTGTATACGTTTACATATCTCCTTCTCAGTGTATACGTTTACATATCTCCTTCTCAGTGTGTACGTTTACATATCTCCTTCTCAGTGTATACGTTTACATATCTCCTTCTCAGTGTATACGTTTACATATCTCCTTCTCAGTGTGTACGTTTACATATCTCCTTCTCAGTGTGTACGTTTACATATCTCCTTCTCAGTGTATACGTTTACATATCTCCTTCTCAGTGTATACGTTTACATATCTCCTTCTCAGTTTGTACGTTGACATATCTCCTTCTCAGTGTGTACGTTTACATATCTCCTTCTCAGTGTGTACGTTTACATATCTCCTTCTCAGTGTATACCGTTACATATCTCCTTCTCAGTGTATACGTTTACATATCTCCTTCTCAGTGTGTACGTTTACATATCTCCTTCTCATGTGTACGTTTACATATCTCCTTCTCAGTGTATACGTTTATATATCTCCTTCTCAGTGTATACGTTTACATATCTCCTTCTCAGTGTATACGTTTACATATCTCCTTCTCAGTGTGTACGTTTACATATCTCCTTCTCAGTGTATACGTTTACATATCTCCTTCTCAGTGTATACGTTTACATATCTCCTTCTCAGTGTGTACGTTTACATATCTCCTTCTCAGTGTATACGTTTACATATCTCCTTCTCAGTGTATACGTTTACATATCTCCTTCTCAGTGTGTACGTTGACATCCTTTGACTTTTATTTCTTTCGATATTTTTGTGTGTAAATCTTTTGCAATCGGAAGTATCTAGGAGAAGTAAAAGTACACATGACACTTTCAAACATTTTCATAACAGTTGTTATGTATAAGCATACTACGTTTTGTCATTTTCATTAAATTCTAGCCTGAAGTGTGTACGTTTGCATGCCGTATTTGGAAAAAAAATGTTTGAATATTCTCAAAAAGAAAACGTCCCGAGAAACAATTCTCTGGAAAGCTGGTGCGGTCGGTGTAGGCTAGAACTAAAATTTAGAAATGTTATAATTTTGCTGGATACCCTATTCATGCTATTTTTCTTTGGTGTTCCGGTGTGTATGTTTGCGTTTCAAAAAATGACATTGCAAAGATAGCTTACCCACTCTGCAAATACATAACCGGAAACCATTATTAGCTTCTGTTTTTACGAGTAATTAAGCTGATGCCACATAACTGTATTGAACTAATGATGCAGTCTATTCATATATAACATACACTATTAAATAACACTTGCAAACGTCTGCCAACAACGTGTGAAAGCTTAAGTCAAACATTTAACTCCATTCCGAGGTAAATGGTTATCATAATGGGTCAAGACTTAAATAAAATCAGTTGGTGTTTAAGCAACAGGCATTTAAAGTTTTCTAAGAACACAACTCTAAGTGTGACGTTGCTAATCTTTTTGCCGTTGTGCATTGCGATTTCTTTTTTGGTTTGCTGTCTCGGTGGGTTTTATTTCACCCGGAGACTATCAAATGACAGAAGGTCATGTAGGATTTTTTTCTGCATTGTCTCGTCCAATTTTTCCAGGAAAATCCAGTGATCTAATTTGAGTCAACTAGGAAAACCATTTTTCATCTTAAATGGCTCACTTTTTCCCCTTCTTTTTTGATTTTCCTTATTGTGTGTGTGTGTGTGTGTTTTACAAGGAAGCGTAGCCACACTTTATTACCAATCGAAAAGAAAATCGATATACACGATAATGTTTACTGGCATTTAGTAAATCATCGTAGCATGCTGTTTTGAAAGATTACTTCCGAGACCAGATAAAGAAAGCTGAAAATGGAATAAGTAATGTAAGGAGACGGAACGGTATCGATTAAACAAGAGCTGTCCGCACGATAGCGCGTTCGACTTTTTAAGTGCTTGTCAGTTAAGAACAAGATGTGTTCGAAAAAACACAATCTCCCCACCCCCGAGCCAAAAACACTTTTGTACCACTCCAATGGGTTTAATGTCAAATAATTGTTGTCGATTGAAAGGCATTCATAAGTGTAGTAAAAATGTTAATATTAAGTTTTTATTCCATAAAGCGAAAGTAAAAAGGTGGAAGAGGTCTGATTCATAGTCACTGCACTTTTCCTACTCTTTATATTTTAAGTTTCGAATCAATACCTTGGATAGCCCACAAATTTTGTGCTGGGTACACATTGAAAGGGGGATAATTGATAAATTTGGACAGGCAGAGTTATGGATCTTTGTCATGCACTACTCCTACTTACTGTCATTTTATGTTTAAAGTCCTTTTCTTGTATTTCTTATGTGTTTTGCTCTCTCTCCCACCCACTCCAAGAAAGGGGGGGGGGGGGGGGGGGGAGGGTAGATATAAAAGTAGGACAAAGTAGATTTATGCATCTCCTAATTGTCATCATCAGTATATATATATATATAAAGTTTCCAGTCAATTCAAGTATATAGTAAATGAATTATGTTTTGTGTTTAGGACAGAACTTAACTTTAAAATTAAATTAGGGGAGATAATTTGAAAATTTGTTCAGGTAGAGTTATGATTCTCGGTTAAAAGTTGTAAGTCCTTGTATCATTTACGAGTGACACAATATGCCCCCCCCCCATCACAGATCTCGGAGGCATAAAATTATTGCTGTAAATGGCAAAATTAGAATATCTCTATTACCAAAAACTAAGCAAGTGTAATAAACATGCATTCTAAGTTTCAAAGCAATATCTCAAAGAGTTCAGTGAAAAAAAAGTGAGCTAGTTCGAAAACATTGATCAAGAGCTAAGTCAGGAAAGGGGCATAATTCTATAAGTGGTAACGAAGCAATTCCTTCAAGGGCTCAGTAAAACTGGTGATACGAAAAACTTTAACGTTACGGCGACGCCGATGCCGACTCTGAAATAATATAATCCACTGATAATACACGGCATTTGATAAAGTATATGTACGAGTGTCATCGTCACTAAAATATATGCAATATACTCATTGCTGTTGCAATTTTCGCACTAACTTTGGACTCTAAATTATAAACAATACTTACTTGTCTTCACTTTTGCGTTTTCGAACAATTCCGTTTAAAAGAAAGAAGAAAGGAAAAAACTGCGTTTATACTGCAACCTTCCGGTTCTGGTGTGGGGGAGATAGGTCATAATATAGGTATTATTACATTCAATCCATACACGATCAAAATTTGGATTGTTATAAATATATATATGGAAGCATATATTTCTAATATTATAATAGGAAACTTCAATGAATTTAGCCACTGTTCCCAATAGTATGCATTCATAGAAATAAAAGGATGGGCGATGATTTGTTTGTTTATTGGGTTAATGCACGCATTCACTTTGAGACTACTTGAGACTGCTGCCACACTTCTGTATCACGGCATTGCATGATATCACACCCAGACCCATTATCCTGACACCGGAACTACCATTACGAGCGCCAAGCAAGGGAGCTATACCATTACCAGTTTTACGACTTTTGAGTTTCACAAACGGGGTAAAAACCCATGACATCATGCACCGAGGGCGCACGCTCTAACCAGTCAGCCACCGGGGACAGTATATACAATAACTATGACAAAGATAGACCGATAATGATAAATAAATCTTTCATATCCTCATTCCAAACCCTCAGTGAACATAACACTCCATGTTAAATCTAGGCATAATGCCCTCAGCCATTATTCTGCAGTCTGACAAACAAGGATTCTGTCTATGGAACCAACCAGAACATGTTACGATATCCAGTCCGTCCCAGAAGAGTACCCCCTCCCACCCTTCCTTTCGTCTCTCCTTAATGTGATTAACTTGGCTCTAAAGATAAAAGCCACACTGAACTTTTCCACAAAGTTTCAAACAAGGTTCAAACAGATTTATGGAATGCATGTCTAGATTTAATGCAGATATCAATAGATTCACAACACATTTTTAAACTTTCATTACATTTGATGAAATTTTACAATTTGAATGGCATGGTGTAAAACTACAGTAACTATATGTAAGTTTTTTATGAATATGATTTCTTCCTTTCACACTATTATATGGATATGTGAAAGACTAAGATAACATCTAGCTCATATTTAATTCATTTCAGTCCAGTGGTTTCAGAGGATATGTTCTTCAAAGTTAATTGTTCAGGACAGACCTAAATATAATTCTAAATACTGGTTAATTATGGATAGAACAAGGATCGTATTAACTGTTCAGTCTGGCTGCAAGCTCAGGTAACTTTTCCAAAGTCCAATATACCATTGTTCTATAACCAACTAAAACATATTAAAGCTACCTGCTAAAAATAAAAATATCATGAAATTGAAGGGTATATAAAAAAATTCTGAAAGTCCTCAATCGTTAATTATACAAAATTAAAAGAGTTACAAACAGATGTTCGATGCCCAAAATTCATGTATCTTTAGTTGTATTCCGGACTATCGTATATATACATATATTTCATCCTAGTATCCTACCTTGTCAGGCTTTCTTAAGAATTTAAAAAATAACAATATCTCTATTTTTATTTTCAAACACCCACGTCAAAATTGAACAAATATTGAAGAACAGTACTGAAACAATCACTTTGTGTTTTACAGTCGTTAATCGTACCTTAGTACAAAGACATTTAAAGATACAAGAGCTATCCGTATGAAAGCACTCTCGACTGTTTCGCCGATTGTTAGTCTTAAGTTCTGTTATCGAAATTTTGCCATATTTCCTTTAAGTTTAGTCAAAAGTTATCTTACTATTTGTTTAAAAACACTAAAGACTACGGTGAATTATTAAATCAATAAACATAGTTGGATACTAAGATGTATGCATCCTAGTAACTTGAAGGCAAAACTTTAACAAATTTTGCTTCTACACAAAGCCTGAACCAAACTGTTTAAGTCAAAAGGAGCGGGGTTTTTTTTGCAATGAATTAGCGCAGACTTATATGATTGTCTGATGCCCCAGTACATCTATGTGAAGGTTCGGGTCTGTCCTATACTGATTGCTGAATATACATGTTCAGAGTATTTGGTGTTTTGAGCCTGTTCCGGATCATTTTCTTCATCATCATGTTCGGTGTTTGACAACTCGAAACAACAGCAACAAGCATTTCTCGAAGGAAACTAAACCAAATTAAAAAGGAATGAACTTGTTACTACGAGTATCGATGATATATAGGAGGGTCGAAAATAATTTCATTTTGTTTTTATTTCAAAAGCAGTTGATATTTAACTCAGATAATTCGAAATCTGAAAACTCATCAATTTGTTGATTCCCCTCTCTACATATGGATGTTAACCCATCATATGTTTCATCGGAAATCCACATATTTTTGATGCGAAGAACATTTTGGTGACCAATATAAAGTTGGTCCCCCGTGATGATGAAGAGAATGACATTATCTCAACATTGATTATGTACTTCGTGAATTCCTCCTTCTGCATGGTATTGTTATTGTAACTAAGTAAGCTCCATTTAACATTCCTACAATAAGACATTTTTGTCCATTAGTAGAAACAAGAGCTGTTCGCAAGATATTCCAAATGCTAGGTAGCGTAAACCGATCGGAGATAAAGATTTTTAAATAATTGCATTTTTTTAATTTAATTTGTGGATTTTCTTCAAAATACTATTTTAGGAAATAGAAACTATGCTCTTTCAGAATATGTATTG
This sequence comes from Solen grandis, assembly GCA_021229015.1. NCBI lineage: Eukaryota > Metazoa > Mollusca > Bivalvia > Adapedonta > Solenidae > Solen > Solen grandis. The sequence continues at coordinate 3,926,084 of CM037779.1, forward strand.
GTAAATAGTATATAGGCATAGATGTCTTTAAAATGTTTGAAAATACCCATTTTCCGTAAAATCGCCAACACGGGTTCCATGTAAAGAAAATTTCGTATACATTTTATCCTCATGTTTTGTATTTCCCATGCAGGATAGATTGTATTTCCATCCGTTACTTATTAAACATATTATCATTAATTAATCGTATAGGATATTCTGAACCTATTTTTAACACGTTCTTAATGTATTTAGAAATGAAATCGCTCATTTTTTTCGACAAATTTTAGCAAAAAATGATGTTCTTCCATAAGCTAGATCTCTAAAACTAGAACATATACGGTAATTACATGACTTTTAATTATACAATTTAGTTCACGTACTTTTGTGCAAATTAAAAAGAAGTCATTCTGCTAGAAAACCCATTTTAAATGATATATATAAAACATCATAAACACATAATATATTTTTATATTTTTTCTTTGGGCCTTTGATGTTACATATAGACAAAACCTTGACTAATATGCCAGATATGATATCACCTAACGATATATAATTAAAAAAATCTCTGAAAAATTGTATATTGTCTCACTCTATATTATAGTAAATACATATTCACGAAAAGCAATGCCTTTCGCGACCTCTTTTTATCAGTTTTGTTGTTGTGTTGCGGCAACCGCCTCTGCAACAAAATTTCCACCATAATTTTTATTTCGTCGTCCATCTTATTACGGGGAGTATTCCATATTATCGTGTTTATTTCATAATTTTTTGCGCTTTTGTGGTCTATGCTAAAAAACCAGCTTACTCAATAACATGTTCTTTCTTTTATCTTATTCCCTAAATAGTAAATTGCGTTAAAGACCGAAACGCTCTTTTGACGCTAGAAACAGTTTTCTGTAGTTGTGCTTGGAGTATTATTGTTAACTTGATCAACATATGTCTGGCTTTCACTTGATTATGCGGACAAAGACAGTTGTTAATGACAATGTCGGCGATTTGAGCATGAAGATGAATAAACCTTAACTATGCAACATTTCAAAAAATATTGATATAGACGCAAATAAACGAAATACGTGTTCGTGTTGTCTATGATATTCTGAAATATAATACATCTCTAACGGTTGATAGTGTTTAATGACTCGACGTCGCGCAAAAATATAAGATTTAACAAGTGACAAAAACAACATATTTACCTTTGATGGCTATATTTTATTTCTATATTTTTGTTCATTTGATAACGTATATTTGATATAACGTGACTGTGCTAAAGAATAACATCGTGTCGTTTCTACTATAATAATCTTAATTTATTTATAAACACGTGTATGTAATAAATTTTATATGTCTCAAATAAATAGTATGTTTTTTAATTTACAGTGTGAAATAATAAGAATGTTTTGAGTATACTTTTAAAAAATAATTACTTGCAAACACTTGTAAATAACATTTAGTAATAATGGATTGTACATCAGGATGACAGTTAATAGTGTTTTTTTTGTTTGTTTTGTTTTTTGACTGAATATTTTTTCTATATTTTACTTTCAGTGAAGTATGCGAAAACGTTGATTAAATATGGACTAAATATTTCTTGAGGTCACGAAATACCAATTTTGCTAATAATTCACGTCGGCCGTCTTACTTGGTATTAAGGACGCAAAAAGTTCAAATATAAAATGAATAGCTCCGCTTTCCGCTTAATTTAAAAATCATAACGCTCGTTTGACAGTCATTGGACTTAAATTTCTTAAGTGCAGTTTCGATACAAATATGTTTTTATGTGTATTTGCAAACGCTGCTAACCGCTTTTTCATTAGCAAAACACATAATGTTACTTTTTACGTGGTCTTTAGTTTGGTAATTAAGAAGTATCTGTGTGAATCATCATAATTTAATATATGGTCGTTATTTTTTTCCTTTTTCATAATATTGCATGCGAGATTGAAATTATACGAGGATACATTGAGCTAAACAGAGTTCATTGAAAGACAACATTACAAAGCATAATTTTTTACAAAAAATACAAAATACTTAAAATTGTCTACAAATATTACAAAATTCGCTCTTGCGAATTTCCAACAAAGAAGTACATTTATTTATCCTATACAAACAACACCTGTAAGAAACATTATTTAACACAAGAAACAGGGATATAACGTAATATAAATATAAATCATTAGATATTACACAAAGGTATTTGTATTTTTCTTTTGTATCTTATGCAAGCTAGGACATCATACTTAGATAATCAAAGCGCTCAAGCTGGGGAGGTTGTAATAAAAGAGTGATAAGCGAGACTGATTCTTTGTATCTAATTTGATCTAATGGATACACTCCGGTGGATCAATCTGGATTGCGCTCAGTATTTGTTTCACGAATTTGTAGGAATGTCTTCGATACAATTGTAGGATCAGTTTATCGATGGTGGTCTCTCAGTGCCTTGATTTATTTCATAATCGGAAAAAGGGCCAAGACCTTTATTCTTAACATGGTCATGACCTTACTTCCGTAAAATTGAATATGATGTAACTTATATCTGTTGTTGTTTTTGTTTACAAATTTGGCAGGGTATTTGGTTTTCTATTTTAAAGTTAAGAAATGCTCTAGAAGGAACTTTTGGAGATTTAAAACTCGCGATCATGCAAAATACTTGGCAACTACTCTAGGTAAATTAATACATTGAAACAACTAAAGCGAAGCACTACGTTTTTGCAGGAGTAGATTGCCATCTATGTAAAATTGGTTTAATGGTATGTATAACAATGTATAACAAATGGAATGTTACTAACGTATATTTTGTTCACGTTTAAAGCAGCTTGTTCACAGATTGGCCATTAAAAAAGAATTTGAATTTTGACTTTCGACTAATAATACCCACCTACAGACGTATGACCACCAAGTGCAATATTTCGTGAATCAAAAATGGCTGGTGTTAAACGTGTAAAAATAAATGTTGCAAGAATATGACTTAAATAGTAATAAATGTTGTTTTAAATGCATGTTGATTTTTTTATTTCGTTTCATTTGAGTTAAAGTATTTAATTCAATCGATTGATATATAAATCACATGTTCTATGTTTGGGATATTGTTGTTACATATGTTTTTTATTAGAAATAGAATACAAATTTAAAAAAAAGAAAAACGTTTTAAGTATACATAATGTGTGCAAAATTCGAGTAGTACGGAACGCCTTATTTTCATATCCGAACAGAGTTTACAGGTCAATGGACATGTCTTGTCAGTTTCTAACCTCTTAAGTCATTATACGCAGAGGCTTAAGCTAAATAAATCATGCTTGTGATTTAGAGTTTTAGATTAGGACACAATCGTCTAATCCTCTATCTGAATTGCTGGAGTTACTTTCGAATTCATGTCAGTATAAAACTCCCCACCATAACAATTTTTATCAGGGTTCCTATTAACTGCGTTAATGACATGATAAGATAATAGACATCGATTCATTTATTGATGTTCACTTCCTCCTAACAAAAGGCCAATAGATGGACAAGAAACGCCGCGCGTCTTTTTGTAAGCTATCAATATAACCAGAGATTTCACTCCCAATAGGTTATGACTCTATTTCGTATTTAAGGAAAAATGAGACATATCTGATAAAAGGGAACAGAGTAATTTTTTTCTTAAACTTGTACATAGTACATCATCTATGCATAGAACGCGTCAGATTATGTTAGATATTTTTATACCAGATATACTTTGATTTTAAATGTCCTGAATGTTCCAATGCCTTTTCAGACGTCTGGAAAATATATTCACAAGTTTAATCCGATAAATTGACTTATTGCACTATTTTGTTAGTACTAAGTCATTTCCGGGAAAAAAGTGGATTAATTTATCTGATATTAAACTACGTTTGTGCATCAAACAAACAACAACAACATTCGATATACACAATATATAATACGTATCAGCTAAAACTAAAATTATTCTTCGTGATTTGTTGTAAATTGGTTTGCATTAAAAACTTATTTTCCCATTGCTTATAATTTTCCTATATATGTATGATATTTCCCATTCATATTGTTACTATGACAGAACTGGGAGAATCCCGGTAGGGACTTCGGATTTTTCATGCTGGCTTGCGGTAGGTCGGTGGTTTTACCCGGGTACCTCTGTGTACTCGGGGTCTTCCTCCACCTGTAATTAGTTTGACGTCGCTATATGATTGAAATACTATCGCAGCGATGGTAAACCCAAATACAACAACAACAACAGAACTGGGAACTTGCTGCCAGTTCCTTTACCAAACAAATGTACAGAATAATACCGTAAACTGTTAACTAGTATTTAGTATTGACTTAATTAGTCAACATAACGCTTGGCCGTAAAAGTGCACGGTGAAAGAACTGGAAACCAGCTGCAAGTTCTTTAACCGTATTAATATACAGATTAATTCGTAAACTGTTAAGTGGCATATCCCGTCAACATAAACGCTTGGTTGTCAAAGTGTACGATGAAAGAACTGGAAACCAGCTGCAAGTTATTTTACTATTAATTCAATGATAATTTTTTGCAATGCAGTAAATTGAAATTGATCTTCAACATATTACGAATATGCCAATATTCAGCCTTAATCATTCCCTTTATTAGATTAAAATAGCTTTCTGGGTGAAATAATTCCTAATAAACAATAATGATCGTATTTGTTCCAGATATTAAACGAGGACAACTGTCAGAAACGACTGTTAAACTATCATATAAAGCTATCAAATCTGCAGTGGCGAATGAAATTAGGAATGCTTTTATTTATGATAATAAAAAGTAAGTAATAAAAGGGTAGATGAAATAACTTTTCTATAGAGTAACAAAGAAATGAAGAAATGCAATCTAAAACATGTTTGCGTTTATCAACTTGAACAACAATGGTATTAATGCATAGTTACATGTTGTATTATAAAATCTAGGTGCATAAAATTGGAAATTACCTATTTTGATACTTTCCAATTTTTTTTTTTCTTCACAATGTCGAGTGTAAGAATAATCTTGGAATAACCTTATCAAAAATAATTAATAATGCATATATTGAATGTGTACATAAAAATAAGTTCTTTAAGTACATGTGAAAATAATATTGGAGAAATTCTTTTTATTTCAATAAACAATCAGCAATTTATTGCAATTTTGAATTACTCCCTACATCAGAGATCTTTGCAATGCAATTTTATGACTAATACCAGAAAAATATCTTTCTATTTAAGCTTATATTAAAAGGCGAAATGAGCGAAATGTATCATTTGAGCAACTGATTGTGTTGAATGGTTTTACAACCTTTATTGATTTTGATTTTTGGCAGTATTCTCACTAAATACGACATGTTCGCAAATTACAAATTGAGAATATTCAAAAACACAAACTTTCAATAGGATGTATGCCAGTTATGCTCAGTGAGATAAGAACTAGAGGAAACGGCTAAATATAGACAAAACGACCCTTTTGAAATGCTCTTTTTACTTAGTTAATTTTTCATTAGGATACTATTTTTATGTTTAAGTTATCCAAACCGAATGTATTATTTGTTATCAGCATATATATCATACACATATTCGTTTAGACTCTATTTTAGCTAGTATCAATAACTGTTAAGGATTTAGCACCCTAATGGCCATCAATTCCATCAAGGTCATGCATATTTTCAACAATATAAGCTTTTAAAATTTTAAAATATTAAATAATGGAAATGTTGGGTGCAAATTTACAAGCTATATAGTAGCATTAGTTGTTTATTTATTACCCCTCTCCTTGATGTTTTTGTTATTAGTTTCCTCTCCTGAAAATTAGAAAAAAATATTCTCTAATTTCCTACGATGAAGTTTAGATTTGTTTGAAATTTAAAATAGAATCCTATTATGCATCTTTAAAACTTGAAAAAAAAAAAACTTTCGATTAAACATATTTATTTTTCAATAACTTCAAAGTGACTTGACTTGACTATTTGAGTTAACCGTCGCTTTGACAGTATTTCAGTCATATAGCGACGTCAAGCAAATTACAGGTGCACGGATGCATCCAGATAGAACCACCGACCTACCGCAAGCCAGCTGGAAGACTTCCTCACATGAAAATCCGAATGACCCTGGCGGGATTCGAACCCACACGGTGAGGGGCTACCGATCTACCGCAAGCCAGCTGGAAGACTTCCTCATATGAAAGTCCGAATGACCATGCCGGGATTCGAACTCACACGGTGAGGGGCTGAGTGAGTGTTAATGTCAGCGACGTTACCCTCTCGGCCACGGAGGCCCCCACTTCAAAGTAGTAGTTTCACAAGAAGATTACTATCCAGCGGTGAGATATGGAATATTGTCATTAGGTTGCCATAATACCATAAAAGCAAAATATTTGTCTGATTATATGTGCGTAATACCCATATGCAATTAAAATATTTTTATCATACAAGACAAAGCATGTATCTGTAAAAATTAGATCAAAAGAAATAGGGAAGGTGTTAGAAAAAGTAAGATTTTCTTTGTGGCTCACCTTTAATTCACCAAAGAAAAACAACATATTTTTTCAGTTAAAAGAACAACAAATATAACACGAAATAGAATTTCGAACTGGTATAATACATTTCAATATTCGTGTGAATAACAACAATGTCAGTTGGCAAATTGAGACTATGAGAGTTCACATCCGGGGAGGAAATATCACCAATTCCTATGTTGTACATAGAAATAAGTTTACTTCACCAATAAAAGGCAGGCTCCTGCTCCAATTATACCTCCTTTAATAATATCAATGCAGAAAACTAAACAATAATTTTATCATCACATTACAGTTTTTTAAGAATTTGGTGAAAATAAAATAAATAATAAATAAATAAATAAATAAATAAATAAATAAATAAAATAATCGAAGCTTTCTTTTTAAAAAGCAGCTATGACTTTAAACCAAAATTCGATGTTGACGCTATCATATTTCACTACATACGAACTCGTATTTCTTGAAATAAATACTTATTTCATAAACTATTTAATCATTAATTTAATTTAAACCATGTCCTAGATTGCCTGAATACACGACAAACCTTCCCCTGTGAATGTTCCTTATTGACAATCATCATGTTTGTGAATCTACATCAATACTATAGTAAGTCCAAAACCCCAAACTTACGGCCGTGCTTCTTTTTCATATAATTGATTATAGTTGATTATAGTTGATTTAGATGTATCGCCATTTTCCATTGATTAGTTCCAGACAGGGTTTGCAGCACACCAGCAATGGGAAGGAACTTAATGGAACACGGCAAGAGCGCGATCGAAATTCTTCACTTTGACAATCATTTTCAATTTAAAAGTATTTTACGTTTCAAGTGAGATATGTTGGAGTTATTTTTACTTGAACGTTAACAGGAACAGTATGCGTCTCTTCAAGCTTACTTCACGCTTTCCAAGAATATCGGAATATATGGAGAAAGATGATAGCGATTTACGAGATTTCAAATGGATTTTCTATTTTGATCTAATGTTCATTGTTCTAATAAGTAAAATATACTTTCATATGTCTTAAAGTAATCCACAAACATATCTTATTTTATGAATATCATATACTCTAGTGATTAGTATTATATATTGAAAATAACATACCACGAAACCTTTTAGATTGATTCTACACTTAATAATTTCAAACAGAAACCATAAACACGTAGTTATATAATTTATTAAGGTACCAGTGAATGGTGTCTCCAAACATTTAGAGTATTCTCCCTTTATCAGCGTTAGGAAGAGATGGAACAAAATCAACAGCCTCACAGTTATCTATTCAAACATTTAGTCAATAGTTGTGCAAACTAAGTCGCTTTTATGTCAACTTCACGAGTTAAATTGAACTAAATAGAAAAGGAGGAGAGAGTTAATGAATTTAATTTGACTTTCAAAACCATGTGAATATTGTTTTGTAGTTGAAAAGGGACATTTGTATTGCATTAAACATTGTGAGGGGCGTATACTTCATTTTACTTTTATTACTATTTTTTTGCAAAGTGTTAAATTCATTAAGGCCATATTTAAAAGTACCACCATGTCTATAAATTACTCAACTGTAATACATCAGGAAGAAAAACTAGCTTTACAATATTGTCAGAAATTTTTATACATCATTTTCATTGAAAGCTGGATTAAGAGAAGGAACTATATAAAATTAGATGTGGTCGATAATGAGAAACAGGAGACAAAGACATATTAAATAGAATAGGAAACTCCTGTAGAAGTCAGTTGAAAATATTGTTTAGGCACACAGCAGATCATTGAATATTGCAAACTTTCAAAAAGTATGGAAAATGGAACCATTTTTGAAATAATCCTTTTACTACTACAAGGACTTATTTTCAGTTTTATTTATTTAAACAAGAGGGCCATTGAGGCACTGGATCGCTCACCTGAGTATTGGGTTACCAAAGGAATATCTGTACTAAAACATTTTGAAATCTGGCCAGTAGTTTTGAAGGAGATGATTTTTAAAGTTTTCATTTCTTTTCTTTCCGTTGTCATGGCAATCAGAGTTCTACAAGGATCAAGTTTATTTTAGCAACTTTTGTGAAGGTTCACCCAAGGATCATCCCTGCCATGTTTAATCAAATTATGTTCAGTTGTTTCAGAGGAGATGTCGTTTAAAGTTTCACAATATATACATTTAAGGTAAATTAGCTTCGTTCCAGGCAGCCATTTTTTATGGATCGAAATAATTTTAGCAATCTTGGTAGGGGGTTAACCAATGAACATCTGTACTAACACATTTTGAAATCTGGCCAGTAGTTTTGAAGGAGATGATTATTAAAGTTTTCCAATTTTTTTTTTATTTCTTTGCCATGGCAATCAGAGTTCTACATGAATCAAGTTTATTTTAGCAACTTTGTTAGGATTCAGCCAAGGATCATCCCTGTCAAGTTTAATCAAATTCTTCCAAGCGGTTTTAGAGGAGATTTCGTTTAAAGCGACGCAAGACGGACGACAGACGCAGTGTGATCACAAAAGCTCACCTTGAGCACATTGTGCTCAGGTAAGCTTAAATTTCTTTTAAATTATGAGTTAAATTCAACCAGTGTAGCAGAAAAAACAAACAAACACAATTTACATAGTTATCATCATGCAAGTCCTTTTCTATTTTACAAAAGAAAAGTTTTGCCTCTTGTCTTATATTAGTACATAAGGTATCATACTGAGGGTGAAGTAATTTTACAGTTTAAGATACAATTTACTTTCACATATCTTCAATAGAAAAGGAAATATTTGAAAACCAGGCTTAGAATATTAGACAATTTGTTACGTGCTTTTGTGAGATTTAGACTAGTTGTTAATCTTTGTTTAATATGTCTCTGAAAGAGAACACACAGAGATCTGAAAGGAATGTTTTTTAAACTTTAATAAGCTTGACGATCACATAATAGAGCTTAATGATTAATTTTTAGCTTTTCACAACAAGTTATGTTATCTCTCTGGTTCGTAATTTATTTTAACTTCAAAACCAAATATGTTATATGATGTTAGTGCTTAGAAGAGTTCCTCACGCAATTGCAACAGAATTAATTAGTTCTTTGCAATTGCTACTCTAGAAAATGATATTTCTTATTATGTTATTATTCATATAGGGAAGATTCGTTTTTATTTGTAATCCCTTTTTGACCTACTTTTGATGGTTCAACTTAGAACACCGTGAATATTTACAGAATTGTCTACATCACCTTGTTTATTATCTTTGTTTTAAACTCTGGTAAAAAATTGACATATTCTGGAAAGTTCTATTCCAGGGTAAACTGTATCATTCTGGAATATTTTAGGTAGTATAAATAGAGTTGATTTGTATGAAGCGAGAAGTCATCATCAGGGGATCATCGTCAGACAATCAAGTAAACGTAGCTACCAGTGTGTGGGAGTATTATTATGGTGTTGAAAACACAATATATTGGAATCGATTGCGAAATTGACAATACCGGATATCCAAATCCAGTGTCCTCTAGCAGGCAAGATATACGTGCACTTGTTTACGTAGGCGGGAAAAATTATCTATGAAAATACTATCATGAATGGAATTGGGTAACGTAAGCCGGTGAAGTGCAGCAGTTCACGCAACTCTGACATATAATACATCCTTGGTTATAATAATACCAATATGGCAAATAAAATGAAGCCGTTCGGCCCTAACAGCTACAAGAAACATTTGATGAGGGCGTTCAATAAAACGGTTTCAAAATACAAGCCACACTTTCTTCACTACTGTTCCAGTGTATGCTTTACTCAATATTAGGACTCTCTCAATCCTTTGATAATGAATTTAATATCAGTGTTTAACAGTCAAAAGGATTTTGATAAAGTAAGTGGATTTCATAGATATTTAATTAGATCAGCTATTACTCAAGTTATATATAGATATTATATTACATTATTTGTTATGTGAATACATTCTTGTAATTTGATTGCTGAATAAAATTATATTTTTGTAAAGCTTGTTGCTGGCATTTCTTTTTTTGTTAAACCTTGTATGTAACCTTGGTTATGTTCATGGCCAAATTTAAATATGCTTAATATATCTAATTTTCATATATTCTCCAAAGGCTTGTTAATCTCGCTAAATATTAAAAGAAGGAATGTGTATCAAACAAAGTACCCTCAATTTTTATGTAGCCTTTTAATGCTAAAATTATCATGTAAGAATATATTCTTAAGGTCATTTCTATTTGAACTGTCTTCGCCATATCTATATGAAAATGGCCAACGGGATTACATTTTACACTACTTAATTGTCCAATGAAATGCTTTTATTTCGTTCAAAATTTTAAAAACATATCGCATAAAATGAACCTTGAGTTCTTGGTATGACTGTTTAGTGCCTACGTTAACTAAGGGCATTATGGCCGAGCTTGTTGTTATGGCAACTAATTACGTCATATTTTGTTATGTAAATTGATGAAAGCGCGTGCAGTAATAAAAACGAGTGCAATATATATATATATATATATATATATATATATATATATATATCCAAAAACAAAGATTTGCAGGATAAGGGTTTTTGGGTTTAGGGATTAAGGGTAGGGGATCGGGGGTAGGGGCCTGGGCCATAAATTGTTGTTGTTGTTGTTGTATTGGGGTTTACCGTCGCTGCGATAGTATTTCAATCATAGAGCGACGTCCAGCTATTTACAGGTGGAGGAAGACCCCCAGTAAACAGAAGTACCCGGGTAGAACCACCGACCTACCGCAAGCCAGCTGGAAGGCTTCCTCACATGAAAAAACCGAAGTCCCTACCGGGATTCGAACCCACAGCGGTGAGGGGCTGAGAGATTTGTAGTCCACGACTGTAACCGCTCGGCCACGGCGGCCCCTGGGCCATAAATGAATTGAGGATTAAAACTGGCGAGCTAGATAGCTAATAAAATTGATAAGTGATCATTTTCCAATAGCTTGAATTCCATGTAGACCCATAGATATATCCCAGCATCGCTGACTACACGTACACAAGTCAATGGTGGCAAAACTTTACGCGTAACTGTCAATCAAATCGGAGACAGTTCCATAATGCGAAGTCAAAAACAAAGTTTATGGCGTACGTGACATACTGTAAATATGCTATCGTCTGTATCTTAAACTTTATGAATTTTATTGAATTACATTGCAATAGATACAGGCCTGTTGTTTCTTAAATACATAATTGTTCGTATTTTTCCGGAAAATGAAGAACGCTATAAGAGCTGAACATAATTGCTGTCTTGACCCACAAACAAATCCTTAAGTTCTATACATATTTAGGGTTCCGTATCATTAATCGGTATTTTTTTTAAAATAGATCTATTTTAAATTTATTTGTCTGATAACTATATTTAGCTATAATTTATATTCTGATAGGATATTTATGAAAGGGGGGGGGGGGGGGGGGGGGGGGGGGTCATGGGGTTCATTCGAATGTAGCGCTTCTTTAAGATATGGAATTATGGAATTTAACCCATGCGAAGGGAAGCCGAGCAGAGGATTAAGTTCATTATTAAAAAAAATATATATATAAGTAGCTTACCGTTTTACTTTTGTAACATAGGCCAGAGTGGCACCTTTGAATTCGGCAGTATCAGCACGTAGCTCACGTTTCAAAACAAACTGATTTGTCATATAACATGGGCAAAATACAAAAATATGATTTTTTTTTATTTGGACAGAAAAAGAGCTGTTGCTTTAGCTGAAAAAGTGGGACGTACGGTACTGCTTTATAAAGCATAATTATATCAAATCTTTAATTCTCTAATCGGGAACCAATCTACATCAGAATCGTCATATTTATCGCACATTATTTTTACAGATGCAATTTTGTGGTGTAAAAACTAGGACATACGTTTAAATTCTAAGAGACTTTTAAAGATTTCAATGTAGAAATTGGAAGTGAATATGTTTATTTATTTCAAATAAATAGATATACAAACAAAAACATCACGAGTCGAAATATGATTTACCCTACGCATGTAATAGTAAGTGATAGGCACCTAAACTTTGATGATGAAAAATATTTGCTTTTTTTAATGGACTTTACGTCCACGACAGTATTTAAGACAATTGGAGACTATATCTACTTAAAGCAGATTAGGTGTTCCCAAACTGCGCAGTGTCATGCAGTTGGCATGTGGCATGATAGCACACCCATTTGTATTATCTAACACAAGTCCCAAAACTACCTTTATATGCTGAGAGCCAAGCAAGAGAGATTTACCAGTTGTATGGTCTTTCTCGACTTTGGTAAGTTGTGGCCAGGTATTGAACCGCCCGATTCTGGGGCAAGCGATCTTTCCATTCGACCAACGGGACTTGTTCTGAAAACAAAGCTGTAATTCTGTGTAAACTATCCACGTGTTCATTTACTGTGGTAATAATATATTTGTGTTAAGATTAAGTGGTTTTCTTGTTTCTAGCTTAGGTGCATTTTCCTGACAAGAACAGTTTCCATTGATAGATCGGACACAAACGCGATAGCATGAAAACGGAAATAAGTACATAATAATGACGTCATAAAACGTTAGTTGTTTATCCAAGATGGCGTCTGCTCAAATAGTGGCTACTGAAGTGGTTAAGCTGTATTATTCATGTTTTTCACCAATAACTGTAATTAGAGAATTGCAGAAAAGATCAGGCAGAAAATAGGTACATGCATGTCTTATATATCAGATAAAACTTTATAATGTATACTATAACCTTGTTTGTTCAATGCTAGTGAAAAATGTAATGCACACGCAAATGGTATCTTCTTCTTCTTCTTAATGGCAGAAGTTTTCTCAGGATCTGTGTGTATCCCTTATACAGCTTTCTCAGTCGGAAACTTGGGTTTCTATGAATGGACCCGTATGGGTTTCGGGCTGACAAATGCTTGTGCAACATTCCAGCGTTTAGCTGAGCGCACAATGGGAGAGCTACACTTACGTGAGTGTCTCGTCTTTATCGACGACATCCTCATCTTTTCCAGGAACTTTGAGGAGCATATCAGGAGGTTGGAAACTGTGTTTTCCAAACTGTCTGAGCATGGTCTCAAATTAAAACCTTCTAAGTGTGAGTTATTCATGCCTTCTGTGTCGTATCTCGGACATACGATCTCAGCTGCTGGGATACACACAGATCCTGAGAAAACTTCTGCCATTAAGAAGTGGCCTGTGCCTAAGAATGTTAAGGAATTACGTCAGTTCCTTGGCTTCGCAGGTTACTACCGTCGTTTTGTACGTGATTATGCAGCATTAGTTGACCCCCTTAATGCTTTGCTTAAGGGTCACTGCCTTAATGGTAAGAAGGGTCCCAGGAAAAAGAAAATTCCGACAAAATGGTTCTGGGGTAAAGACCAGCAGGCAGCTTTCAATGCCATTGTTGAAAAGCTGACCGAAGCCCCAGTCCTAGCCTTTGCAGACTACACTAAGCCATTCGTCCTGCACACAGACAGTTCCGGTACTGGGCTAGGTGCAATCTTATATCAAAAAGATGATGGTGGCTTAGAGCGAGTAGTCGCCTATGCGAGCCGTAGTTTGAGACCTAGTGAGAAGAAATATCCGGCTCACAAGCTGGAGTTTCTTGCTTTGAAGTGGGCTGTCACAGAAAAGTTCAATGACTACCTTTGGGGTAACACCTTTGAGGTAGTCACGGACAACAACCCACTTACATATGTGCTTACCACAGCCAAGCTTGATGCCACGAGTCATCGTTGGGTAGCAGCTTTGGCAAACTTCAACTTTTCCATCCGGTATAGGGCGGGCAAGTTGAATGCAGATGCTGATGGTCTGTCTCGCATCCCTATAGTATTTCCAGAAGCAGTACAAGCTATTTGCACAGCTGTTACTGTTGATGCACCTTTAGCCATGTGCGTGTCTGCTGGTTGTTTGCCTCCTTCGGCCGAGGAGGTAAGGGATCAGTACGACGGCTTCCAGAAGGTTGACTGGAAAGTGGAACAAGCACAGGACAAAGTGTTGTCCAGGGTCTCAGGCCTTCTTCGTAGTGGTTTCCGCCCCAGGGAGGAGGAATTCAGGCGTGAGCCTTGGCAGGTACAGCGATTTCTTAGGGAATGGAAACGTCTTATCATTCAAGACGGTGTCCTGTACCGAACCACTACGCAAGATGGCCAGCCTTGCAGACAACTGGTTCTGCCAGTGTCTTACAGAAAACTTGCTCTCAAGGGGGTACATGAGGATGTTGGGCATCCTGGCAAGGAAAAGACACTGTGGTTGGCAAGGCAACGGTTCTATTGGCCTGGTCTTGAGAAAGACGTAAATGCAAAGGTGGAAGCCTGTGAGCGTTGTATTCGCAGGAAAGCCCCTATAAAAGGTTGGCAAGGCAACGGTTCTTTGCGGGTGAAGGAGACCTATGGAGTTGGTTTGCACAGACTTTTTAACCTGGAAACATCTAAGGGTGGTTTCGAGCATATCCTGGTGATAACAGACTGTTTTACCAGGTATGCACAGGCTGTTCCCTGCAGAAACCAGACCGCGCAAACCACTGCTAGGGCTCTTTACGACCACTTCTTTCGCTATTACTCTTTTCCCGAAAAGCTCCATAGTGACCAAGGCAGGAACTTTGAAAGCAGGGTTATTGCTGAGCTTTGCAAACTTGCTGGCATTGCAAAGACTCGCACGACGCCATATCATGCGCAGTCTAACCCGTCTGAACGTTTTAATCAGACACTTTTGAAGATGCTGGGCACTATGGAGACTGAACAGAAGCTTGACTGGAAGTCCTACATTGCTCCTCTTGTGCAGGCCTACAATGCTACAAGGAGTGATGCTACAGGCTTTTCCCCACATTTCCTCATGTTTGGCTGGCATCCTCGGCTAGCAGTTGATGCATACTTGGGGACCGGATCAAGACCTGATCGGCTTGATCATCAGTCCTATGCTGAAAAGCTTAGGACAAGATTAAGTTATGCATATCAGTTAGCTGCTGCTGAGTCGGCTAAACAGGGGGCCAAGGGAAAGCTGTACTACGACCAGCGTGCTAGGGCATCACGATTGGAAGTGGGTGATCGTGTTCTAGTACTCTCTGTTGGCCATAAAGGGAAACATAAGCTGGCCGACAGATGGGAAGAACGCCCATATGTCATTGTTTCCATTTCCAATCGGGACATTCCAGTCTACAATGTACAACGTGAGGATGGGCAGGGTAAGATTCGAACCTTACACCGCAACATGTTGTTGCAATTTAATGTCCTGCCTCCTGATCCAGCACCTGAAGTGCTTCAAAAGCCCGTTAGGCGTGGCAAGACGGTGAATCAGCTAGGAGAGGAACCAGAGTCCGACTCTGACTCTAGTTGTAGTTCCCACTCAGGGGTTTATGTAATTCCCCAGAGGAGGTCACGTGACCTCAGTCCAGGTAGCTCACAGCCTACCCGGTCTATGGAAAATTCTTTCCATAGTGATAAGATAGATCCTGTAGACACTCAGTCTATGGTACAGATACCACCCTCTCCTGAGCCTTTAATTCAGCCATCGCCTGAGCTCGAACCTGACACTCCGCCTTCTCCAGTCCAAGACGTGGTGGAGCAACGTCGCTCAACAAGGATCAGGAAGCCACCTGACCGACTCGGTCAATGGCTGTTTCCTCTAGAGGTTACTATAAAACCAGTTTCTGACAATGATGTGACTGAGTATTTTGTCTGACTTTTCTCTCACCATTGTTTGAATTTTGTCTGACTTTTCTCTCACCATTGTTTGAATTTTGTCTGAGCTTTTCTCTTACCGATGTTTTGTCATTTTTGTCTGAGTTTTGTCTGTATTTTATTTGAAAGTACTGACTTTCACCTGAATTTCACTGTATGAGTTTTTGCCTGAATTTTATATGTACATGGTATTGTATTCCCAAATTTTAATTTATTATTAATACATTATTACTATTTCAGCATGAAAGCTCTTTATATGTCTGTTTATTTAAAAAATTTGTTAATCTTTATAGTGTTTTCTGTTTAGATACAGGAATAGGGAATATAATTATGTATGTTTAGTTTTGTAATATTCTGTATACTAAGAATGTGGTATTGTCTCGTTTTTACCTATAATTAAAAAAAAAAAACAGGTTCAGAGATGTTGGAGTCACCAGACTGTGTGGGTTTTACCATGTTTTTTTTTATTTAACTTCCTGGTCACTCTGTTTGTTTATTTACATTTGACAGATCGGTGTCGTGGCCTGGAAAATGACCTCTATATGTGTAAGAATATTGCCTGCTTATGTACACACTGACCGTCTGTGTTTATTTAAGTTAGTATGTGGGACTCTGACCTTTGCACTGTGCAGTATGTTTTGAGTTTATTGCAGGTGGTGTATCCTGATAGGGATAAGCTGTCATCTGTATATTTTGTTTCAGGTTAACATTCTGTTTGATATACTCATCAATGCATTGTTTGATTTGTAGACCTATATTAAACATGAGGTGCTGTTTTTATTTGTATAAATGCCAGGAGACATTTCTCCCTGGGGAGGGAGTATGTTACCCATGCAATTTTATGAGTATATTTTAAGTAGGCAAGCAAGATGTTCTTGTATGTTTTTATTGTGCTTGTCACTGATGTTGGCATGAGTGTTCAGTCTTTGTCCCTGTGTGAGTGTGTTTGTTTAAGGTTTGACTGAAAGCATGCGTGTCAGGTTGTGAGTGCTAGTCTGGTGGCTGCTGGGAGAATTAACCAACTGTAACGTTCCTTTCTTCCTTTTGGCTAACCCTTTCTTACTTCACTCTGGGTCTGACTTTTGTCTAAGCAACACTTATTTAGTAGTTCTTTTAAAAGAGCATTCTGTATTTATTTAAATTTAATTTGTCAGTAAAGCCGCCCGGTTATTGCTATTATTATTATTATCATTAGTAATCTATTAAAACAACTGAACCTGCAACCGGTGTCTTCTCATTTATTGAGCCCCGGTAACATATGAGACACCCTGTATGTTACTTTATGAGTAGAATGGTTTGAATTTTTGACATAAGTAATCATCTGGTTTATACTTGTCTTTGTTGATACTCGGTTTGGCTTGTAATAACTTTTAATTAGTAAATAAATATATGCAAAATTTAAAGCAAAACACGTGACAGTGTAAATCTAATGAAATTCTGTCTTCATTTTTTAATCCTGTAAAGAAATCAGAGTGATTTATCTAGGACTTAATGTCATTTAAAGGATTCTGTTTGAAAATGTTAGCGAAAATTATAAATCGCTTATAAGAAAATGTAAATACGGACTGGCACTATGCACTTAATAAAAAAAATACAGTTTAAATAATTTTTCCATGAAAATCAATACTGAAGACATCTCATTTGTAAACAACAAAATCAGATTTAATTAGAAACCACACGAATTAGATATCTGAATTGCTTCACAACATTTCAATATGCATTTAAAGACTATTGTGGAATTGTGTGGGTTTGGAAGTGCCACTTACGGGCAAACAAACCTGCGGGAGGAAATTACATCAACATCTCTGCTGTGAAAAGAAATTAGCTGAGGACACCAATATTACAGCATCTTAAACCTCATTAGGATCATCTGAGTGATAAGGTCATGATAATCAGGACTTTATTTTTAAAGAGTATTTTCTGGAAAAATAGTGTGTTGTTCAAATGAGTGGAATCAAAAGGTGTAGTTGTAGTTCATACACCGATGTCTGTTCTGTTCTGTTCATACACCGATATGTGTTTTGTTCTATTTATACACAGATGTGTGTCCTGATTTGTTCTGCTCATACACCGATGTGTGTTCTACTCTGTTCATACACTATTGTGTGTTCTGTTCTGTTCATACACCGATATGTGTTTTGTTCTATTTATACACAGATGTGTGTCCTGTTTTGTTCTGCTCATACACCGATGTGTGTTCTACTCTGTTCATACACTATTGTGTGTTCTGTTCTGTTAATACACCGATATGTGTTTTGTTCTATTTATACATTGATGTGTGTCCTGTTTTGTTCTGCTCATACACCGATGTGTGTTCTGTTCTGTTAATACACCGATGTATATTCTGTTCTGTTCATGCAGCTATTATCCATCATAATTTGACTATAAAATATAATTGATCAATTCCTTTACAAATATATCTATAAAGATAATCATATAGGGACTAAGTGAAGAAGTAGTTAAATATGCACATTTGTGATTTAACCCTTGCCCTCATATAGACTCATTTTGACGCACTCAGTAGGTACCACATAAAGCCTGATCTGCAGAAAACCACAGTTAAACCTGACCAAATTTAATTATAAAGTCCTCATTTCCTGACCACTGAGGAGCAGCGAACAGCATAAAACCTGATCAGCCTGCGAGTTACTCGCAGGCTGATCTGGTTTTATGTTGTTCGCATAGGTCTTTTCATGGTTTCCACTATGAGGGAAAGGGTAAACAGATTCTATTCGCCCAACGTTAGCTTCGACATCTGTTAATAATCAACGGAAAAAAAAGGTTCATTAGTTCGGTGAATGTCGGCGGGCGGTTTTTAGCTTTCTTTGTCCGGACCGTAATGTTACGGTGTGCAATGTCAGTGATGTTATAGTTTATAGTTCAAAGGCCAATGTCACATGTAAATATTGAAATTAGGATAATACTTTTGCTTATGCATCGTAGAGATTTCAAATAACTCGGTACAATTTATCACCCGGTGAAACAGGTTAATGTATATATCCTATATCCCGATCTCAAAGGTCCAATAACATCCTTTAATTTAAATTTAAAAACAAACAAAACAACAAAAGAACGCACTATGATTTAATGTTAATTGAAATAACAATTCAATGACCCAGATGAAAGAGCTGCCTAAACATTTCCTTAATTTCATTAATTTACTTAATTAACACCATTATTCTTTTTTGTAAATCACCATTTTCAAAATGTACATATACTGATTTAAGCATAATGAAGCCTTTTAATCATATTTATATGTGAACTTATCTTAACATTATAACGGAAAAAAATTAGAAAATTGACATGTATAATTTGCATTGTACAGATAAAAATGACACATTTTTTGAAGGATAAAATGCCCAAATTAAATGAAATAACTATGCGAGGATTATCGTTTATTGGTAGGAAGAATTTCTTTGCCTCTGAGCAAATTTTACCTTTGTATAAAACTCCCTTGTACTTATCGTCACATGACTTGGAGAGATCCGACCCGTGTAATTAACCAGAAGCAAGTTAATAGACCTTTTGCCATGCTATGTAACATGACATTCAAATTACTTGTCCCACAGTTGTATTCTCGTAAATAAGCTCAGCTTCACCTTCATATGATTTTATGTACTGGGGTATTTAAAGAGACGGTTATACTTAACTGCTATAATCAAATGACCCATTACGATAACATTGACATTTAATGAATTAGCTCACTCACTGATAAACCATATCAAAACGTTTGAAATATAGTTTTTATAAGCACTTTCCTTTTGTAATATATTAGTTCGCCTCAATGACATCAAGAAAAACATATATTCAAGGTTTGACGAGGGCCTTCCAATTTAATCTAACTTTCCGCAGTTAGCTGACATACAATTTTGAACTTTAACAATCATACGATTAACGCTGAGACATTGATATGTGGCAAAATATTTCATCTAGGACTGAAAAATATTATAATTTTAGATAGCAAAATACTTTTTTTTCTGACTAGAGGTGTTTTTCACGCAACTGTATCCAAATTAAGCATTTCTTTGCATCTTGTTTGAAAATTAATTAATTTGATACCCTTTTCGTCGGAAACTTATTAATATTGCAAGAAGGTCAGAATGATTCTAGGTATGGCCTTCAAGCAAATCATGAAGCACTTTAATCAATTAGGGCGATATGCTATTGATGCCGATAAATACTGACATTTACTATAAAGTAATGTTCAGTTTATTTGGCTGATAGCTTTTTAAAGTATATTGAATAGTATTCTAATAAAAAGTTACTGTAAGTGTTTTATTATGAGGTGAAACCAGCCAGATGGCATGAGGTCCCACCAAATAACAGTATTTTGACACCAGTCTAATTAGTCCTGAAAGTGTCCTTATATACTAAGCAACAAGCAAAGGGGCTATACCAGTACCAATCTTACGGTTTTGGTAAGTCGCAGCCGTGGAAATGGTTAAGAAATAAATTAACGTGATCGTTAATTTGAAAAAAAGAATGTATAAGCACATGTCTTCCAATGATTGAACCAAGTCCAATCGAAGATTTATTAATAGTTTCACGGATACCATGAGCAATTATTTTAGAAATACATCATATTTTACATCATCTTTTATTTTTTTTTCTTCAATCGTTATTTCCCCCATTTCTAGAGATATGAAGCATATATATGATGTGAGATTAAAGAACATATATACATATCAAATATGTAGTTACAAATCAGTTACAAACATACATACTTTGCAAATATTCAGACAAATGCATGATGAAAGGATTGCTAAGGCATTGAACTCTGTTATGGAAATATGAATACATTGTGACAACGTGAACAGCCTATATATACACCGTACAATATCAAATCTTTCATTTAATGAAACACAAATCTTTGAGTCTAGTTACACACCTGCGTATAGATTATAATTTTTACGTGTCTCTAACCATGCAAACAGGCAAGCCAAAGCGAAATGATCTGGTTAATATTGTACAATTTACTAGAAAAATTGAAGAAATTTGAATCAAATGGCAATTGCTTATGCTTAAAATGTCCTTGATATACGTCCATAGCAAGAATTAATATCGAATAATTTTAAATTGTTCACGACGGTCAATACTATATTTGTCTTTTATCATAAAAGATATCAAATATTAATGAATTTATGAATTCATTGTATTGTAACTTACTTTGTGTTTGCTGATTACCTTGTGCGATAGATTAGACTACAGAGAAATAATCTAGTAATTACCTTTACAATGTTTTTTCATTTATCTTAGTCCTTGTTTATTGCTTTTCGAATAAAGAAATTATTTAAAAAATCTATTAAAACAAAAATGACCGAACTACTATAATTTTTCTGTTTATATTTTTTTAACTGCTACACAATACTATCTTTTCACATTTCTATTTCTGAAATAAAAGCAAAACAAGATAAT
This sequence comes from Solen grandis, assembly GCA_021229015.1. NCBI lineage: Eukaryota > Metazoa > Mollusca > Bivalvia > Adapedonta > Solenidae > Solen > Solen grandis. The sequence continues at coordinate 3,947,598 of CM037779.1, forward strand.
AATCAGTGTTTTAATAGTTTTCCGTAATTTTGTTCAAATGATAGGAAATTCACATATTGTTACAAGAGACCTCCGCGATACCTCGTGATAATAGATTGTCTATATACTGGGAAAAGAACCGATCTCTCATTTTCATTTGCTCAGATGCTTTCAATAGCAACTTAAAATGTCATTTGTATAACAATTGCTATTTCCTTTGTACTAAATTGATATTGAAAATGGGATGGAACGCATTGTTTTCAACAGTGCTAAGTTTTAAATATGCAATTTAGAGACACATATTCAACTTCCTATTTTAAGCGGATCTTTTACTGACGTAAAACCTCTTGATCTTAATTATGTACAACAAAACTAAAGTTTCGTTTTTATACTTAGCCTTGCGAGATATCACTTGAATCACTTTATGTTTATGCAAACAGAACGTAGATAAATTATATCCTATGACTGCTATGATGGACCAAACATGGAGAGGAAGAAGAGAAAAAAAAACAGAGAAAAAGTAACGAAAATGATCGTGAAACTCGCTAGTTTTTGAACATGATAAATTGCAGTTAGTTGAAAATATATACTAGGTGAAGTTTTATAAGAGAATGGACATTTTGTGTGGAATTCTAACAGTCGCATGAACATAGTGTTCATACCCTACAACCTAGAAATACAAGGCATTGGGTCGTGGTGAATGTTTGGCTAGTAAAAATGCTGAATAGTTCTTACAAGAGTTTTTCGCAAAACGTACAAGACGATATTGGTTCAAAATGAACCGAAAGTATATGTTACTTATGATTCCCACGTAGGTCGTGTAGAAGGCCATAATGGTCGCAATGGTTATTCCTAAAATATATCGTGATAAAACATGGGTGTTGTATGATGCCACTTAGTATGACTGGTGCTTTTGTTGGATGGTATTCTAGATCAAGGTAGCTTGTTTGACAGAAGTTCCGAATAAAACACAGCGTAATTCAGCATTATACAACAACGCTGAAAGAATAAGGTACCAATGTATATCTAACATGTCAGATGTATTTATTCGTTTCATTTTCTATACACACGAAAACTAATTATTTTGTAATTAAGTAAAGCTCCATCCACTCAATTGTGCCCAGTGGGACAACACTACTTTATTTATTCTCACATAATGCTTGCTACTAGCTTTAAATTTATACCCCCAATTATGAATTAGTTGTTCATCTTGAAAATTTTGACAAAAGAAACATGCAATAATTCTTAATTATACTGTCGTTTCGAAATATGTCATGTTCAATCATTTCAATGTTCTATTCTTTTAGTGAACAAATCCACAGAGAATTAAATGAGGATTTTAGACAAAGACAACGCTTTCTGATAGTCGCATTTGACTGAGCATAAAATGCTCTACAAACAAAAATTCAATTCTTCTGTTTATAAAGAGAGGTAACGGCTTAGAAAGATTTAGATTTTGCAAAACCATCGTACTAAGCCTTTGTTGTTTATTGGAAGCGAGTCACAGGCCGAATATTTCGTAGTAGAAATAAATGTCAAAATGACTGTTGATATATATGTGCATAAAGTTAGTTCCTTATCTGGTTCCTTATTCCTTATTCGAGGTATGCATTTTTTTCATAAAAAATGATTTTAAAGCACTTGGAACCTCTTATATTGTATTTCTCATGCTTAATTACATACTTTAGATAACATTTATGCTAAAATAAAGTCATATGCATCTGTTAATTTTTCTGTTCCTTATTCGCGTTTGAATAAGGAATAAGGAACCAGTTCCTTATTCCTTATTCGAGGTATGTATTTTTTTCATAAAAAATGGTTTTAAAGCACTTGGAACCTCTTATATTGTATTTCTCATGCTTAATTACATGCTTTTGATAACATTTATGCTAAAATAAAGTCATATGCATCTGCCAATTTTACTGTTCCTTATTCGCGTTTGAATAAGGAATAAGGAACCAGTTCCTTATTCCTTATTCGACTGATGCATTTTTTCATACAAAAAATGTTCTTAGGCACTTGGAACCTCTTATATTGTATTTCTCATGCTTAATTACATGCTTTAGATAACATTTATGCTAAAATAAAGTCATGTGCATCTGCCAATTTTACTGTTCCTTATTCGCGTTGAATAAGGAATAAGGATCCAGTTCCTTATTCCTTATTCGAGGTATGTATTTTTTTCATAAAAAATGTTTTTAAAGCACTTGGAACCTCTTATATTGTATTTCTCATGCTTAATTACATGCTTTGATAACATTTATGCTAAAATAAAGTCATTGCATCTGAATTTTTCTGTTCCTTATTCGCGTTTGAATAAGTAATAAGGAACCAGTTCCTTATTCCTTATTCGACTTTCGCATTTTCTTCATAAAAATGGTTCTTATGCACTTGGAACCTTTCATATTGTATTTCTCATGCTTAATTACATGCTTAAGATAACATTTATGCTAAAATAAAGTCATGTGCATCTGCCAATTTTACTGTTCCTTATTCGCGTTTGAATAAGGAATAAGGAACCAGTTCCTTATTCCTTATTCGAGTATGCATTTTTTCATAAAAAAATGGTTTTAAAGGCACTTGGAACCTCTTATATTGTATACCTCATGCTTAATTACATGCTTTAGATAACATTTATGCTAAAATAAAGTCATGTGCATCTGTTAATTTTACTGTTCCTTATTCGCGTTTGAATAAGGAATAAGGAACCAGTTCCTTATTCCTTTTCGAATTTCGCATTTTCTTCATAAAAATGGTTCTTATGCACTTGGAACCTTTCATATAGTATTTCTCATGCTTAATTAATTTTTAATCATATTTATGCTAAAATAAAGTCATATGCATCTGCCAATTTTACTGTTCCTTATTCGCGTTTGAATAAGGAATAAGGAACCAGTTCCTTATTCCTTATTCGAGTATGCATTTTTTTCATAAAAAATGGTTTTAGCACTTGGAACCTCTTATATTGTATTTCTCATGCTTAATTACATGCTTTAGATAACATTTATGCTAAAATAAAGTCATGTGCATCTGTTAATTTTTCTGTTCCTTATTCGCGTTTGAATAAGGAATAAGGAACCAGTTCCTTATTCCTTATTCGAACTTTCGCATTTTCTTCATAAAAATGGTTCTTATGCACTTGGAACCTTTCATATAGTATTTCTCATGCTTAATTATATTATTTAGATCATATTTATGCTAAAATAAAGTCATATGCCTCTGCCAATTTTACTGTTCCTTATTCCGCATTTGAATAAGGAATAAGGAACTAACTTTTTGCACATTTGATATATATGTATACACACACAAAGACAGATTCACCAGTGATTCTTTAAATTTGATCATATATTTTTAAACGCATTTCACCATTTTCTTTTTACGAATTAATCATGTATATGAATGATTACGATGACATAAATCATTACCCTAATAACGATTAGTATTTCTAAATAAGAGATATTTTCATTTAATAAACGAGAATGTCGAATTTTGCTCCTAAGTATATTAGTATTACTTAGCGTTAAGTAAACTTGCTTGAATTCGAGCCAGATGTAGGTATGTAGTTTTTACATTTTTTCTAGAATCTGTTTCGGGTGATTGTATACGCATATGTTTTGTAGACTTTTACGGTATTGAACATTTTGAAATGCTGAGCCTTTAAGATACTGGGGGTCATATTCAATTGCAGTCGTGAAAACCTTCCGAGTGGTCCTAAAATTACCCAGAAACCCGCCGTTCTAAGTTCCAGTTCTGGCCTGATCATTCGGATGTTCCATCAAAGGAAGCTTTATGGATGGAATGCGGTAGATTGTCGATTCTACGTGTTCTGCCCTTGTACACCTAGTGTCTTCCCCCACCTGTAATTATAAGACCAATATAAAGTCACAGGAAGGTAAACAGAATATTTCCGATTTACCGAAACCATTTAGGTTAGGAAATTGTATCAGAACAATATCTGTTCTATTGTCAAATTCTTAAAACATTTTATAATTAAAAAAACTACGTTTAAATGGACTATTTTAAAATGTGTTAAGAGTAACATTTTTTTTACTATCATACTTTATATCCATGAGCCGAAATAAGTCGAAATAGTTATATGTGGTAAAACATGCATAAAAAATATCAATGCAACGTGTTTATCTACAGCATTTTTTTTCAATTGTATGCGCTTGCTAAACAGAACTTGACAGTTTCATTTGAAAAAAAAAATGCTAGCAAGACGTCCTTTTGTTTGAAGAAGAAGAAGAAGAAACATAAATCTGTAATGTGTACGTTAATAATCTTACTTAGTATAGTATGGGTCGAGAAATCCCGCTTGGATGAAAGTAAACCATTATAGAAAATTCATGTAAATATATAGAGGTGCAATGTGAGTTATATTCTATCTAGTCAAGATGAAAGCATAAGTTATAAGCCTATCTATTTGAGAATATTTTTTTGTAGTAAAAGATACAAAAAGAAAGATATAAATCTTGGGTTTAGGTATATAACATACTTCAATAGCCTGCATATCTTTTTCCTTGGATTATAATCATAGCATCGTAAAATTTTTGTTTCTAATGATACAAATATAATGTTTTGTTTTTGGTGTGGTACAAACAGAAACAATTCAATACATTTCTGCTTAGTTTGATATAAATACAAAACAAGTGAAAGCGATAGGTCCGGGGGGTATCAGATTTAAAGTTGAAAAATGATAAAATTGATTAACTCTTGAGTTTCTGGCGTCTGTAAAGATTAGTTAGATACTGGTGCCGGTATATTATGAGCATGAAGATGTATTGACAATGTGAAACATGATCAAATTGATTAAGAAACCAGGCACCGATTCCACAAACCTAATCTTAGTATTAAGAAATATAAATGCACTCAAATACTGACGGTCGTGTGTCGTGATTAATGTTGCCATAATAAACTAGCAATTTCATTGAAACATTGAAAGTCAGTAGGATAATAATTTATGTCAAGATAGCCATGAACCAAGTTATTTCCTAAAAATGTGTATCTAACTTGTTTCCCGTGTATTGGTGCTATGCACCGGTCGCGTAAAAGAACCAAGGGGTCTATTCGTAAAATTAGCTATTGTAGCGCACCCGGACTCCTTTGTATCCAACCACTGTCTCTTTCGATGGTGTATCTTTAGTAAATATCCGGAATCCACTTGTGAGTTATCTTTAATCGCAAGGTCTAAATATGACCATAGTAATAAAAATTAGTGTAAGCCATTCCTGAAGAAGAAGAAGAACAACAACAACAACGAATTTAATATTCTAAGTATATCTTATTGCTATAAAAACACTCGAATAATGGAGCCCATGTCGTCTATGAGTATCCGTCCTTGCACATATGGCCTGTATCATACATGTGAAATTCTGGCTTCCATATTTGACCAAAGTTTAGACTGAAATATTTTACCTTGACATTCTAGCAAACATTCCAGCGAAATCCCTTTTTAAAAGGATATATGTATATGTAGTGAAATTCAATTTGATCTGTTTTCAAACTCTGGATTTTTGACCAGTATGTTATGCGAACATCTTAATCATTAAAAAGATAGAAAAGAGCGAAACTATGGGGTGTTTAAAAGCGCGATTCTATAAGAGAACAAATAGTCATTATTTTTATGATATAATTAAAGATAAATTGACAAAGACAAAGAAACACGGAGACAGGACAAAACATGAAATCGAGATGAGCCGATAATAACCGCCTTGGAATGAATTGTCAACCAGACCCAGAGGTTTAAATGGCCCAATTATAAAATTTGCAGTACTTAAATATTATTTAGATATGTTGGTTGAATAAGGACTGGTGAAAATATAAATTGCTTGAATACCAAGAACATAGACGTGAGGCTCAGTAATATACAGCATATAAAATACATGTATATATATAGTACCTTCCTAAATACTTGATGAATATTCGCTGCCTGAAACAGCTTAAAACTATATATTGCAAACGAGATGGGAGAAGAAAATAGGTCAATAATGTAATTTAGGAAAAAAATTAAAGCCCTGTTCCAAGTATGGGAAATGCAACGATTTAATTGCTATTCATTGCACACAACACAAATTACACTTTGGTTAATTAATTAATTAAATTCAAGTAATTATATGCATTACAGTGAAAAAATGACATTATTTCGCACAGAATATCGCACGAAGAAAGTTTCAATTTATCTTTTCGTTCAATAGGGTTTCTGGCTTTTATCACATGCTAGATGTAGTAAAGCAAAGATAAAAAAAGGACTTGATATGTGAGTCTTCTGTTCCGTGGCAATACCTATTAATCCTTCTAATGTACAGAATAAAATACCACACGAACCTGCTATCGTTATTTACCTCCGCGATGCCGGAATAATTCAAATTAAACACATAAATTGAAATTTATCCATAAACCTCCATTACCACGAACTTATTAAATGATATACCGGTATTACGTCCAAATGTTTAAAAAGGAGGTAATTATATTTACTTCTCCATCCGTTATTTGTTTCAGAAGAACAATACATAATGAATAAAATCTGAGCTCTTAGTTATAAAACTAATCTTAAAATTTTATATTCGGCTGAAATCATGTAAATCCAAAATAAACACTCGAAATAAATGCTCTATTGAACAGTTCTATTAAATATTGTTTTTCGGCGTGAGCTGAATAACATTAATTTTGACCTACTTCAAGAACCATTCAATACTTGATAAAATACCGAAATATTGTTTCATTGTTTGGCATAAATTACGTAAGGATGTTTTAGGGTGCATATCTGTCTAAATAATTGTCATTTGACAGATAACAATTCATTCCTCTTAAAAAAAACCCCATAAAACCATCCAGTTGAACAAATAATCTACCGTGAATCGACCAAGGAATGTTGTTCAAAAAGGAAGCATGTGTGTGTCTTTTTCAGAACATTAATAGTGGGCTCGAACCTTAGTCGCATTGTAAGCTTTGTCACACCCTGTAAAGCTCACTTCGAATGTAGCTCCCCAGGTAGATTTATTCGAATATGTGTCCGTATATAGCTCTCCAGTTATGTATATTCGCCGGATAAAATTCTCGTTCTGAATGAAGAGCTGTAATCGGGGTACTTATTGCTTTTTTTTTCGGATAAAGCTCTTCAGTTAAAATTCATATAAATTGATTGTAAATTGTTTATACAAACACGCGGCAACGAGCCAAGTAGTAATGGGAGGCTTGGCTGCCTGGCTTAATGTTTGTCTGTCTGTCCGTTCATGCCCAACAGATCTTTGGGGTTACGGAATTGATCTTTCTCTAGGGTCCTGACATTTTGCGACAAAGAAATGGAAACATTCAGATTATTTTTCGTTATTGTTGTTTTGTATAATCTGACCGTCTAATTTCAAAGTTCTTGCCATACTAAAATTCTTTTTTTTATCAAATTCATAATCTCTCCTAAACATTGTGTCACGCCACCGAGATTTATACCGTTATCACACACATTTGGGTGCTAACAAGAACTCATTATAAATATCATATTAAATATGTTTGATTGTTTGTTTGCTAATTGGCTTTAACGTCCAACCGAGAGTATTTCAGTCATTTGGAGATAATGTCTACTTGAGACAGATAGAGTGCTGTCACACTGCAGTATCACGCCGTAGACATATGTCATGTTACCACACCCAGTCATATTATCCTTACACCGGGCTCACCAGTCCTGGAACTGCCCCTTTTTATGCTGAGCGCAAAGCAAAGGAGCTATACCAGTACCATTTTTACGACTTTCGGTATGTCGAAGCCGGCAGGATCGCACCCACGACCTCCCGATTCCAGGACGGACGCTCTAACGACTTAGCAACCGGGACCGGTCATAAATATGTATCTTCATAACTAGCACGAACATCATTTCTTTTTTTATTTTGGTTTCCTTAACAAGTAGTCATGCAATGACTTAGATCTGATGTGTTCCATTCGAAAGATTTTTGCTTATATTCTGTAGAACACACTAAGGCTGAAAATGAATATCTCTGTGAAAGTAATGACATTTAAAGTATTACCCTAGGCTCTAAGTAAACCATTAAGCTCGTTTATCAATTTGCTCCCATTCGTGTTCTTTCATTATCCGATGGATTGTGCTGACATTTAGAATTAAATTGGTTTTCAATTCATGTGTCTGCTAGTGTCTGATAGTTCTGCGCATCTGAAATCATCTTCTTCTCATTAAAAATTAATGAAACCAATGCAAATTTGGAAGTATTAGATTAGTAATTAAAAGCCAGAAATGGAATTATTTCGGCGACGACTGCATTTGCAGATGTGTTCAATTTACAATAAAACAGAAAGGAAAAAGAACAAAGAGCTTTTATCTCCTTTATGACTTGAATATATTGCAATATTTATACCGAAGACGGACGAATTGAAAGTTTACTTAATTGAAATTAAATATCCGCAACTTATATTCGGTGCAATAAAATGAGGTTAGCTCCACTTTGGATATGTTTGTTGTACTCACCGTAAATAAAAATGTAAATAAAGAAATGGAGTAAACGGTGTCAAAGCAGAAAAAAAAATACTCCATCAGATCTGAACTGTATTTATACACTTTAAACAAAGATCATTGATGAAACAATGTTTAGTTTTCCTTTTAACTGTATACAACTGTTGACACTATAAAAAAAAGAACAGACACCTATATTCAAGACTGACCTTTTTCATACACAATTACTTATTGTGGACATAAATACATTTCTCGAAAGTGTATTATTTCATTATAAAGAAACACTATTTTTGTGTCAATTGATGAGATTCATTATAATGACAAATTCAATATAACGACATCTAATCTGGGAAAAAGTAGTGTCTTCATATCGAGAGGAGTTAATTGCAGCATAATTCATTGCATGTAATCGCTACCAAGTATTATTTTCGATTTTGGTTCAAGAAAGCTGCCAATCTGAAAGGCGAAAATATCGAGTGACTTATCTCATAACAATTAATTTTGTCTACATGTTATTGTCGGTAATTTCAGTAGTTGAAATAACTGGTATAAACAAATGCAACTTGCAGTATGTCAACTATGATTTTAAAATACATTTTGTCTGTAAGGTACAAGGATCCATTACAAAAATGCGTTTGAGACTATCTCAACATCAAATTGAATTCTTTTTCCAAGTTAAACACAGAAATGTGGTACGTTCGTTGTGTTTGTTAATTTTCAACGTTTTAATCTGATTTTTGAAATCATTGTGTGTCAGACAAGCCTAAGTTTGTCAAGTTGGTCGGTTTAAATAAATGGATTTGTTAAAATTTGTATTTTAGTAATGAATTACAGTATATCAATATATGTATATGAATAAAAAGTATCCCGCTCTTAAAAGAAATTATAAAAACAAGGCATTCTTCAATGTGATATTTAAATTTCTAATTCAATACCATCCATCCTTTTGGATTTCATTCCATTTTTTTATATAAACCTTCAGAAAAGCATGGTATACTGCTTGATGTCAATATGTATAATCTTTATCTCGTATATAGTTGTAGTTGTATTGGGGTTTACCGTCGCTGCGATAGCATTTCAATCATATTGGGGGTTCACAAAATCAAAAGATTTAGAGCGGCCACATTTAAAATTTTGTAAATCACTTTTAGGAGTAAAATCTAGTACGTGTAATGCGGCCGTATATGGTGAACAGGTAGATACCCCTTGTATGTAAATATGTTTGTTAATATTATAAAATATTGGCTGTCGTTATTGAGTACAGACAACATTATCCTGAAAACAGTTTATAATGTATCATTAACCGATTGTAAACTTGGGAAACGGAATTGGGCATGGCGGGTTAAATCTATTTTGGAAGAATTTGGATTTTCTTATGCTTGAGTATCTCCAGATTTGTTACATCATCATGATTTCATAAATGTCTTCAAACAGAGAGTGATTGATAACTTTATTCAAAAATGGCGAAACGATATTGATAAAAGTACAATTCTAAATGTTCTTTTTAAACACTTGAAACCTGATTTTTCCTTTAGTAATTATTTGGAAAAGAACATTCCGAGACGATTTTTTCTTTATTTATCAAGGTTAAGACTATCTTCACATAAGTTAAGAATTGAACAAAATAGACATGGCAAAAACAGGTTACCTCGTGAGGAAAGGAAATGTCAGTGTTGTAATTCAAATGAAATAGAAGATGAGTACCATTTTATAATCAGATGCAAAGCTTACGAATCATTCAGAAATAACTTTATTAAAATATTTTATACACGCAAACCAGGCATGTCTAAATTCATTGATCTTTTAAAAAACACAAAAAGAGGGGAAATATTGAATCTTTGTAAATGTATAAAAAGAGCACTAAGTGTCAGAAGCGAAGTTTTAAGTCAATAAGATGAAATTTTTATGTTCCAAAATGTTGTGAATTAGTTTGTATTGTTATCATAATTACATTCCAATACCAAGTGGCTGTTACAGGATTAAATTATATTATATAAATGTTAAATGAAATGTTTTCGTACAAATTATCATAAATCCTGCAGCATCCACTCTCCATTTGATTTGATTTGATAGTTGGGAAATTTTTGGCAAAATAAGATTATCAATGCAGACTATTATATTTCCATTCATGTTACAATTGTATGTTTATGTGTATATTGTTTGACGAGATACATGTACTTGTATAAGTCAATAAAATATATTCTGATTCTGATTCATATAGCGACGTCCAGCTAATGACAGGTGGAGGAAGACCCCGAGTACACAGAGGTACCCGGGTAGAACCAACGACCTACCGCAAGCCAGCTGGAAGGCTTCCTCAAATGAAAATCCGAAGTCCCTACCGGGATTCGAACCCACAGCGGTGAGGGGCTGAGAGATTCTCGTATATAGACTTTCTTTTATTAATAAATTTTGTAAATAGATTGCAGTCTAATTTCGATTGTAAACACACACACAATAAAGAAAATTAAAAAAACACACAAAAGGGATAGACAAAGGAACGAACTATTAATATTGTTAAAAATGGTTTCCTTATCTCTCAAATTAGATATCGGGATTTTTTCCTGACAAACTGGTTGTGACAAGCAGACAAATCTAACATGATCTTCGGTCAATAATTAAGTCCCTGGGTGAAATAAAAGCCACGAAGTCAGCAAAACGGGAAAAAAATCTCTATCCACGTCCATCAAGGACACATTCCATTAAAAGTTGTGTTAGGCTGAAAAACAAAACAGAAATAACCAAAACATGTTTCTTTCTATCTACTAGACAAATATGTGTTATATCACGTCAAAACTATTCTATTGTCCAAACTGTCCTCCAGGAATTAGGTGAACATTATGGTGGTAAAGCAGTATCATAAATAAGTACACAGACTGTAAACTTGTTTTAAGATAAATTATATGGTAAAAGCTTAATACAATACACGATAAGGCTAGGGTATTGTCTTTGGATTTTTTGAAAAAATATAAATTTAGCATACAAACAAAATGTACAAACTGATATAATTTGAACATAGTTTTATTTAAAATCAAAATAAACTTTCAGCTGGTAACTGTTGATCAGCTGACACTCAATGCAGAGCTGCACAAATACAACCAAAGAGCACAATGCGCCGAGAGACTGTCGGAAGGATTTACATAGATATACATGTAATTCTAATTCCAGTATATAAGCAGGGTTAATGTCGTGAATGACAATGGTCATATGAAGCTTAGACCTGCACACGTTTTCCTGCAACTCTAATTGCTAAAGGTAAGAACGCTAAACTGGCTCTTTGTTTCAAGAAAACTCCCCCGGCAGAATCTCAGTGGCTTGAACGCTTGGAACTCTTTCACAATGAACCGTCGTGCAGTTCCGTGTAATTTCGTTAATAACATAGGCTTAAGTATTTATAGGTCGCTTTGCATTAATACGTCACTGATTGCGGAGTGACACAATGCGATGACAAAAGTTGAAGTAATTATGCAAATCAAAAACGCGTGCTATCGATTAACCAGTCCAGTCTTCATTTACCAATTTAGTAAAAATCAAGGAAATATGTAATTACGCATTCAGTCAAAGAATCAAATATATTTCACATGCATTCACAAGATTTAGAAGTTCACACTCGTATATGTTGACTGTGTTGTATCTTTTTTACACATATTTACATATATTTTGTTCCGCGATACATTAAGTTATGAATGTATTTCCAAAGTATCATATTTAATAAGTTTATTCTGTAAAGACGGATAGAAATATATCTGTTTTTGAGACGACCATTTAGTTTCCCCATCTACTTACTCGACACTGAATAATATCCGCCTTACAAGTGAAAAATTGTTATTGGGCAGAATCGATTTTCTTGTCATCTGTCTGTTTACTTTCAATGTTTTCAATCAAACGAAAATGAAGCTTCTATCGATTTCATTTTGGAAAAATATTTGTATGAAGCAAAATCAAACCAGAGAAATGCTAAAATCTGACTATTAGATGTCTCTCAAGGCCTCGTGTGATCAATATTATTGCATATGTATACAACATTGATTGGTCGTAGTATTAAGCATTCATACAATTTTGAGAACTATATAACTACGTCTTTCTCTAGCCTTTACAGCGGTTTCAACACCCCCCCCCCCCTCCTCGTTTAATAAACATTGACACAAGCAATACCTTGAATTTTGTGTAATCCAGGTCAACCATTTACATCTTAATTTTCTACATTAGCAAATGGCTAACCTGCAAGTCCACTTGAATACCACTGAACACACTGGAAAGGGCCAACTAAGAAAAGTTATAGCGAGACATAAGGTGAAAAGATGACGAAACTAATTTTAAAAATTAGGAAAACAGTTTTATTGGTTTTATTTATATATATTTATTGAGATTTGAATATAAAAGTCGCAACAAATAAATCCAACACTGTGTTCATGCAGTTGTTTACTCACGTGATTAGCGTGTGCCTAAATCGGTGATGTTATATTTTCCACACGCTTATATCTTAACTCAATGTTTACTCACGCTCTCTCTCTCTCAGCTTATATTATGATGATATCTACATGCTATAATTTCCTATACCCTTGTATTTCGTTTCGACAAGGGAAGGGAATATGATATTACATGTTTATGAAATTGTAATGTGTTGTTGTTTCCTGTACCCTTGCATTTCGTTTCGTCAAGGGACGGAAATTTTATATGAAATTTTACAGGGAATTTAAAAGGGATTTTATACTGATTAAGATATTATATGATGAAAAAGTTTGTTGCTCTCTTTCCCCCTCTCTCTCTGGATTATGTAATGGAATATAATGTAGTATGTCATGGTTCATTGATTTCTCTCTCTCTATTGTACATGAAGCAGTTACAGTAAGTTTGAATAATAACATGTATACAATGTCATGAGCATGTATGTGTGATTTATTATTATGTGATTTATGTGAATATTTCATTGTCAACTATTTATTTTGTAAGCAATTGTTATACTACCGCCTTGCTGTATGTACCACATGGGTCTTATGACCTTCTGGTTTAATCAAATAAAATCTTGAAAATCTTGAGTCTTGAAAATCTTGATATCCCGACTGTTATTTAGTCTCTAGGGTATGATAAAAGTCATGAAGTCAGCCAGAAAACAAAGAAAAGGCGCAACGATGTACCCCTCCTTTGAGCTTTAACTGCAATATTCCGCTTCTAGGAATGCTTTCTAAATAGGGACACTTTCTTTACTTAAACCTGCTAGAAAAGTAATGTAGTAAAAACTAATGAAAATATTACTACCTAGAATGTAATATGAAATAGAGGGAGAGAGAAGACTTATCAGTTGAAATTTTAATCAATTTTACTCTATTCAAGTAATCAGATATTTTGTGTGTGTGTTTTTTTATATTAATGATAGCTATGTACTTAAACAAATCTTATTAGATATATGTTTACATCAAATATTATAAATACATGTATTCTCTTTGATACAAAACTCTGATTGATATACCTCAGATACATATTTATTTGACAACACTTTTGAAATAAAAATCCATCGGTTTGAATAACTATTCCATTTTCAAAATGTTCTTTTGTTATTATTATTATTATTTAAGATTGTGTTTTCAATAACCTGAGTAAAATTCTTCAGTTTACCTCATACTAGTGATGATATTTTATATATACATAATAAAGTTACGCAAAGGTTTTAAAATTTTGAAAACTTTATGCAATTTTTTGAAACAAGAAAATAATTCAGGAAGAAATTGCTCTTAAAAATGACAATTTAACACAATTTCAAAATAAGTTCATAGTATAAGCATTGAATCAAAAGCTATTTTTCTTTCCTTTTTATCTATACTTTTTGAAATTTTTTTAAAAAAAAATATATGATATATTAGCAATTAAGCAATCATAAAAATATAGATTATAAATAAGGGGAGAGAATACGGTACAAATAAAATCATGACTGTAATGTTTACATGGACATTGTATTTTTGTACTGTACACTTAGTCTTGTAAAAATGTATTTTTTATAATAAATAAAAAAAATCTTCAGTTTATGTTTCTTGGGTAGTTTAAACAAATCCACAGCACGTGCAACGTGGAGAAGATATAAGTTTGGAAAGCTGGTTTAGTAAATTGTACTCTGTTTCTAGTCTACAATGTTATATCATGAACGTTTCCATTTCCACTGTCATACTAGTCTGATTTCTAAGCTAAGGTAAAGTCCCAAACTCCTCAAGGTGATCTCCCTTGCAAACCAAAAAAAAAATAATAAAAAAATAAATAAATAAATAAAAATCACTGCCGTCACAAATGTCACGTGATGATGGTAAACTGGTAAACTTAACAAAATGGCGTCTCCGTCTGCTGTCACAATAACAAAAATATTTTTTAAAATGATTTTTTTAACCACGAGGCGATATTTGATGTTTATTAAAGAAAACATACTTAGGGAAATGACACTCAAGTATTTTTTTTTTTGGAAAAAAGAAAAATTAGCCACATTCTGTTTTACTTGTGGTGGCAGTGGTTATCTACAATTGTAAGGGGAGGTAACTACTGCGTGAAATTTGGTAAAGTCCCTGTAATGCTTCCGCTACAGTTCGGACCTCGTGGCCTTTCACGGAGATAACCAAGGTTTCCTAATGTTTTATTGGTGTACCTTGGTAATCTTGTTAATGTTAAGTGTTTCAAGATTTAGCCGAAGCAATGCAAGGACTTTACATTAAGTTATTATATCAGTTTTTTTGTAACAAAACAAATGAATAATGTGAATAAGGTGATCATAGTGTTTTCTCAGAAGTTCTTAAGAATATTTGCTTTCTTTTTTATTTTCTCATAGAATCACTTCTTTTCTATTTTTGGAAGGTGTTCGTGTTCGTTCTGAAAGTACTGTAAAATCATTAACTTTGACTGATATTAAATTTTGTGGAATCTGTTATAAAGCCAATTTCGTTGGTGCATTTATTCGTTTAACCATAGTCTCGAAAACGCGAGGACTATAAAATTAACAGTTTTCGTGGGGATTAAAATTCGTGGATAAAGCCATCCACAAAATCAACGAAAAATTAGTCCCCAACGAAAATTAATGATTCTACAGTATTCAGTATGGTGCGTCTGTCCTCTATCTGATAATTTAGCTGAATACAGTGTCACTGATGGAAAATGTTTCCGTTTACAGCTTCTCAACATCACGACACATTCTTAACGACGCAAATTTGTATGAAATTGCATTGTACATGCGAAATATTTCTTTAAGCTAATGTCAATATAAATGCATGAGTTCAATAAATAACAACGGGATGCCGCGTACGCCCTAATGTCCTGCTCATAAAACTGAAATTGAAATTGTTTAGGTAGAGGTTTATGACATCTTGTCTTGTGCAGTTTAAATGTTACAAAAAGTTTATAATGCTGAAAGAATCACTTAAAGGTACCAATATTAATTGATTAATCAATTATTAAATTGATTAAGAGTAGCAAGTTAATTGATACATAGCCTTAAAGAGTTTCAAAATACATGGCTTTTGTTTAGCTATTTTACATTGCAAAGGCTAGGTTTATATCTACCTTGCTTTATATTCTGTGTTTTAAGTAGGTGGTCAAAGACAAACCTACAGCTAGCACTAAACATAACACTCCATAGGCTTTTGCCAAACCTTCTGTCAAGATATGAAGAACTCATCTTGCAGAAATCATCCTTACTTGCAATAGTTTTTTTTTTTCTTTCAATTTTTAAAGGTGTTCCCAGCAGAGATGTCTTTCAAAGTGAGGCAGCAATCGTATAAACATTGTAGCATCGCATACATGTTAGGTCAAAGGAAGTTAATGCGTGTGTACATGTATATAGATGAAATTACATTATTTGATGAACAGCTCTCCTGTGTATCGGTCGGGGATCAAACCTACAAGCTCCTGCTACCGAGGCGGATCGGCAACCGGGAAGGTTTTCCCTGTGTGTTCACGGTCTTTTGTCTTAAAACAAATTCAGACATTGTTTTCTATATAAAGATGTTCTTTATGGAAAATGGGTAAGAACAATCAATAGAATTCTTTGTAATAAAGCAAGGTTTTCACCGCACAGTAACATTGGTTGTGCTAGATGTAAAACAAAAACATAAACTAGCATATAACTTAATTCATATTTGAGGGTTCTCTATGGTGAGAGCTTTCTAATTTAACTTTTCGCAAACGCAAGTAATCTATAATTGGAACCTTTATAATCATACGAATGAAGCTGAGCCTGTGACTGGTAGCAAAATATTAAATCTCTTAGGACTGTAATCCATTTAATTTTTTAAAAAAGGAAACTGGTTGTATCTGTTAAGAAGTGTTTCACACGCAACTGTATCCAAATTAATCAGTTCACAGCATCTTGTTACCCATAGCAAATTAATCAAATATGGCAACGGTGTTATTTTCCCAAGCAATGCCTTTCAGTGGGTTTTCCCTAAATTCAAAATAAAAAAAGTGTTCAATATATTTGACTGTTAGTTCATGACAGCGTATAAGATAGTACTCTGATAAAAAAGATGATGCTTTTTCAATAAGAGAATTAGAACACCATTTGGAAAAGTATGGAATATTTAAGTCGCCAATTTGAAATTGAAATCTTAAACAGAAGTGACTTTGAACAGAAATGATCAAATGTTCGTTTAGATGGTCAAGATAATTATCTGATTTACAGAAATACGTTGTACCATTAATATCGTAGTGTTTTTTACCAAATGATAATGTACGATATTTAAGCATGCCTCAAAGCAATATTTGAAAATTATATTATTGGCCATTATTTTTTGGGTTGTTTATGTTATATTTAAAAGTATTATATATATATATGAAAGCCCTGTACATAAGGTATGACCCTGTAAAAGGTTAAGGCATTGAGGCAAAGCGTTTTCCCCCCCAATTATTCCCCCTTTCAACGAATCACATTTTTGTTACCTTTTTACCGGAGTAAGTGGTATATACATCAAAAGAATTTTGTGTGATAAAACTACGGATCTCATTAGTGCCTTTTTAGGATCCTTGTAGAGAGAAATTGAAATTTGAAAGTGAAAATTTGGGTTTTCGTTATTAGTTAATAATTATTTAAATATACCCCCATTGACTAAATTCCATTTGCCTCGATCTGTCTCTCGATTCCAATTTTCTCTCTCACTATTTGTATACTCTAACAATATCTCTACAACATTTTACGCACATCTTCCAATCAGTGGCTTCCGCAGTCGAGGATCGGTCACTCTTCTAGTTATAATGACCGGTCCCGGTGGTCAGAACGTCCGCTTTGTTGGTTTGATCCCGGCCGCCAAATTCATAAAATACATATATATATATATGAAAGCGTTGTCTTTTTTGGTTGTGTTAACCTCATGCGATCAATAAGACCATGAAATAACATTTTAGTGATTCTTTTCAATTAGAGTTTTTATAACATATTTGAATAACCCTTACGAAAATCATAATTTTACATTTCAAGTGAAATTAAGGCAAAACAGAGAAAAAGGAGGAATGAAACAAAAGAAAATTGCTGCTGTCGTTTAGATGAAGCTTTTCATTATTTTTAACAGTTTCTTTATTTGCAACACAGTAATTTCTTATTGCAGCTCTTTGTCTGAAAGTAAAGCAAAATAAGATTATTCTTGCATTGATATTTTTCTTTAATTTTGTTTAAAAAATATCAAGACATTTCACGTAATGTTGGCTCAAAGACGATAAAAAGAAACCTTCCATCGCAAAACCTCGCGATAAAAGAATACTTATATACGGGAAAAATAACGTATATCCCCACATTTTGATTTTATATTTCTTTAAGGCTTTCAACATCAATTTTAAAACTCATTTGTATGACAATTGTAGTTTTCTTCGTATGAACGTGCTATTGAGAAAGAGAAAGCACGCGTATTGTCTACAGCGGTATATTTCTAATTTTGCAATTTGAAGACAAATGTTCAACTGCCTATTTTTAAGCATATCTTATTTACTGAAGTAACACATTTTGTTCTTAATTACGCCAAAAAGAATAGGTTCGATTTTATTTCTGAAATTGAAAATATATGTTTTAGCTAACTTAGCGAAATGACATTGTATTTATATGCTTCATGTAAACAGAAATAATAATAATTATATTCTTACTGCTATAATGGACAAATGCATGGAAAGGAGCAGGAAGGAAAAATCAGAGAACAAGTGTCGACAGATAAGTATGAGACTCACTAGTTTTGAACATGTTTAACAATTGCAGTTTGTCATTACAAAAACTATGTGAAATTTGTTAATAGAATAAACATTTTATGTTGAAATTAATGATTAAAAATACAACATGTAAATGGCTCATTGAAAAAAATCTTATTTTATAGTGCTATTTAGGTAACTAGTACATTAATACAGAATACTGAATATTCGTGAGATGTCGCAATAGTTGTATGTGAAACCATGCACGAAATAGTAGATATAAAAATATCATTACAGTGTGTTTATTCATATCATTTATTCTTTGTAATTTTTAGCGTATTACAACAGGACTTGAATTTTTCATTTGAAATAGAAAGCTAGCATGTCTTTTCGTTTGAAGAAGAGGGAACACAATTGTATTACGTGTATACTAATAAGTGGTATGTGTATTGTATGAGTTGAGAAATCCGCCAGGATGAAAATAAAACACATAGTGTATAGAGATGTAATATGGCCTTATTTCTCTATAGCAAAAAAAAAAAAAAAGGTTTAAAAAAAAAAAAAAATACCCTTTACCTAGGAAAGTAATCATGACATTGGTTTTGTTGTGATACAAACAGAAAAAATTTAATACGTTTCTGCCTAATGTGGTGTAAATACAAAACAAGTTTCAGGGGAATTAAAAGCAATAAGACTAGAAGGTAACAACAAGTTAAGAAACTGTTCTAACTGATAAACTCATGAGTGTTGTGCAATCTGTATAGACAAACAATCAGTAACGATGAATAAGTTACACTTTTTTACTATTTTAAGGATATCTTCTATATTAGCAGTACATATATGGGGATATTTAAGTTAATTAATAAATGAAACAAAGAGTTGTTTGTTTTCCTTTAAAACAGGCCTGAAGTTGTTCATGACCAGTTTGTATTGCTTCATATACGACTGATTAAGCCGTTTCTAGCAACATTGCTAGGCAAAGGTAATTCTGAATGCTGACGGACTTATTTCATGATTATTGTTGTCACCTTAATAGGTAAGCTGAAAACGTTGATCATAGGTAGGGTATTAATTCTTGTGGACTTAGTTATGAGCCTAAATAATACGTAAAAAGAAGGTTGGAATTTGTTCCTTATTCATTGAAGATTTTAATATCGCTTACTGTTAGTGGAATTTGAATAAGATTTGATGGATCACATGTTATATTTTAGTGTATATTGCATATCATATACCATACGCTCGACAAAAAAGTATACAATAATAATATTGAATGTATTAATCAAGTTTTTACGGTAAATGGTTTTGCATCCTTGACATTTTAAACAATCAAAGAAGTTCTTTTACTTTACCAACAATAGTGTAAATTTGCCTTATTGTGTTTGAATATGGCCATAATATTCAGAAAATTATTCCTAGCCATTGTCATAGAAAAAAAACTAATCTAATAGTATAAGTAAAGCCTGTTGCAAGTGGAATTCGAGCCAGATAAAACACTCGAATTATGGACATCATGTCGTCTTTGTGTATCCATTAAATTACGCATAAGGCCAGTATTATATATAGCATTCTAAAAGCATGGCTTCGATATTTGACCAAACTAAACGAAAACATTTTGTCCGTGAACTAAAGAGA
>CM037779.1:3967906-4017906 GCA_021229015.1 Solen grandis
ATCCCTGCCAAGTTTAATCAAATTCTGTCCAGTGGTTTCAGAGGAGATGTTGTTTAAAGGTTTCTCTATATACATATAAGGCAAATAAGCCCCGCCCCTGGTGGCCATGTTTTTTTACGGATCGGAATAATTTTAGCAACTTTGGTAGAGGTTGACCCAAGGAACATTTGTACCAATTTATTTTGAAATCTGGCCAGTAGTTTTGAAGGAGATGATTTTTAAAGTTTTCAAATTATTTTTCTTTTTGTTGCCATGGCAACCAGAGTTCTTCATGGATCAACTTTATTTTAGCAACTTTTGTAGAGCCTTACCCAAGGAACATTCCTGCCAAGTTTCATTAAATTCTGTCGAGCGGTTTCAGAGGAGATGTCATTTAAAGCAAATTGTTGACGACGGACGACGGATGACGACGGACGAAGGGTGATCACAAAAGCTCACCATGAGCACTTTGTGCTCAGGTGAGCTAAAAAGCTCCTCATATCAATACATCATAATAAGTACACCTCAGCATATTATCAAATAGCAATAAATTGTGAATGTCAATTTTCACAGCGATATTGTTTTGATAAACAATGGGCGGCGTATAATTTATTATAATGAGATATGCTGAAGAATTATGTAACCACTTCACATCACCATACCGTACACGCTACTCTCTGAATCATCGGCAATTACAGTACAAAAAAAATGAAACGAAATCCCAGAATCAATGATTATGATATTAATAACTCAATAAATAAAATGTTTATTGCTTTATATTAGGGTTTTTCAAGAATGTATGACTATCACAAATTAAGAAACTTGTATTATATAGCATTCTCAAACCTACTACACGGACCAATAGAATGCAGTATTTGGGCTTGGACCCCAAGAACCGCAATATAGCGGCGTTGTATGAGGATTGTCAATTCTGGGGTAAGTTATGTATGTTTTGGTTAACATTAGTTTATGTCCCCCAAAATTATCAGATGTCCCCCAAAAAATTAGTCTGAGGGACACTGGTGTCCCCTGGAAAATCTGAGCTAGGCACAACACTGTAACCCAAGGAACATCTGTACTAAAAACATTTTGAAATCTGGCCAGTAGTATTTTTTTCTTTCCATTGCCATGGCAACCAGAGTTCTACATGGACAGGGTTAGACTTTAAGGCCCTACTGAACGACATTCACTTGTAGATCATGGTCCGGTCTAGCCGAGTCCTAGGCTAGCTGGACCAACTGGTCATGTTCTAAATTTGTCAAAGTTTGCCGAATATGTACAAATCAAAAGGACAAAAATATATATAATGGTCATATAATTGAGGCTTGTTTATTACAGTTTCTTGGGAAACCCATGTGTGCTCTTTTTGTCCCGTAAATTCAGTAACAACCTTGACACGCGTTCACTCATTGGCTGGTGTTTTTAGAACTCAGCTTTCCCCCCACGCACTTGCCGAATGTGCAATGTCATAATACTTATTGTTAAGCAGGATAATAATTCTTATTTCTCATTTTGTATTGTTTGTATTATTATTGATGATATTCAAATAAAAAAAATATACAAATTAATGCAAGAATAATATCTGTGATATTCCATGTATTACGACAACAGACTATTTTACATTTTGTTTATACCGCACTATGCGCGGCCGGCGTGTAAATATCAAGCAATCTTTATTTTATTTTGGTTTTTCGTCCAACAAAAGAAAAGAAAAAAAAAAGAAAAAGACGAGGACAACAAGTAACTGGTGTTGTATGCAACACATAAAGTCTCCTACCGGCTCCACCTTGACTCAATATGGTAATCAATCCCATTTTTTAACATATTATCACTATTTCCGTTACCATAGCAACCACAATTTTAGTCGAAGAACAAAAATAAAATGACGTGCATAATCTACACATTGCCATCTAGTCATATACCAAGTTTCATCAAGTTAGCTTGCTTAGTTATCGCGGGATCCCAATTTTGCCATATTTTAACTATTTCCGTTACTTTAGCAACCACAATTTTAGTCGAAGAACAAAAATAAAATGACGTGCATAATCTACACATTGCCATCTAGTCATATACCAAGTTTCATCAAGTTAGCTTGCTCAGTTATTAAGTTATCGTGGGATCCAGATTTGAGCGGACAGACAGACGGACGGACAGACGGACGGAGGGCAAACCTATAGTCCCCTCCGGTGTGAACACCGGTAGGGGACTAATAATAAACAAAAGATTGAAAATGCTCTATAAAAAGATCAAGCAGAATAGATCATTTTGTCCTAAATGGAAAGATGAGTTTAGTTGGCTAGATTTTGGTTATGTTTTGTAAGACATTTAGAGAGTATGAACTGTACAGACAATTTCAGAATCGGTAATATAAAAGGGCATTCTGTGTCTGAATCCCATAAGTCTAACCAACGAGATCATGAGTCACCACTTTTGTTGCATCTCATACTGAAAATTAACTTTAACATGCAATAGAATCAATGTGTGTTTGAACATGCAAGGTATGTGCAGTTCAATTGTGTTAGAACTTTATCTGTGGAAGTGCATTAATCATAAACAATCAAAAGACAAGACAAATAGCCTAAGAGAATAAAAAGTTTTCCACTTTTATTTCAACATATGACAGTCAATATTATCATTCTGATTGTGTAGTCCTATTAATATTCCGTCGCTTTGTGTTATTTTTTAGTTAGGTCAAAGCGACGTCATATCGAAAAGCCTCAAAAACATGTAGCAAAATTGAAAATGCATAATATGCACTATTTCAGTTAATATTTGCACAACTTGTTTAAATTCAATGCTGCTAATTCAAATTTGTCACGTTTAGACAACAAATGTTATGTTATACATTAATTTATCCACTCTACACAAAATGTAAACAACACAGCCACCTTTGAACCGGCCATATTCAGGGTGAATAAATTAGACGAATTTACATTCCGGAAAGCAGACGAAAATTATTACCGTCGTTAATCATCCTGATGAACTCTATATTTTCGAGTATTGTTTGAAATTATAAATGATTAATTTGAACATGAGGACTTTATTATAGGCCATTATAATCATTAAGACAAATGAATATGATGTTAATATAACGCTATTTAATGTGCATCGCCCTCTTATTTTGTCGTCTATTTGTAATGGCTACAGTGGTGCTAACGTATCAGTTGTCAAAAAATACGATTGGAATACGATAGAAATACGGACGATATACGATATGCGATATACGATCTGCGATATGCGATAGCAGGTCTGATTTACCTTTACGATTCGTTGCGATGCGATGCATACTTTGTCTGATACCATACGATATACGAATTACGATCTGCGATATACGTTATGCGATATACGATACAGGATAAGCACAGTATAAATGGCATTTTTTACAACTGTATACAACTAGATTTTACAATAAGTTCAAAAATATGAAATATCAACTAAGCTTTTAACAATATTTATCACAAGCCGTGTTTTCATCTGAAATAAACAGCGGAAATAAACAAAACGGGAAACAGGAAATGGGGACAAACTAAATTGCGGGTCCTCTAGAAATGTTACGGACTCTGTTGTCTCCGTCAAAAACAACCTAAGCATGTGTAATGAAAAACTGATTTTTTTTCTAATGAGGACTTATAAAAACAAGTAACTGGTGTTGTATGCAACACATAAAGTCCCCTACCGGCTCCACCTTGACTCAATATGGTAATCAATCCCATTTTTTGCCATATTTTCACTATTTCCGTTACCATAGCAACCACAATTTTAGTCGAAGAACAAAATTAAAATGACGTGCATAATCTACACATTGCCATCTAGTCATATACCAAGTTTCATCAAGTTAGCTTGCTTAGTTATCGCGGGATCCCATTTTTGCCATATTTTCACTATTTCCGTTACCATAGCAACCACAATTTTAGTTGAAGAACAAAAATAAAATGACGTGCATAATCTACACATTGCCATCTAGTCATATACCAAGTTTCATCAAGTTAGCTTGCTTAGTTATCGCGGGATCCCATTTTTGCCATATTTTCACTATTTCCATTACCATAGCAACCACAATTTTAGTCGAAGAACAAAAATAAAATGACGTGCATAATCTACACATTGCCATCTAGTCATATACCAAGTTTCATCAAGTTAGCTTGCTTAGTTATCGCGGGATCCCATTTTTGCCATATTTTCACTATTTTCGTTACCATAGCAACCACAATTTTAGTCGAAGAACAAAAATAAAATGACGTGCATAATCTACACATTGCCATCTAGTCATATACCAAGTTTCATCAAGTTAGCTTGCTTAGTTATTTAAGTTATCGCGGGATCCAGATTTGAGCGGACAGACGGACGGACGGACTGACAGACGGATGGACAGACGGAGGGCAAACCTATAGTCCCCTCCGGTGTGAACACCGGTAGGGGACTAACAAGAGCTGTCCATAAGACAGCGCGCTCGACTTTTCTCAGTTGCTAAGACACAGTTTTATGGATTTTAATAGTATGGTACAATTCCAAATTCCAAAAACAAATTTTTAATTGGAAAATGGAGAATCAATTTGAGAATGTGGTCTGCTTACGTAATTTAAACAAAACATACTAACGCCATTAAAGAAAGGGCCAATCTTTGATGTTATTAGAGGTTGTTGCCCAACCTATTTGCTATTTGTAAATACAGCCAAAAAATATCTAAGTATAAAAGGGTAAAATTGAAAATACACTGCATATAGGATTATGGGCCCTGCCAGTAAAGTTGAGGTAGTGTGGGTAAACAATAAATAAGTATTCCAAGTTATGGTGGAATACCTGTGATAGTATTGAAAATATACAACTTTGTAAAAAAATTAACCATGATTTCGGCTGTTTTCTAAGTATGAAAGGGGCATAACTTAAGAAGTAGTACAGCAAGAGTTATGGGCCTTGTTAGTAAGGTAGAGGTAATGATGGTGAATATGTACTTGAAGTTTCAGTTGAATACCTTAGATAGTATTGAAGATATACAACTTTGTAAAAACTTTAACCTTGATTTTGGCTGTTTTGTAAGTATAAAAGGGGCATAACTCCAAAAATAGGGTAGCCAGGGTTGTGGGCCTTAGAAGTAAGGTAGAAGTGATGATGGTGAATAAGTAGTTTAAGTTTGGGTGGAATACCTTTGATAGTATTTAAGTTATTGATGTTTGAAAAAAACTTTAACCTTGTGTTGCGACGCCGACGCCTGAGTGACAGTATAAGCTCTCATTTTCTTCGAAAAGTCGAGCTAAAAATGTATTAATTATGCTTTGTTATTATGTGTTTTGATATTAATCACATTAAAAAAAACCAAATGATACCAGTAATCATCTAATATCTAGTACGCTGTCATTTGTGCTAATTAAAACAATATCTTCGGGCATTTTTTAAACTTTGCATTTAATCCATCAAACATAAATGTATATATAATTTATTGGATGTATCAAATATCAAAAGAACGCGAGTGAGTGTGGGAGAATAGCACCGTATCTATTTTCTTATTAGAATATTCGTATATATTACAAGTAGGTAACTGTCATAGGTATAGATTTAATATAAATATGTTTTCATATACTTTAACCAGAAGCTCGGAAAATCCGCTATTGTTTTAAAAAGCCCTAAGCCCGAAGAATTGTTGTTGGAAATTGACCTTGGTAATTAAACAATTAAATACATGTACATTAACTTGGGTCGAAAAGCTACCTTTGTCGAAAAGATGCCATGAGTGAAGAGGGTAACCGGGTATTCGTGAGAAATGTCATACGCCGCCATGCGTATACAGTTTAATATGATTTGTTTCGTTAATCGAGTACAAGAATAAAATAGTTGCCAAATCGGTTATATCTCATTTTGACTACACCCAGTTCATCTACTGTATAAAGTTATTTCACACCTTTCTAGACATGTTTCCAGATTGTCTAACACATGCATTACACATGTAAAGGATATATAACTAATTGTCTCTTATTAAGTAGGGAAATATCATCATGTGTTGGGCTTTCAATATTTTGTAATGGTATCCATGTTTTTGACCAAGTATTATTGTAAAATTATTTAAATGTAAAGTATTTAATATTTTATTAAATATTTATGATATAACATTTATATTGTGTGCATATGTATCATCCCCGCACTAATTCACTGTGTCTTCCGCATAAATATGCATTCATCTCTCCTCCTCTCTCTCTCTCTCTCATCCTATATTTTGAGCTAATGGTCATTAATGTTATCATGTATGTGGTTTCGAGACACATTTTAATTTGCAGAGATTTTGATTTGTAGACACAATAGGTTTCAATCGGAAGAACAAATTAAAACAAGAGGGCCATGATGGCCCTGAATCGCTCACCTGAGTACCATTGCTTCAACTGATGTCAAGGTTTTTAAACAGACAAGGATTCTGATATAACTTAATCTAAAACATTTTACCCCTGACAATACTACACACCAAATATCTAAGCAATGGGCCATATGGTTTCAGAGAAGACTTGGGCGCAGGGTCATTTATCACCGTAGGGCCAAGACTTTGAAAATCTTTGTAATGAACCATTAGATGCTACTACATACCAAAAATCTTAGCTCTAGGCCTTATTGATTCACAGAAGAAGATTTTTTAAGATTTTCCTATTTAACTCTATGTAAAACAAGTGACCCCTGGTGTGGGGTCATTTATCACCATTGGGCTATGATTTGTACAATCTTGGTAGTGGCCCATAAGATGATGCTACATACCAAATATCTAAGCTCTAGGCCTTATGGATTCATAGAAGAAGATTTTTTAAGATTTTCCTATATAACTCTATGTAAAACAAGTGACCCCTGGTGCGGGGTCATTTATCACCATAGGCTATGATTTGTACAATCTTGGTAGTGGCCCATAAGATGATGCTTCATACCAAATAACTCTATGTAAAACAAGTGACCCCTGGTGCGGGGTCATTTATCACCATATGGCTATGATTTGTACAATCTTGGTAGTGGCCCATAAGATGATGCTACATACCAAATATCTAAGCTCTAGGCCTTATGGATTCATAGAAGAAGATTTTTTAAGATTTTTCTATATAACTCTATGTAAAACAAGTGACCCCTGGTGCGGGGTCATTTATCACCATAGGGCAATGATTTATACAATCTTGGTAGTGGCCCATAAGATGATGCTACATACCAAATATCTAAGCTCTAGGCCTTGCAGTTTTGCAGAAGAAGATTTTCAAAGTTTGCATTTTTAAAATCTATTTTTAGCTCCTGTGACCTAATTATGCAATGGACCAGAACCATTTATACAACTTTAGTAGAGCTTCATCCAAGGAACATTCCTGCAAAATATTTTTCAAATTGGCCAAGCCGTTTAGGAGGAGATGTTGTTTGAAACAATTGTTGACGCCGGACGCACGGACGCCGGACGCCGGACAAAAGGCGATCAGAAAAGCTCACCTTGAGCACGTTGTGCTCATGTGAGCTAAAAAAAGTATATTTAAAATCTGTGTATTTTACTCGCCGTTTTAACAATCAAAATATTTTAAAGAATACCATATTATTCGCTCATTTGTGATATAAAAATAAGTCCATAAGTCACACACATGTGTGCCTGCACACTCCCTTACAAATGTATTTTTGATACATGTATCATCATCATCATCATCGTGTACATTTAAGATTTTTTTTCTCTCTTCGAAATATATTCTGTGCCTCATACCTAGATTGGAAACAGTTTTATTATTATTATTATTCTATGAATATTGGTGTGTTTAAAATAGAATTTCAAATTATTGCTAAAAATTGTAATCTTTTAGTACCGGAAATAACATTCACTCTGTGTACATGTCAAAAGTCTTCTCCTCTGGGGGTGGTATACCGGCAGCGGCGAGACATAAAGGTGACATATCCGGTCAAAATAAACACATGCTGTGCCTGCTGATAAGAACTTATGGCACGCCTCCGGTATTGCGAAACACACTTTTTTCACTTAATTATACATAAAAGATTAGTGATATGCAAGAAAATGTTCTAACCTATTATATCTCTAGCAAACTGTAGTAATATGGAAACAAGATCATTTTCTTTTAACTATTATCATGTCAGTGAACTCTGTGTTATCACAGAATAAAATACATCAGTTATTTTATAACAAATCTTCCATTCACATCTAGGTTTTATGTTTATTTTTCTATTGTTATGGCTTGCAATAATTCCTGGTTTATCATATTAAATATTAAGACATAGCAGTGAAGCATATCACGAAAATGTGGTCCCGTTTTATCATTGTTTTGTTTTTTCCATATGAAAGAGACAGTTGTTGGATACAATTAAGTTCGGGTGTGATACCCATGCTAATTTCGCAAAAAAAAAAAAAATGCTCTTCAAAATATACGTGTCCGAGGTATAGCACCGATATACTGTAAACATGTTCCTGTGTAGAACTAGTACTTAGAGCTCCGTGTTCTCAAAGCAATACCAATGCATCTTGTACACATCATATACGTATTAGGATTTACGCGATCATCGGAAAAAATGCTCCGGTTTGGATTTTCAGTCTCCACCTACCTGAATTTTGATTATCTCCGTACTGATGAAAAAGGGGGAAAAAAGAAACATAATTTGCACTCATTCATCCAATTTTTTTGGAAGTGTGTGTGCGCGCGCGCGTGTGCGTAATGAAAGAGAGATAGAGAAACCTAAATAAAATAGGAAATAATTAAATAAATAAACTATATTCGTAAATTACAATTATCTTTTGTTCACAAATTCATTAAATAATAAAGAAAAATGGGCATTCGAGTAAATACAGCAATAAAAAATGTCCCGGGAAATAAATAATTACACGAAAGCAACATTTCGGACGATCTTGCATAAGTAGGTAAGTTTTAATTTGTTAGTTTTTAGACAGGTTAATAAAGCAAACATTGATCAAACATATCGATTACACATATTTTAAAATTATTCCACTTTAATACTAAATAGTCACGAAGCTATATTAAAGGTATTTACGTCTCTGATATAGTACTTTTCACACGTGCATCAAATTATATAACATCGCATGGCGTCTGCTCCTGAAAGTCAGGTAGGCCATAACACATGTATAAAATAATAAAGTAAAAGAAATATAACTATTGCAATTGGTAAAATATGAAAACAAGAGGGCCATGATGGCCCTGAATCGCTCACCTGAGTACCATTGCTTCAACTGATGTCAAGGTTTTTAAACAGACAAGGATTCTGATATATAATCTAAAACATTTTACCCCTGACAATACTACACACCAAATATCTAAGCAATGGGCCATATGGTTTCAGAGAAGACTTGGGCGCAGGGTCATTTATCACCGTAGGGCCAAGACTTTGAAAATCTTTGTAATGAACCATAAGATGCTACTACATACCAAAAATCTTAGCTCTAGGCCTTATTGATTCATAGAAGAAGATTTTTTAAGATTTTCCTATTTAACTCTATGTAAAACAAGTGACCCCTGGTGGGGGGTCATTTATCACCATAGGGCTATGATTTGTACAATCTTGGTAGTGGCCCATAAGATGATGCTTCATACCAAATATCTAAGCTCTAGGCCTTATGCATTCATGGAAGAAGATTTTTTAAGATTTTCCTATATAACTCTGTGTAAAACAAGTGACCCCTGGTGCGGGGTCATTTATCACCATAGGGCTATGATTTGTACAATCTTGGTAGTGGCCCATAAGATGATGCTACATACCAAAAATCAAAAGGCTAGGCCTTGTGGTTTCGGAGAAGAAGATTTTTTCAAGTTTTTCCTATATTAGCCTATGTGAAATCAAGTGACCCCTGGGGCGGGGCCAATTTTGACCCCAGGGTCATAATTTGTACAATCCTGGTAGACAGTCATAAGATCATGCTACATACCAAAAATCAAAAGGCTAGGCCTTGTGGTTTCAGAGAAGAAGATTTTTTAAATTTTCATTTTTAAAATCTATTTTTAGCTCCTGTGACCTAATTATGCGATGGACCAGAACCATTTATACAACTTTAGTAGAGCTTCATCCAAGGAACATTCCTGCAAAATATTTTTCAAATTGGCCAAGCCGTTTAGGAGGAGATGTTGTTTGAAGCAATTGTTGACGCCGGACGCACGCACGGACGACGGACGCCGGACAAAAGGCGATCAGAAAAGCTCACCTTGAGCACGTTGTGCTCATGTGAGCTAAAAATGTACTGCATAATGTGATTTAATGATCCACCATTAATAAACTTAAGCAAATATTAAATTTAAAGACACGAACATTAATTATTTCTAAAATATCGATGGTGTCCCGTAACTTACACTGTCCTAAACCACTGGGTGGTTCAATAATTTGGTTCCATACGTTACGATGCGATTGAGTAATATATACGTTACGATACGATGCGATACGAACGATATACGCTATTTTTGACAACTGATACGTTAGCACCACTGTAGCAACAATGGATTCACTGAAAACTATGGCCATATTTAAACCATGTGATCAAGGATATCCTCATGTGGGGTACTTTTATTTATCTATTATTTATTTATTTATTTATTTTCTTTTGCTGATGAGACATGATGAGCATGGAGGCACCCTGGTTGGATAATACAAGGAGCCTGGTGCGATACACTAGCTCATTTTCCGAACACACCCATTTGTTCTTCAAATGTGCGCGGTGTACAGCAAATTTCTTGGTAGAACCCATACTTAGTTCTCAAAGTTCCAATAGCAACCCTATCTTGCTAATTTCCAGGCAAGGATGCATCTAAGTCTTTTGGTCACCAAAAGATAGTAAACTGGCTAGATTTGAACCCCAGAACTTCCGGTCGCAAAGCGGCCACTCTACGTCCGAGCTAAGGCGTGGATAGGCGAAAAAAATATTTCAAAAACAATACCATAAAGCATAAAAAGAAAAATAACACAAAGACATGGATATTAATTTTCTCCACAAAGTTGGCGACTGGTGGATTACAGTCAAGCATATCTGAAGATATAATAAATGAAGTGATTACACATTTATTGGTTGCAACCACTACGTTTATATCTAATAATAATATAGTTATGAGTAGAAGGCGGTGGTAGCAAAGTCTCCTATAAGTGAATAATAATAATAATAAATAAATAATAAATTGTCAACATGATCATCTCATCAATCATTAGTGCCTTAGACGTCTAAACACTAACACAGATGCCAGTCATCTTTCGCTCATCAAAAACTCCTTCAAATCAAATCCTGACTTGTTTGAACACTGACAAGTTTGTGCACATACTTTGCAACAAGTACTTGCTTGGCATTTGCATACGGAATTGTTGCATCCACTACAACTTGAGCTGTTGTAGGTTTCCTTCTCTGAAACACAATTTTTTTTCCAAAATTTGCTTCGGATGCATTTGCCAGATCCACAAAACAAAATCCGCCATGTCTTTGTCCAAATTCTTACGCGAAGCCGTAAAATTGTAAATAATCAAGCTCAGGCTTTGCCTACCATTTCTTGCACAGCGCCCAGCCTCTTGCCAATATGAAATAACAGATGTGGGATAACCAATATGAACAATTATATCAACATCAGGAATGTCTATTCCCATACCTAGCGCAATGGTCGCGAAAAGACATCTTATTCACAGGTACTTGAGGACAGGATCCTGTTTGCGCCCCCCCCCCCCCCCCCCCCCCCCACAAAGCGCTCACATCGTAAAGTTTAAATATAACGGTTTTCAAATTGTATTCGCTATTTACATAGTGTACATATATCAAAATATTCACATTAAAAAAAAATTCTTATGTTTATTATCCATGTCTTTATCAAGAAAAAAAAAATCACTATATAAAATAAGTTCTGGATGCGGCAAAAGGCAAATACACCGACCAAACAATTCAGAGATGCAGCCAAATCATTGGACCTCTTGGAGAAGCACTTGATTCGGTGTTTGATGTAAATGTTGTACAGCAGAAGTATACAGACATCTTTATAGGGCTGTCAACACAGATGAAATTGTATCACATTTGATACAAATACTTCATAATGAAGATCTGTTGAAAGAAATTCCTGGCCGACAACACAATGCCTTTCCCAAATTTGACTTCAGTATCAACCCCTCGAAGCCAGAGGCATTTCCAAAGAAAATTAAGCAACTGTCAAAACGATTTGATAACTTAAAGGCAGTTGTGACTGGTCATTAAAAGTAAACGTTGAGCAAAAGTATTCAAAAACATTGACAGAAATTAATAGAGCATTGGAGCCATGATTAAAGTTTCGCTCAAGTTACCAACAATTAAGGTGTTCAGTGTTGCAATGGAAACAAGATTTAGATCCTTACAAAACATTTGAATGTTGCAATTACAACAAGAGGGCCAAGATGGCTCACCTGAGAAAAACTACCTTTATTGCCTGTACAAGTTACTAAATTATAGCATAATTGTACTGAATACATAATCTATGAGATCAATTCAATCAATTCCACAATAAAACAGTGCCTGTGGTCAAAATTTGAAGACTAACTTGACTGAGAGATTATGGCTTTAAACATTGTCAGTCAAAACGACTGCTTAAGAAATGAAGATGCTAGTGTGTAAACAGTGAAATCTTGCATTTTTATTACTTAAAGGGCAATAACTCCTGACTTATAATCTGATATCAGCCATAGTCATATTTGGCCTAGAGAATATGACTATTAACATTATCAGAAATTTTGAAAATGATTGCTTAAGAAATGAAAAAAACCAATTAAGGTTTTTAAGGGGCATAACTCCTTACCTAATTGGCAGATATCAGCCATAATCAATTTTGGCCTAGATATTATGGCTATAAATAATGTCATAAAGCTGAAGATGATTGCTTAAGAAATGAAGATGCTACAGCGCAAACAAAGAGAAATCTGGCTTTTTTAATATTAAAAGGGGCATAACCATAATCAAACTTGGCGAGATTGGGCATAACTTGTTTTTGAAGATGATTGCTTTAGAAATGAAGATGCTAGAGTCCAAACAAACTAATTATGGACGACTGACACATGTGCTCAGGTGAGCTTAAAAATCAATCATCGGGGATAATTCAAGAAACTGATGAGCTAGAGTTACGGTTCTTGTGTATTGCACTTCTACATCTCACAAGGTATCCATGTACCAAGTGTGACGATGAAGCCAATGATGTCACCGCCTCTGACGACAAGGTGATCCTTATGTGTCTGCCATGCTAAGCAGGTGACACAAAAATTCTAAATCAATGACTTTGTGTCATCAAAGTTGACATTATTGACATATTCTAAACAGTTTATACAAATCTTGATTATAATGAGAAAAAAAAACAGACTTCTAATCATGACAGCAAATGAAATCTGAAATTCAATCCCATTATAATCCATAATGGCAAAACACCCAGGCAACCATACAATATGATATTACAGGCAATAGGAGAGAAATTAAGGTTTCTCTCACACTAATTTTATGTGACACCAACTTATATTCAGAGAAAAGAGAAACTCTAGAGGATGTCCATAGGTCTGGAAGAGGGACATCCACCAGCGTGTCAAAATTTCAAACTGATAAGTGACACTCTCAACAAGGATTGTCGTCCGACATGACCAGAAAGTGTTTTCTTTAAACAATAATTTAAATAGATCAGTAATTATGACAAGATTAAATAATAATTACTTTTTAAATGTTTCACGTGAATATTACAAATACAATACAAGAGCTCCGCTGACAGCGGGGCAATATACGCCCGAAGGTATGTATTGTCAGGGAATATCCTAAGACAAAAAGGATAAGCACAAACATGTATATATAAAGTATTATTTCAACAAGAAGGATTGGCAATGTTAATCTTCAAGGGCTTTATTATAACAGTGGCTACAAATAGGTTTTTCATGTTTCTTATTATGTGAATAGTGCTTTAATCAAGAGTTACCTCATTACCAGCTAACCCAACATAGTTTATGGTCAGTGTAATATGCTTCTTTGGTTCCACATATACAGTCTTCAATGTTGGTGAATATGAGGTCAATTGTGGAGTTATTATCTGTGGTTGGACCTGTCATGATCTGTTTGAAGTGTAGTCTGGTCATGAACCTCTCCAAAAGTTTCTTCTCAGGGGATTGTATATTCCAGTCAATGTTGAAATCTCCTAAGTTAAGATATTTGACCTTGAATTGTGACCTTGACCTTAAACCTAGCCATCTGAAAGCTATGTTCTGCACATCCTCTCACTCTGGGTGATACTTCTGCCAAATAGTTTCCATTTACATCCAGCGGGTCAAAAGATACAGAGCGGACACAAATATACTTACTTTGCACCAGTTAAGATATTTGACCTTGAAGTGTGACCTTGACCTTGAACCTAGCCATCTGAAAGCTATGTTCTGCACATCCTCTTACTGTGGGTGATACTTCTGCCAAATAGTTTCCATTTACATCTAGCAGGTCAAAAGATACAGAGCGGACACAAACAAAAATACTAACTTAGCACCAGTTAAGATATTTGACCTTAAATTGTGACCTTGACCTTAAACCTAGCCATCTGAAAGCTATGTTCTGCACATCCTCTCACTCTGGGTGATACTTCTGCCAAATAGTTTCCATTTACATCCAGCGGGTCAAAAGATACAGAGCGGACACAAATATACTTACTTTGCTCCAGTTAAGATATTTGACCTTGAATTGTGACCTTGACCTTGAACCTAGCCATCTGAAACCTATGTTCTGCACATCCTCTTACTGTGGGTGATACTTCTGCCAAATAGTTTCCATTTACATCCAGCGGTCAAAAGATACAGAGCGGACACAAAAATACTAATTTTGCACCAGTTAAGATATTTGACCTTGAATTGTGACCTTGACCTTGAACCTAGCCATCTGAAACCTATGTTCTGCACATCCTCTTACTGTGGGTGATACTTCTGCCAAATAGTTTCCATTTACATCCAGCGGGTCAAAAGATACAGAGCGGACACAAATATACTTATTTGCTCCAGTTAAGATATTTGACCTTGAATTGTGACCTTGACCTTGAACCTAGCCATCTGAAACCTATGTTCTGCACATCCTCTTACTGTGGGTGATACTTCTGCCAAATAGTTTCCATTTACATCCAGCAGGTCAAAAGATACAGAGCGGACACAAAAATACTAATTTTGCACCAGTTAAGATATTTGACCTTGAATTGTGACCTTGACCTTGAACCTAGCCATCTGAAACCTATGTTCTGCACATCCTCTCACTCTGGGTGATACTTCTGCCAAATAGTTTTCATTTATATTAAGTGGTTCAAAAGATACAGAGCGGACACGAAATTGCTAACGGACGGACAGACGGACGGACAGACGGACGGACGGACAGACGGACGGACGACCAGCGGCATAACATAATACAGCCCTTCGGGCGTATAATAATTACTAGAAGTCGTTTGTTTAAAATACAAATGAAGCGGCTTTCCGTTTGCTTATATCAAAGGTATTGAATATATATGTTAATACAAAGAAATGGAATAATGATGCATAATAATGTAAAATTTAATATGTTAATCATCATTATCATAAATATATACTTATATTAAAAAATAAGCTTTAATTTTTTTTCTTTCTTTATCTTCTTAAGAAGATATTAAGAAAGCATAAATATGGATCTTATTTGATTACACAACTGTTTACTACCATGCAGTAAAAACAACAGGAAAATTTTAAGATAATACTATCCTCAAGATTTTTTTTGCAATCTCTCAGCCCCTCACTGCTGTGGGTTCAAATCCCTTTAGGGACTTCGGATTTTTCATGTGAGGAAGCCTTCCAGCTGGC
The DNA here is from genome assembly GCA_021229015.1 of Solen grandis. Taxonomy (NCBI): domain Eukaryota; kingdom Metazoa; phylum Mollusca; class Bivalvia; order Adapedonta; family Solenidae; genus Solen; species Solen grandis. The sequence goes on from CM037779.1 coordinate 3,983,663, forward strand.
TTGTGGTAGGTCAGTGGTTCTACCCGGGTACCTCTGTGAACTCTGGGTCTTCCTCCACCTGTAATTAGCTGGACGTCGCTATATGATTGAAATACTATCGCAGCGACGGTAAACTCCAATACAAAAACATTTTTTTTGGTGTTATTCAATCGATTTTAAATGTTTTTTTGTTTTTTATTCTTAATTTAATATGTATTTCTTCGTAAATATATGACTTAACAAATAATCATTGCAATTTGATCCACATAATTGAAATTGTAAAAAAGAAAACAAGAGGGCCAAGATGGCCCTTGGTCGCTCACCTGAGAAAGATGATTGCTTAAGAAATAAAGATGCTTGAGTGTAAAAGTGAAATCTGGCTTTTTTTATGGTGAAATGGGCATAACTCCTAAATTTACAAGTCAATATCAGTTATAATTGAACCCGATTGTGAGATTATGGGCATAAACATTGTCTTAAAGTTTAAAAATGATTGTTAAAAAAATGAAGTTGGTAGAGAATAAACGAAGTGAAATCTTGCATTTTTTGTATTGCTAAAAAAAGGTAGATGCTAGAGTGTAAACGTGAAATATGGCTTTTTTTATATTAAAAGGGGCATAACTCCTGACCTAATTGACGGATCTCAGCCATAATCGAACTCAATCGAGACCTTATGGTCATAAGCATTGTCATAAAGTTTGAAGATGATTGCTCAAAAGATGAAGATGCTAGAGTGTAAACAAAGTGATTTCTGGCATTTTTTGAATATTAAAAGGGGCATAACTTCTGAACTAATTGACGGATCTCAGCATTAATCGAACTCAATCGAGACCTTATGGTCATAAACATTGTAATAAAGTTTGAAGATGATTGCTCAAAAGATGAAGATGCTAGAGTGTAAACAACGTGAAATCTGGCATTTTTTTATATTAAAAGGGGCTTAACTCCTGACCTAATCAACTGATCTCAGTCATAATCAAACGCAATCGAGACATTATGGTCATAAGCATTGCCATAAAGTTTGAAGATGATTGCTCAAAAGATGAAGATGCTAGAGTGTAAACAAAGTGAAATATGGCATTTTTTGAATATTAAAAGGGGCCTAACTCCTGACCTAATGGTACGATAACAGCCATAATCGAACTTGGCCGGATTTTATGGTTATAAACATTGTTAAAGTTTGAAGATAATTGCTCATAAATGAAGATGCGAAATTGAAATCTGGCTTTTTTGTTCCGATATCAGCCATAATCGAACTTGGCCGAGATTTTATGGTTATAAACATTGTTTTAAAGTTTGAAGATAATTGCTCATAAAATGAAGATGCTCATACGATTATGATATGGTATGTTAAATTACATGCATATAATTATATAAATATGTATAAAATATCTCTTCTAAATTCTTTTTTCTAGAATATCAAGTTTCATACTTAGTTTTCTAGTCATAAAAGTCTCATACTTAGGTATATTGATATGTTCATTACAATATGATTGAAATCATTAAACATTTGATTTAAGTATAACTTGTACAATTAGACCAAAGTGTAAAACATAATATACATAGTTTTTGTATTATGTGTTTTACATTTTGGTCTAGTTCAGTTTAGGTCAGGTCTAGTAGGTTTTCCAAGTTACTGGACCACTGGTCCAGTTCTCAAATGTTAATGTCAAACCCTGATGGATCAAGTTTATTTTAGCAACTTTTGTGCCAAGTTTTGCCAATTTCTACCCAACGGTTTCAAAGGAGATGTCATTTAAAGATGCACAACGACAAACGCAGAGTGATCAGAAAAGCTCATATTGAGCACTTTGTGCTCAGGTGAGCTAAATATTACAGTAATACAATGAACAAAGGCAACTTTGAATGTTATTATTTATATTATTAGAGGTTAATTTCTCTTTAATTTCAGTACTAAAAAATGCAGGCCTTTGTACATAACTTGGCTTTTATTATAAAGAGGTGAATGCTAATATTGATTTGGCAGTACATTCTCTTTGTGGGATAAGATTTTTAATGAGAAATACAGTGGTGCTTTTGCATCAGTCATCACTAAAACTGCAAAATAAACGATTAAAAAACGAACCATAAACAATATGTAAAATACTTTCTGCCATAGCAGGTTTGATTTACCTATACTATTCGATACAATACGATGTGATATACAGTCGTGCTACTGAATCAGTCGTCAAACAAGAGGGCCAAAATAACCCTATAAATTGCTCACTGAGAAATATTGCCTTCATTACCTGAACTGCTGAAGAAATGAAGATGCTGGAGTGTAAACAAATTGAAATCTGGCTTTTTTTTTTTTTACATTAAAAAGGGCATAAATCCTGACCTAATAGATTGAAATTAGCTATAATCAAAATTGATCAAGAGATTAAGGTCATAAACATTGTCATAAAATTTGGAGATGATTGTTCAAAAAATGAAAAGTGAAATCTGGCATTTTTTTATATTAAAAGGGGCATAACTCCTGACCTAATTGGCCAATTTACACCATAATCAATCTTGATCGAGGGATTAAGGTCATAACATTGTCATAAAGTTTTGAGATGATTGTTCAAGAAATGAAGACGCTATAGGGTAACAAGAGGGCCATGATGGCCCTGGATCGCTCACCTGGTATCATTAGGCTATGTAAAATCAAGTGACCCCTGGGGGCAGAGCCAATTTTGACCTCAGGGTCATGATTTGAACAAAGTTGGTAAGAACCGACTAGACAATGCTACACACTACCACACTCTACTTGGTAGAGGTCTATTAGCCCATGTAACATACCAAATATATAAACTCCAGACCTTGAAGATTTTTCTAGTTTTTTTTCCAATATAAGTCTATGTAAAATCAAGTGATCCCTGGAGCAGGGCCAATTTTGACCCCAGCGTCATGATTTGAACAAACTTGGTAAGAATTGACTAGACAGTGCTACACACCAAATATCTAAACTTTATGCTTTGATGTGTCTGAGAAGAAGATTTATCAAGTTTTTTTCCTATTAGCCTATGTTAAATCAAGAGACCCCTGGGGCGGGGCCAATTTTGACCCCAGGGTCATAATTTGAACAATCTTGGTAGAGAGTCATAAGATCATGCTACATATTAAAAATCAAAAGGCTAGGCCTTGTGGTTTTAGAGAAGAAGATTTTTCAAGTTTTTTCTATATTAGCCTATATAAAATCAGGTGACCCCTGGGGCGGGGCCAATTTTGACCCCAGGGTCATGATTTGAACAAACTTGGTAGAGATCAACTAGACAATGCTGCACACCAAATATCTTAACTCTATGCCTTCTGGTTTCTGAGAAGAAAATTGTTCAAGTTTTTTTCCTATATCAGCCTATGTTAAATTAAGTGACCCCTGGGGCAGGGCCAATTTTGACCCCAGGGTCATAATTTGAACAATCTTGGTATAGAGTCATAAGACCATGCTACATACCAAATATTTAAACTCCATGCTTTGTGGTTTCTGAGAAGAAGATTTTTTCAACAGTTTTTCTATATTAGCCTATGTTAAATCAATGACCCTGGCGTGGCCAATTTTGACCCAGGTCATAATTTGATCAATCTTGGAAGAGAGTCATAAGATCATGCTACATACCAAAAATCAAAAGGCTAGGCCTTGTGGTTTCGGAGAAAGAGGTTTTTTTAAATTTTCATTTTTAAAATCTATTTTTAGCTCCTGTGACCTACTTATTTACCTAATCAAAATAATTTGAACAACTTTGATAGAGGTCATGATAAGGATGATTCCTGTGAAGTTTGGTCAAAATCCATCCAGTGGTTTAGGAGGAGAAGTTGTTTAAAGGAAAAGTTGACGCAAGACGCACGCACGGACAAACGGATGCCGGACAAAAGGCGATCACAAAAACTCACCATGAGCACGTTGTGCTCAGGTGAGCTAAAAAAACTTGATGGAGACTATAGCCATAAACATTGCCATAAGCTTTGAAGATGATTGCTTCAGAAATGAAGATGTTAGAGTGTAAACAAACTAATTGTGGACGATGGACATTCAACATCCTGAGCACATGTGCTCAGGTGAGCTAAAAATACTATAAACGATTAAAATACAAATTAAATACGATCTGCGGTGTGTGAAAGCAAGTTTGATTTACCTGTATGATCCGATATGTTTTTAATCTGATACCATATGATATACGACCTGCGATTTATGTTATTCGATATACAATATACCATAAGCACGGTTTTCATGACATTTTTATACCTGCAAGCTTGATTTGACTACTAGTTCAGAAATATGTAAAACCTTCATGTTGTTAACAATATTTATTGTCATATATAACAGGTAAATTGTGTGTTCATCTGAAATAAACATGGCGACAGTAAATGGGGACAAACTACATTGCGGTCCAGCTGAAAAGTGACGGACTCTGCGATCTCCATCAACACCAACGTTAAGTACATGTAATGAGAGAAAGATTTTTTTATTTTTTTTTTTAAATGAAGATTATTTATAAATATATTTTTTATGATTATGTGTAATGATAACAATCACAATAAAAACAAATGATAACAGTAATTTACTGATATCTAGTACTCTGCCACATATGTTAATAAACACTATCTTTTATAGCAGTTTTGCAAGTTTTACATTAACCCACCAAACTAAATAAAATGTACACATACTACAAGTGATATTTAAGGTATTGAAAAAGTATCTAACGAAAAAGAGAGAATGAGCGCGAGAAATATCGTAACTATTTTTCTCATTAACAAAACATTCTTTGATTTTTTTATTGTATTTCCAATATATATTAAGAGACTGTCAAAGCTACTGACTGAATGTATGTATTAATTTATGAACTTCAATCAGAAACTCTGATTATCACCTGCTATTCTAACAAGAGGGCCATGATGTCCCTGAATCGCTCACCTGATTATAAATGAGCAACATATGTTGGATTTTTCATATTGACCTACTTTTTAACATCACATGACCCACTTTCAAGCTTGACCAAGATTTACAGAAACAGACATTCCGACCAATTTTCATGAAGATTGGGCCAAAAATGTGGCCTAAGTAACAAGGTTTTTTAAATTTCCCCTCTTTTTGCCCCCCCAAAACATTCAGACCAATTTAAAAAAAATAGTGTTAACAAGGTTTTTTTTAAAAAAGATTTGGTCTAGTGACCTACTTTTTGACCCCACATGACCCAAATTCGAACTTATCCAAGATTTTATGGAGACAAACATTCTGTCCAAGTTTCATGAAGATTGGCCTAAAATTATGGCCTCTAGAGTGTTAACAAGCCAAATTGTTGACGACGCACAACACAGGCCGGATGAAGGGCGACCACAAAAGCTCACCTTGAGCATGTTGTGCTCAGGTGAGCTAAAAATAGACCCCATTTTTGACCTTTGAACTCTAAGTGTGACCTTGCTCGCATTCTGTTCAAAGATTTCAGAGGAGGTGTTGTTTAAATTAAAGTTTTCACTATATACATATAAGGCAAATTAGCCCCACTCCTGGTGGCCATGTTTTCTTATGGATCCGAATAATTTTAGCAATCTTGGAAGGGGGTTACCCAAGGAACATCTGTACATAAACATTTTGAAATCTGGCCAGTAGTTTTGAAGGAGATGATTTTTAAAGTTTTTTCTTTCTGTTGTCATGGCAACCAGAGTTCTACATGGATCAAGTTTATTTTAGCACTTTTTGTGAAGGTTCACCCAAGGATCATCCCTGCCAAGGTTAATCAAGTTCTGTACAGTGGTTTCAGAGGACATGTCATTTAAAGCAAATTGTTAAGGACACGACTGATGATGACGGATGATCACAAAAGTTCACTTTGAGCACATTGTGCTCAGGTGAGCTAAAAATGTTGATTCACAACAAAGTTACAGCCGGGACAATTTTTAATGGTCAACCAAGTGATCTGACCTTTATCTCTAAGCTAGCGACCTTGTTCTTGTTCATTAATATATTGTCATGTTTTAAGGATCACTTGTGCTAAGTTATTTCAAAAAGGACTATTTAAAACCAATCGTTGCAGCTGGGACAAGATTTTCAGGTCAACCAAGTGCAGTGACCTTGACCTTCAAGCAGCAAGCTGGTTCTTGTTTGCAACACATCATCTTGACCTAAGGATCACTTGTGCCAAGTTGATTCAAAAGATGACCATAAACAAGAGGGCCATGATGGCCCTGAATCGCTCACCTGAATACCATTGCTTCAACTGATGTCAAGGTTTTTATACAGACAAGGATTCCGATATAACTTAATCTAAAACATTTTACCCCTGACAATACTACACACCAAATATCTAAGCAATGGGCCATATGGTTTCAGAGAAGACTTGGGTGCAGGGTCATTTATCACCGTAGGGCCAAGACTTTGAAAATCTTTGTAATGAACCATTAGATGCTACTACATACCAAAAATCTTAGCTCTAGGCCTTATGGATTCATGGAAGAAGATTTTTTAAGATTTTCCTATATAACTCTATGTAAAACAAGTGACCCCTGGTGCGGGGTCATTTATCACCATAGGGCTATGATTTGTACAATCTTGGTAGTGGCCCATAAGATGATGCTACATACCAAATATCTAAGCTCTAGGCCTTGCAGTTTTGCAGAAGAAGATTTTCAAAGTTTGCATTTTTAAAATCTATTTTTAGCTCCTGTGACCTAATTATGCAATGGACCAGAACCATTTATACAACTTTAGTAGAGCTTCATCCAAGGAACATTCCTGCAAAATATTTTTCAAATTGGCCAAGCCGTTTAGGAGGAGATGTTGTTTGAAGCAATTGTTGACGCCGGACGCACGCACGCACGGACGACGGACAAAAGGCGATCAGAAAAGCTCACCTTGAGCACGTTGTGCTCATGTAAGCTAAAAACTAAACCGCGATAACAAACTTACTATGACAGGTTCCACTTTTGGAAGAGAATGTCCAGCCATTACTTACCTTGATAAACTGTTTGAAGTCTGATGGTGTGACAAGGATGTGAGGCGTGGTAGGCATGCCACTGTATATCTGGTACTGCTCATAGTCAATACACATCTCCTCATTAGGTGGGTAGAATGGGTAGTAGCTGGGAACCACAGAGTACACGTTTTAATGCATGACAATATTCTAACATGAGAAACAGCATCATGACTACATAAATATATCAAAGCCCTGAAGGCACAGAAGTTGTGTGTGTTTCAAGTGAAAGAGGGTTTGACGAGCTGCAGATCTGCTGGATAACTTAATTTTGCCAGATACCAAACTTATATGAAATAATGAAAGATTGATGCTTTAGATTTGCTTCCTTTTAATTTAGATAATTCATAATATTATACAACATATAAACTGTAGGCAAGAGAAATAGGGTGAGTAAGAGTGGTGTGTTCATCTTTTCTTGTTATGACCTTGTTAACGCAAGGTTAAAGAGGGTTTATAGAATTGGGTTTTAGTGGCATTGCTTAAAAATTTGATCCCCATTTATTAAATTCATTTTGATAAACACAAGAAATGCGACAATCTTGCTCTTTCAATGCTATCAGCGCTTTGATTTGCACTCGGTATCTTATATAACCCATCAAGCACAGTCTCTATAGATTGAAGTAATTAAGCAAAAGTCAGTGGTTTGTTAGTAATACCAGATAGTAGATATACAGGTTTGGTCATTTTATAGTGTAACAAATTACTCCTGGAGGTATCTAATGTTGATAGCTTGATGTTATTATATGTATGTTACACGGATTTGTATCGGACTTCAAGGTTTCTAAATGAAAGAATGCTCACCAGAGAACCATCAGCTTAATTAAACAATTCAGTTTAACCTTAATTATAACTTCAGATAAATAAAATACAATTTGAAATTTTCTATACAAACTAAATAAGAACTGGCACTTATTTTATAGGGGATCACAACTATGTCATGACAGTATAGGGCCATAGGGTATTTTAGGTGAATATTTGCACAAAATGAAATTAAATTCTGACCATTCTTCATGAAAGAACGCTCACCAGAGAACCATCAGCTTAATTAAACAATTCAGTTTAACTTTAATTATAACTTCAGATAAATAATATTCAATTTAAAATTGTCTATACAAACTAAATAAGAAGTGGCACTTATTTTATAAGGAATCACAACTAATTCTGACCATTGGTTTCAGAGAAGATGATTTTTGAAGTTTTCTCTGTAGAGAATATAAGAAAACTTGCCATCCCCGTGGGGCTTCATTAAAAATCAAATTCTGACCGGTAAGTTTTTGAAATAAAATGTTCTTGGCTGCCATGGCAACCAAAGTTCTGCATGGATCAAGTTTATTTTAACAACTTTTGTGAAGATCCACCCAAGGATCATTCATGTCAAGTTAAATTAATTTCTACCCAGCAGTTTCAGAGATGGGGTTTTAAGAAAATTGTTGTCAATGGATAACAGACAGAGGGTGATCCCAATAGCTCACCTTGAGCATGTTGTTTTCTGATGAACTAACAGGCCAACCATCTGCAGGACTCAGATTTTAGTTGATCAAACATAACGTATATATAAATGACAATATCATAGGTTCAGTATGGAATTTAATTCTATGATGGTATTTAATTCTATGAAATTGTTTTAAAGGACAAGAAATATTTTGTCAATTACTGCACATACATGTATTATTTCACAACATGAGCAAAACACACTCATATCTCATCAGAGCAGTCTATATATTTAAAGGTTTGTATCTTCTGGCTTGGCTTAAAATTAACAAACCAAGAGCACCACTGAAACTGAAACTGTTTAATTTGGTGAAATGCCTATTTCTATGATGAATACATATTCAATGGCGTTGTACATTGTATGTATAAAATATAAAATCCATAAGACATATACAAAACAACTTGAAATATTTACATGATAAAAAATATATATATACATATTTTAACTATGCAGATAATAAGGGAAAAAAAATCATATAGTACACACGAAAAAATATCATGTATTAAATCTCTAAAATGACATTAACTGTTTTTAACATTTTTTTTAAAAAAAAAAAAAATAATAAAAAAAAAAAAAAAAAATATATATATATATATATATATATATATATATATACTATATTATCTAAATAATAAAATATAGTATTTATTCCAGTATCATGTCAGTATAAATTATGAAAAGCACCGCAATTAAAACAGTTTGTAAAAGTCCTTAAAATAGTGGGTTTTCAACTGTTTCTTAAACACGTCCAAGGATGTTGACCAGGGATCCTAAAATTTTTGAATCTCAACCTTTTAATCAACATACCCTGAATCATTTGCAGTGTGAAAATAGATCTTTTATTATATTTCAGCATCCTGTTGGCATAATAAGGTATTTTTCTGCAATATTTACCTCTACGAAATCGAAAGTTTGTTTACCGGAAGTGCATGTATATGACGGTCTGTATATGACACGAACGAATCAATAAATTGTTGGAAGCAGTCGTTTTGGTGTTGTTTATTATGTGCCTTTGTGTTTATATATTTTTTTTGTCAATAACTTTTATTTATTTGTGATTACAAACGGTTACAGTTTGCAAACAAGCAATGGTCCATTATTACGGCATAGATAATTACACGGCACCGTCCAAATAACCGCTAAGTACAAACCGTCAATCCATTCATCTTAACTGCCCAATAATGACCTAGACGGGTGTCCCTGCCTGACCCCACTGACACCTGCCCCGAGGGCACACCGGAAATTCAAGAAGTAGGTCAATTGGTGTGTAAGAGAGACTATTATGAACCGTTTGGACCGATTTTGAAAGTTTTAGACGAGGATTATGGATTTTTTTTCGACCGATTTTTTAGGTACTTTTTGAAATCTGAACCGGTCGATTGAGATCAAAATCGGTCAAAACCGGTAAAAAATCGGTTTTTAGGATCCTTGATGTTGACTGTCTGATGGTCAATGGAAGTTGATCAAACATGTGGGTGCCAACGCTCGTCTCTTTTTGCCAATGTTAAATATAGTAAGTTGTTAACATTTAAACAAGAGGGCCATGATGGCCCTATATCGCTAACCTGAGTACCACTACTCTAAAGGCAACCTTAAGTATTATGGACCATAACTCCCATACAAGGCATAATAATCCTTGATTTATTAATATTATGTATACTGATCAAGATTGCTTTATACATGTGGATGCAAGAATGTGAACAAAGTTCAATTTGACATTTTTTTATGCGCCATAATTGGAGATAGTGGTCCAATACCAAGTCAGCCTTGATCGCAAGATAATGGTCATTAAAATTACCATCAGGTTTGTGTAAGTTTACTTACAAAATAATCCCTCGGAAGCTGAATTTTCAAGTGATCACCTTTGTTTGAGCAGTTTTGGTAGAGGGTAATGATGTGATCAATTTTGTTAAATGAAATTTTTAAATTCTTACACACATATTTAGAGAAAAAGATTTACATAAAAAACAAGAGCTGTCAGAGGACAGCACGCTCGACTATTCAAAATGCTTATTGGTAAATCTAGTGATTCAGAATGGTGTCAGCCATAGGCAATTTATCAAAAAAAATATTTAATTAAAAATTGCCGATTTTTTCCAAGAGGTAAGACAGATCTGCTGATAAAATTCTCATTAATTCGACAAAATGGCCAGTCGTCCCCCCCCCCCCCCAGAAATTATGATATCAATGCTGATTAAAAAGTGTCGAGTACGAAAAATAAATATTACTTGACATGCAATGCGAGTCGGTTAATTAAAAGCACTTTCACGTCGATTAGTCTGGTTTCCAAACTGTACAATAGCAGAGTAACCTAGCAGTGTAGAATGCAGGGAACCAGACTGAATCAAAATGGTGTCTAAGAAACGTAAACATGACGAAAGTCAAAGACCTGTATTTGCAGCTGGTGTATCGCGCCCTGAAAAAGTTGCCGAAACGGATTTGATGCAATTGGAGGATGAGTCGGCCGATAATCCAAAATACCATCGCAAGTTTCAGACAAAATGGCTGTCTAAGTTCAAATGGTTGAGATTTGATAAGGGAGCGAGTAAAAACGTACCCAAACCAAAACGCACCCACTTTTTGAGGTCAAAACATACCCAATTTTGAGGTCAAAACATACCCAAGTATTTTTTCTTATTATTTACTTTTTTTTTTTTTCATTTCACTATTGATATTTTCATACAATATTTTAGTCAGTTATAATTTATGATTTTGTTTAAAATTTTTTCTTTTTTTAAAGTCCTTTGTTGATGTTTGCTTATATATGATATATCAGGTCAAAATATTAATATCAATGTTCGCAAAAAATTATTATTGATACTTTTAAATTTTGAATAAAATATTTTTGATTATGTATAAAATTAATTATGAATTTTATTAATTTAATCTACAATTGTGTTTCAGCTTCTTTTCTTCATTGAATTATAAACACCTTTAATTGATTCAGATTTCACATTTTAGTTAATTATTTTGTACAATTCTCTTTAAAAAATGAAATGCATTAATGATGAACATTATATTAAAACATATTAACTGTACTTTAAAAACAAAATACAATCATAAAAATAATTTAACTTGGGAACGTTTTGACCTATTAGTTGGGTACATTTTGACCAACAAGTGAGACATTCACCCCAGCCAGGAACAGACTCACCCCAGAACACCAAGATAATTATGTTGTTGAGAATTAGAATTCATTCTGCACATTATGATATGAACAATGAATTTCCTTTTGAGAGGTCATTTCAGGTTTGGAAATCTCTTTTTAACAGAAGGATGTTTGCCTAGATTTGAAAGTTCATGAAATCGTTTAAATAAATGCTTGAAGCCTTCTATTGGAGTTTTTGTGTTTTTTTAATTTAGTGGCCTAAGGTTTTTTTCTTGGTTTAGGACAAAATGGCCTATGAAAATTTCAACTTTTAGGACAGTTGTCTTAATAAAATGATTGGCAATCTGAATCACTGTAAATCAAATGAATTTTTTTTCAGTTCCTGCCCTTCACATACCCTGTATATAATAATAGTCAAAACTGATATACTTTGATAGTCTGATACCCCTTAATATTTTTATAAAGTCATGCCTAGTTACTGAGACAAAAGCATAATAACACTGTGCATGCAAAACTTTAACAAAGTATCCAAGTTAGAAAAAGGCCATAATTTGTATAAAATCAGTCCAAAAGTTATCCTCCTTGGTTTTCTGATGCCCCTGAATACACTCCTTAACTTTCTAGTCAATACTGTAAACAATTTCTGAGATATAAGCTGGATAGCAGCTAGAATAAAAAACCTTAACCAAAAGTTAAAAGGGGGCCATAATTTGTAATACATTCAATCAAGTGTTATCTTCCTTGACAGTATGGTACCCTTAAACACATTAAAGATGTTTCAATCTCATGCCTGGAATCTGAGATATAACCATGAAAGTAACTAGCATGCAAAACTTAAACCAAAATTTTTAAGTTAAAAAAGGGGCCATGACCTCTAATATATTCCATCAAAAGTTATCTGCCTTAATAGTATAATACCCCTAAAAACATTAAAGATATCTCAAATCAACTGCATGCCTGGATACTGAGATATAAGCATGAAATTACCTTGCATTCAAAACTTTAACCAAAATTTCTAAGTTAAAATGGGGCAATAATTTGTAATAAATTCCATCAAGAGTTATCTACCTTCTGATGTCCCTGAACATACTGTAATGCGCTGGCATTCCAGCGATCTCTCGTCATTATTTATTTCTAAACTTTGTTATTGTTACCTTCATAGAAGTTCATCTTTTAAGAATTATTTTCTCTTTGGTTACATTCCCCACATTCAACTTTGTGCATCTTTCGTCAAGTTTGTTTACTTTTTGTAAATTTACTTCCGGCAGCCATCTTGGATGCTGTGTTGCACTGATTCATGGGATATTTGCCATGGTTACAGTGTAGCGGTTTTATTAAATATAAGCTTCTGAATAGACCAATTGTTTATCTTATTGATTTTTATAGTAATCATCAGTAATTCTATTGTTTATTGGTAAGTTATTGTTAATTATACATTTCTAGCATAGGATTCGAGAGTATTCTGCTTTCTTCATTGTTTTGATGATTTAGCGCACATATTTCTGTGTGCAGTTGTGCACTTTCACTGTTGCGCAGTTTAACGTTAAAAGCGCACTTATTTATATGCGCATTGCTGCACTTTATATAGTGGAACACAGATGAGATCAGGGACTCCACGCCTGACTCTCTTAAGGTACATACCACTGTCTTTAAGTTATTTTTCTTTTAATTACATTTGGTTTAAGTAAGCTCTATACTCAAGTTATAGTAGATTTTCCTCCATTTTATTTAAAACATAAAAAAGGTCTTTAAGACATTGTCTACACATGCAAGTTGAATTCTTCAACTGCACAGCAGCACACATCACTGACTAAAAAGGTCCTAACCACCATCAAGACAGGGATAGAGCACGCTACCAGCTCGTAACATACATTTCTTGGTGGCAGCGGTGGGATCTGAATTTAATTCAGATCTAGTGATACGATCCTTCACACTCAACAGAGAAAGCAGCATGAAATGGCGACGACCTCAACCTCAGATATCTACTACCATTGAGGGGAACAACCAATCAGTTTCTGCCAATTTATTTGATGAACAGGTGACCAACGATCATTTTTCACCAACTGTATTATCCTGTGATGAAAAAAATACAGGCTCAACTATGAATCAGAATGAGAGTGAGATTGTACAATCAACTAACATGACAGCTTTATAAAATAATATTACATAACCTTGAACAGAGATACATTGAACATGTTAAGGAGGTCATGTGTTCAAATCCTGGTCAGTCAACCTATCAAACACAGCTTAGTGCAGCACAATTAACATGCTCAACCACTGGCAAATAGTGATGGTCAACAGACTCAAATTCTGTATGCTCTTAATTCTGTCGTCACAGCTCTGCATGAATTAAAGCAAAACATGCTTGTGCAACAACCCAGTACTTGTCATCTGCAGGCCTCCCAAAGCCAGAAAACAACACAAACAGTTGTTAGTCCTAATTTTCAGGAAAATACAGACAATACTGGTTACTTTTTTGACAGGAAAGATCATCACTACACAATAGATTAAAACCTTTCCCAACATGATAGCTCCAGACAGAACAACTTCACGTGTAACACTACAGACAGAGACTGTATACATACTAGTTTTGGACGAAGGTCACAGGTTTCAACAATCATCCCCACAAACATCTATGAGGTCAGTTCACAACCAAAGTAGCACAAGTACACAAGACTCCCAAGACCAGAATAGACATGCACTTACCAACATTCCAGTAGAGAACAATGCTCTGCACCAACTAAGACATTCTGTTCCTACTTATAGATCTGGGGGAAACAGAAGTGTTAAACTGCCAGTTTTTGATGGAAAAGATAGCTGGAAAGTTTGGATCAACAGGTTTGAGGCAATAGCTACCAGACAAAACTGGGATAATGAAACAAAATTGGTTTTCATGCTTCCACAGATTCAAGGAGAAGCTGGTGAATTTGTCTTCACTCAGCTACCACAATTAGCACTGACCAGCTATCCTACACTCATTAAAGAAATGGACAGCAGATACAGAAAAATCGAGACAACCAAAACGTATTCAGCAAAATTCTCACGAAGAACCCAGAGAATTGGGGAGACAGCCGAAAGCTTTGCAGCTGACCTGAAACAACTGTACGACAGGGCACATGGAACCCGTGATAGTAGAACAAGACAAGAGGATTTAGTTAGAAAGTTTTTGGATGGTCTTCTCGATGAAGATGCTCGCTTTGAAGTAGAATTTCACAAGGAGCCAGAAAACATTGATGATGCAGTGTATCACGTTGTGAATTTCATCCAGACTAGACGGCGCAGTTCGTGTGAGTACTATGGTGATAAAAAGGCTAAAAGATACACCAGGAGGACAAACGCAGAAAATCCAGATGGCTTCAGCACTGATGAAGGTAGTCCTGAACAAGTGAACAGAGTACCAACTAAACAGGCAAAAGACCACAAGGCAGTGGAGAATGCTACAACAAAAAAAGAGACAGTCGCCAACCAACTTCGTGATCAGGAAGACAGCCAACTGTTGAAACAGCTTATATCAAAAGTTGAAGCTCTCATCCAGTCAAACAACCAGATGAATCATAGATTGGACCCGAGAATGAAGAAACAATCAAATGGCCAAGGTGGAAAGACAGTTACATGCTACTGTTGTCAGCAAATTGGGCATTATGCTAGAGACTGTCCACAGAAGAACATCAACAAAAATGGCACAGGTCCATCTTACACCAATGGGAGATGCAAAACATCAAGAAATACTAATCAGGCTTCTTTAAACTAGACAGAACTCACCCTTGTGGCCAAAGGGAAGCCTTTATTAGCAACACAGGCCAAAATCAGTGTGCATTGCTGAAATCAATAAAACGTAGGGAAACACTAGCAGATGGAGTATATGTGAGGGGATACTTACAGAACACAGCAATTTTGTTTACAGCTGATAGCGGTGCATCAAAAACAGTGTTTTCCAAGAAAGTTTATGATCAACTACCAGAGGATCTCCGACCAGATCTTAGAAGATCCGCAAAATTAATTGGAGCAGGTGGATCATCATTAACAGAATATGGAAAGGCCATATTTAACATTAAATTAGGGACAGTATCATTTGACCATGAAGTATTTGTTGCAGACATTGATGATGAAGCCTTGCTGGGTGTAGATATATTACAAAACAGCCAAATTGGTCCAGGTGACTTACTGCTAAGCAGAGGCATACTTTTATTAGGCGAGCATGAGATACCACTGATTCAGATAGGTATCCAAGAAAAGATACGCAAAGCTAGAGCTGCCGACCACTTTGAAATTACACCTTATAGCGAAGCAGTAATTGATGTGTTTGTCGACAGGAGGAAAGAAGACGACCTGGCTACTGACAGCGACTACATCCTAGAACCAACAGAACATTTCCAGCATGAATATCCCCTTCAAATGGCAACAGTGCTGGTCAACATCAACAAGGTCCCAACATGTAAAGTGCGCATCTTGAATCCTTATTCAACTGGGGCGGTTATCAAGCAGGATGCTATAATTGCACAAGCTGAGCCTATAGAGAATGTCCCTTTAACACTAATTCAAAAGGAGAATGAAGTACAGGATGAGAATAATTTTTCAATGAGGAGAGTCAGTGTCAATACCAGAAATCAAACAGATACTTCATCATGCCCATCGATAGTTAAAACATCATTAGTTGAAGAGGAAGTGCCTGACCATTTGAGGACATTGTTCAACAGCACGATTAAAGGCCGGACAACTAAAGAGAAAACAGCTGTAGCAAACCTTCTTAACAGATTTAAGGATAGTTTTTCAACCCATGAATGGGATATTGGTTTAACAAACCTCACTGAACATGAGATTCGAACAGGAGATGCCCCTCCCATTAAACAGCCTCCACGTCGGGTCCCAATGGCATTTGTTGACTAGGAGAAGAAAGCGATAGAAGATCTTTTAGCAAAGGGCGTCATAAGAAAAAGCACTTCCCCATGGGCAAGTCCTATAGTATTAGTAAGAAAGAAATCAGGACAAGTCAGACCTTGTGTAGATTATCGTCGACTCAACGCACTGGTAAAACCAGATGGCTATCCCATGCCACGAATACAAGATTGCCTTGATGCTGTTGCAGGAGCCAAGTTATTCAGCACTTTTGATTTGACAAGTGGATACTTCCAGATCCCTTAAAAGAGGAGGACATCCCGAAGAGTGCCTTTGTTTGTAAATACAGACAATACGAAATGGTCAGAATGCCCTTTGGTCTCAACTGTGCAGCCAGTACATTTTAGCGAACAATGGAACTAGAGCTTCAAGGGTTACAATGGGAAACATGCCTAATATACATAGACGACATCATAGTTTATGGGAAAGACTTTGAACAGCATCTGGAGCGTGTTAGAAAGAGTTGAGAAGGCTGGCTTGAAGTTAAAACCAGAGAAATGTGAATTGCTCAAGGAAAAAGTGGTATTCTTAGGACATATGGTGTCAGGAAATGGTGTCAGCCCTAACCCAATGAACATATCCAAGATATTAGAATGGCCTACTCCTACTACAGTCAAACAGGTGAAACAATTTGTAGCCATGGGCTCATACTACAGGAAGTTCATAAAGAATTTTGCTCAAATGGTGCAACCAATGTTAGAAATGACAAAGAAAGGAAAAGAATTTAAGTGGGATGAAGCGTGTCAGAATGCATTTGAAAGTACTAAACAAGCTTTGGTAAGCCCTGAAGTCATGGGCTACCCCTTACAAGAAGGAGGAGAATTCATTCTGGATGTGGATGCATGTGACTTGGGAATAGGTGGTGTGCTGCATCAGATACAGGATGGGAGAGAACGAGTACTATAATATGGCAGCAGGGCTCTCAACAAAGCTGAAAAGAACTACTGTATAACTGAGAAGGAACTTCTTGCAGTTAGATACTTTGTAGAATACTACAGACAGTACCTGCTTGGCAGACGGTTTACAGTTAGGAGCGACCACCAAGCATTGGTTTGGTTATTTCGGTTAAAAGAGCCAAGAGGGAAGATAGCAGCGAATATCTGCAGTATGTGGTACCTCAAAGCATGAAGAAAGAAATTCTTCACCAGATGCACAACTCCCTGCTATCAGGACACTTAGGATGCAAGAAGACATACGAGAAAATACTCCAAAGTTATTACTGGTTCTCTATGAAGAGTGAGGTAGCTGCATACATTAGACAGTGTGATAACTGTGCCTCTAATAAGAAACCAATGAAAACACCTAGAGCACCCATGGGCTCAATCAGGACAGGTGCACCCTGGGACGTAGTGGCCATTGATTATATCGGACCTCTCCCAGTGACGCCAAGAAACAACCGATATATTTTGACACTGACTGATCATTTCAGCAAATATGTTGAAGTTATAGCAGTGCCTGATCAGACTGCAGAGGTGTGTGCACAAAGAATCTTGAACAACTTTATCTGTAGATGGGGTTGCCCCTTAGCCATACACAGTGACCAAGGGAGGAATTTCGAGAGTAAAGTCTTCAAGGAGCTGTGTAAGATGTTGGAAATCAGGAAAACTTGTACAAGCGCTCGGAACCCAAGATGTAACGGACAGTCAGAGAGGTTTAATTGGACAATAGTCAACATGATCAAGGCATATTTGTGTGGTGAGCAGAACCAATGGGACCTTAATCTAGGATGTCTCGCTGGAGCCTACCGGGCTACTCCGAATGAATCAACTGGACTGACCCCGAACTTACTGACAATGGGCCGAGAAGTACGGCTACCCACAGAGCTGGTCTTCAGCAGCATAGATAGCAGATCTGGCAAGAGTATTACATCCTACGGCGACTATGTTGACCAACTGAAAGCTCGAATGCAACATGCAAGTGAAGTGGCCCGTAAACACCTCTTGTCAACAGCAAAGCGGAGCAAGGAACTCTATGATACCAAAGTAGCTCTGAACAATTATGAGGTAGGAGATTTTGTATGTTGCTTGTCAGAGGCAAGGAAACAGGGAGTAACCCCTAAATTGGAGGACTCTATAATGGTCCTTTTCTACTTAAGGAGGCTTTCTCACCAATGAATTTCCTGATACAGATAGATCCTCAAGGAAAGGAGAGAATGGTTCATCACAACAAGTTAAAACCATATGAAGGAGTGAATGCACCAAGATGGTGATCAATGCTCAGCAGAAACTGAGAAAGGATAGGTCATTGTAATTTGAGAAGAAAGGAGAGAATAAATGTTTTGTTTACAATTATGCTATTATGTAGAAAATGAATTTTAAGTTATCTGTTCATATGTTTTAAATTGAAAATTCTTATCCTTGATAGATCAGTCGACACATTGAGGATGAGATTTACATAAAAATTTAGGACCGGTGAAGTCTGCAAGAGAGATAATGATTTAGTAAGGCATAGGATGATACAGAACAGTATTAATATGGAGCAACACAATAGTGTAGGGATGAGACATCCTTTGGGAGACTTGTGACCGGTGTTGTGAGAGAGACTGATCCGTGGGAGTGTAGAAGGTCTACACTGGTATATGATGGGAATGATGTAGAGTTTCAAGAGAGGAAGAAGTGTCCAGAGGAAACAGCAGAGCAAGTCTGTGGGACGTATGAGGGATTTTAGAGACTGTATGATAGAGAGAGAGAGTCGCCTGATCTGAAAAGAGACACCAGGGGTGGTCCACAAGTGTTGATGATCTTATTGTGTTTTGAAGCTATATACTGATATAGTCTTCTATTTGCTCAGGTGTATCCATCCTAATACTAATTACATCTTTCAGGTTCAACTTGCATTAGGACAATATATGATTTTGGATTTACAAGATGTATACTTCTTGGTGAGCTGTTCTAGGCGAGCTACTGACTATAGATAAACAGCAACTTCCTGAGAGACCAGCTTACAGGTGATCCGGTCTTCACTAACCTACTGATTTTTTTTTTTTAATAGGTATAACTTCAAATAATGGTGCCTCCAGTTCGAGTTTTTATTTTATCACATCCTAGCTTTCACTTCATGAACAGGTAAAGCAATGGCGTAGCATTCAGAGATGTAAGCAGTGCGGCAACAAACATGACGGTTTTCAACCAGACTACATCGCTATGCTGTCTTTATTGTACATCCTGTTTCTTCACACTAACAAAATATGTCTGCACTACTATCTTTTAGGCTGAAGCTGCGGATGGATATGCAACAATAATGATATCAAGCATCACATAGCACCTTAAACAACAAACTTGATTGGTCATTACAACAATTATTGCTTTTATGTTGAAGACAATGAATACATCAGATCGGAGAAGACGGGCATATCAGTGCCTCAAATGTCTGCACAAATACAACAGAACATACACTGAGGCGAGGTACCGGGTGGTGTCCCACATCTTGAAGCACCATGTCGTCCCCGATGAAGTACCATACCACTGTACCCTGTGTATGTTTAAGTGCACAAAGCGAGAAGAGCTGGATCAGCATGTGAGTTCTTTCAAGAGGCACAAGCTACTCCTCAAAGAAAAGGGCATACAGGACAGTTCCTCCATGCTGATCGAAAGTTTGAACCCCTACCAGGTATCAAACAGTGACATGGTGGCCCTTTCAGCTGAAGAGTCAGCAAGGCACTGGAGCGGCAGGAGTCAACAAAAGCAGCAAACGGACATACTCAGTGATGCTGTGCAGAGTATTTTCAGCCAAGGTTTGCGTGACAGTGAGCAGACACCACCTGTCCCAAAAGTAATTACCCCTCTGCTGGAGTTGCCAATGTCTCCGGACAGCTTAATTCCCCCCCAACCTTCCCCCCCTTTTACCAGCAGAAACATCACACCCTACAACATGCAACACAGTCGCACCAACCTGGTCACACCCTTCCAACCCCTCAAGCAACATGCTAACCATTGGTCAATTTCCTCATCTTCTGAACCAGTCCCAGCCACAGCTTGAGCACGCACATGCACCTTTACATCCATCGGCCAATGCACAGGTACCCACACAACAGTCTCTACCTCAGATTGCTCTCCCAGCACCCCATACATTTGTCATGCCACAACGACACCCATTTCAGACAGCATTCGTCCCATCATACATAACAGACAGCTCAGCTCACACAGATGCACCACAGACCACTAAACCCCTAACTCCCCTCCAAATGCAGTCAGACATGCCACCAATGCCACAGGTACTCTACAAAGCTACACCCGTGACACAGAACATTACAGAAACAGCACAGATCCCTACTCTCACTGATGCACCGCAGACCACTAAACTCCATACATCCCTCCAACTGCAGCCAGACATATCACCAGCACCACAGATATTGTACATAGTTGAACCAGCAACTCAGAACACTGAATCTGTTCAGACTACTACTCCAGCAGATGCACCTCAGACCACTCAACCACCAGCACCACAGTCTCCACCACCTGAAAACATTCTACACCAACTTTTACCCAGAGACAACCCGACACCTCTATTCGATGAAGCACCCAGACCGAACTCACGCAACTCATCAAGCTCTAGCTCCTCAAACTCGACCATACACATCCCTGTCTCTCTCTTTAACAGCATAAGAGAGGCCATAGAGGTATCTTCTAAGGCAATGTTAGAAAAGCTTGAGGAGCACACCCGAGCTGTTCGCCGCCAAGAGAGGGCTATAACAGAGATGCGAAGTGCACTCATGGAGGTCCATGATGCTTTGGTGAGGAACAATAAGGAGAAGCCTCCACTACTAAGGAGTCGGAAGGAAAATACTAGCAGAAGGAGACATTAGTTGTTTTTTCATTCATTTTTTTTTTTTAACAAAGTAGGAAAACTTTATATTCATATGGACAGAGTGATTCTTTATAGGCTGTATTCCTGAGGACTGTGTTATTATTTAAAATAGTATACTCATATGGACTGAGTGATTCATTCCAAGATGTATTCCTGAGGACTGTGTTATTATTTAAGATAGTTATACTCTTATGGACTGAGTGATTCATTCCAAGAGGTATTCCTGAGGACTGTGTTATTATTTAATTTAGACGGAGTGTTTCTTTCCAATATGTATTCATGAGGACAGTGTTACTAGGCAAGCATGCTTAGTTTAGTATCAAGTCATTTTTTTTAAAAAGGAACATGTAAGAACAGAGCAGCAGAGTAATCTAACTAAATGACAAGTGAATGGTGGATTTTAAACCTATTTATTATTGAGAACTGCTGATCAATATCAGTGTTTATTTTGCTTTTGCATTTTAAAACCAAAATTGAGTTATCATTAAGTGCTTTATAAACCATTTAGTGACTCATTGTACTGTGATGTACATGTATTGCTGGACATGGACAGAAATCAAAAGATGCAAGCCACACAAGCCAGGTCTCATCCATAGATGCACCAGAGGGCAACATCATCTGATCTGTACAAACTACCACTGGCAAGTGAGGGGTTCATCTGATGTCATTGACCAAAATGAACTTTGATTCTACACATGTTACATTTAGATGGAAGATTGATTTAATTAATGTGCACTTACATTGTACTGAAAGTGACCTTGAAATATCAAGCAGTGCTAAACTTTAGAGATTTTATAAGAAAGTTGTGTTTAAAGGATGTGACTTTGAAACTTAGATAAATTGGAAAGTTTTGTACTATGGTGTACAATATATGTCATTAGTATCCTATGGAGTCCAACACAGGTCATATTTGGAATATGATTTCTTGGTGAAATATGATTAGATATTTAAGAGATGACATTTAGACTGTATCTAATGACAGTTATTGCCATATTTAAGGAATGGGTAGATATTTGTTGTTGTTATTGTTTTTAAAGTTAAATGATAATTGACTCAGTGTAAGCTTCTTAATATTTATCGTATGCTACAGGTATTCATTGAAGGTTTAGTGTTAGGAGGACCTTAACACTTAGGAAGGAGGGGGGAGTGTAATGCGCTGGCATTCCAGCGATCTCTCGTCATTATTTATTTCTAAACTTTGTTATTGTTACCTTCATAGAAGTTCATCTTTTAAGAATTATTTTCTCTTTGGTTACATTCCCCACATTCAACTTTGTGCATCTTTCGTCAAGTTTGTTTACTTTTTGTAAATTTACTTCCGGTGGCCATTTGGATGCTGTGTCGCACTGATTCATGGGATATTTGCCATGGTTACAGTGTAGCGGTTTTATTAAATATAAGCTTCTGAATAGACCAATTGTTTATCTTATTGATTTTTATAGTAATCATCAGTAATTCTATTGTTTATTGGTAAGTTATTGTTAATTATACATTTCTAGCATAGGATTCGAGAGTATTCTGCTTTCTTCATTGTTTTGATGATTTAGCGCACATATTTCTGTGTGCACAGTTGTGCACTTTCACTGTTGCGCGGTTTAACGTTAAAAGCGCACTTATTTATATGCGTGTTGCTGCACTTTATATAGTGGAACGCAGCTGAGTTCAGGGACTCCACGCCTGACTCTCTTAAGGTACATACCACTGTCTTTAAGTTATTTTTCTTTTAATTACATTTGGTTACTTTAAGTATTCATTTATTTAAGTAAGCTCTATACTCAAGTTATAGTAGATTTTCCTCCATTTTATTTAAAACATAAAAAAGGTCTTTAAGACATTGTCTACACATGCAAGTTGAATTCTTCAACTGCACAGCAGCACACATCACTGACTAAAAAGGTCCTAACCACCATCAAGACAGGGATAGAGCACGCTACCAGCTCGTAACAATACTTATAAACTTTCAAGTCATTACCATAAATGATTATTGAGATATAAGGTTGATAGTAACTTGCAAGCAAAACTGTAACAAAAGCTGCCAGCTGATGCAAGGGCGACTACAATAGCCCTACCCTCTATGGATCAGAATAATTTTAGCAATTTCGGTTGAGAGTTACCCAAGGAACAAATGTACTAAAACATTTTGAAATCTGGCCAGAAGTTTTGAAGGAGATGATTTTTAAAGTTTACATTTTTTTTTCTTTCTGTTGCCATGGCAACCAGAGTTCTACATGGATAAGTTTATTCTAGCAGCTTTTGTGAAGGTTCACCCAAGAATCATCCCTGCCAAATCTAATCAAATTCTATCCAGTGCTTTCAGAGGAGATGTCATTTTAAGTTTTCACTATATACATAAAAGGCAAATTAGCCCCGCCCATGGCAGCCATGTTTTCTTACGGATCTGAATAATTTTAGCAATCTTGGTAGAGAGTTATCCAAGGAACATCTGTACACAAACAATTAAGCCTCGCCTGTAGTTTTCAAGAAGATGATTTTTAAAGTTTTCATATTTTTTTCTTTCTGTTGCCATGGCAACCAGAGTTATATATTGATCAAGTTTATTTTAGCAAATTTTGTGGAGGTTCATCCAAGGATCATCCCTGCCAGGTTTAATCAAATTCTGTCCAGCAGTTTCAAGGAAGATGTCGTTTAAAGTTTTATCTATATACATATAAGGCAAATTAGCCCCGCCCATGGCAGCCAAATTTTTTTTATGGATCAGAATAATTTTAGCAATTTGGTTGAGAGCTACCCAAGGAACAAATGTACTAAAACATTTTGAAATCTTGCCAGAAGTTTTGAAGGAGATGATTTTTAAAGTTTATATATTTTTTTTCTTCTTTCTGTTGCCATGGCAACCAGAGTTCTACATGGATCAAGTTTATTCTAGCAAATTTTTTTCAGAGGAAATGTCATTTTAAGTTTTCACTATATACATATAAGGCAAATTAGCCCCGCCCCTAGCGGCAATGATTTTTTACAGATCGAAATAATTTTATTAATCTTGCTAGGGGGTTACCCAAGGAACATCTGTACTAAAACATTCTTTCCGTTGCCATATTTCAACAACTTATGTGAAGGTTGAACCAA
The DNA here is from genome assembly GCA_021229015.1 of Solen grandis. Classification (NCBI taxonomy): domain Eukaryota; kingdom Metazoa; phylum Mollusca; class Bivalvia; order Adapedonta; family Solenidae; genus Solen; species Solen grandis. The sequence goes on from CM037779.1 coordinate 4,007,988, forward strand.
GGATCATCCCTGCAAAGTTTAATCAAATTCTGTCCAGTGGTTTCAGAGGAGATGTTTAAAGCAAATTATTGACGATGCATGAAGGACAATAAGGACGGATTTTGGGTGATCAGAAAAGCTCACCCTGAGCACGTTGTGCTCAGGTAAGCTAAAAAGTTGACCTTAAAAATCACAATTGAAATTGTATGCCTTTACATGCAAAGTACCATACCCTTTAAATCTGACCTTTGACCTTGAAGGATGACCTTGACCTATGCATTGAATAGAATGTATACAACACAAAGATGTAAAATTTGTAGGCAAAGAAGAGGGCCATGATGGCCCTGAATCGCTCACCTGAGAAATATTGCCTTCATTGCCATTTATAACACAGTCATACTGAATACATTTGCTGAGTACAGCAAAATAGTCGTAATTCCACACAAAAACTGTACCTGTGGTCCAAATTTTGATGGTTACAGCTATAAAATCAAGTGACACCTAGGGTGGGACCAATTTTGACCCAAGAGCCATGGTTTGAAACATGGTCCTGGTCTACAAGGCCATGTTACATACCAAATATCTAAACCCATGATCTTATGGTGTTTGACAAGAAGATCTTATAAAGACTCCCCTATATAAGTCTATGTAAAATAATGCCCCGGGGCAGGGCCAATTCTGACCGATTAAAAATTGGAAGGGGTTTTTCTAGTTTTTCCTATATAAGCCTATGTAAAATCAAGTGACCCCATTGGGTGGGACCAGTTTTGACCCTGGGGCCATGATTTTAACAAACTTGGTAGATGTCCATAAAGCCATGTTACACACAAACTATATAAACTCCAGGCCTTGTGGTTTCTGAGAAGAAGATTTTTCTAGACTTTCCTATTTTAGCCTATGTTAAATCAAGTGACCCCTGGATTGGGGCCAATTTTGACCCCAGGGCCATGATTTCAACAAACCTGGTAGATGTCCATAACGCCATGTTACACACAAAATACCTAAGCCTTGCAGTTTGGCAGAAGATTTTCCAAATTGGCATTTTTAAAATCTATTTTTAGCTCCTGTGACCTACTTTTTCAACAAATCAAAATAATTTGAACAACTTTGTTAAAGGGCATCATAAGGATGATTCCAGTGAAGTTTGGTCAAAATCCATTCAGCGGTTTAGGAGGAGATGTTTTTTAAAGGAAATAGTTGACGGACAGATGCACGCATGGATGCCAGACAAAAGGAGATCACAAAAGCTCACCATGAGCACATTGTGCTCAGGTGAGCTAAAAACTACAATGGCTTACCCATTGAGTATTCAATAATCAGCACAAAACCCCAAAATTTAAGACAATTTTTTTTTTTTATGCTCTTTTTTATCTGTCTGTTGATCATGACCAAAATAATAGCTGCACAGGTTCAAATAAAGATGAAACATTAAGGTATATCTAAATAGCCCTCGTCAAAATGAACATGTATACCAACAAGAAGGCCATGATGGCCCTGAATCGCTCACCTGAGAAACATTGCCCTCAATGCCAGTTATTGTAATATGAGTCATACTGAATACTTTATCTATGCAGAAGTACAGCAATATCATTTAAATTCCACACAAAAACTGTACCGGCCATCCAAACTTTGAAGGTCATAGCTCTAATAAGTTTTTTTTTTATAAAATCAAGTGACTCATAGGGAAGGGTCAATTTTGACACCAGGGCCAAGATTTGAACAGACAGAGGTCCACAAGTATACATCTTAACTCCAGGCTTTGAGAATTGAATTGAAACCTTTTGAAGGTTCCTAAACAAGACTATGTAAAATCAAGTGACCCCTAGGGCAGGGCCAATTTTGACCCCAGGACCATGATTTGATCAAAATTGGTAGATGTTCACTAGGCAATGTTACAGTGGCGATATCGTATCAGTTGTCAAATATAGCGCATATCATATAGTATACTCAATTGCATCGTAACGTATCGAATCGTATCCTATCGCATTCAATCGTATTACACATAATGAATGGGATCTTATCGCATCATATTGTAAAGCAATGGTAAACCGTAAATCGTAAATCCCATAAAGTATATCGTATCGAATTACTCTAAGATTTTTGGCAGTCTAAAAATTGTTTCGGGACACCCTTTATTTATTTTTTTTATAGAAAATAAATTCAACATTTTGCGTATATGTATTATTTTTTATCATAAATTATATTATGTAGTATAATCTTATTATTTGTTTAGTTATAATAACATTCTTTTACTTTTTGTGTACCGGTATATACATGTGTAGTGGCCTACGTGACTTACTGCAGCAGACGCCGTGCGTCGTTAAGCAAGTTAATGCATGTGTGAAAAATATGTATTCGAAGGCATTAAATCTGTAATGAAGTATACGCTGGGCTACATTTATTCCTATAAGTTTATTTGATGTGTTTGATCAAAATTTTCATGATTAGCAAGTCTGAAAATTAACAATTTGAATCTGACCTAATTATGCATAATCATACTCAGATTTCGTCCAAGATGTTGCTTCCTTTGAATAACTTATTTTCCGGGACCTTTTTCCTCTGCAGTATTCGCTCACGTGCCCTTCTTAAAAACATGGAAAGAGATGATCGTAACTTTCGCATATACCTACATTATAGTTCTAATGTGTATTTTTTTTTATTTCCTCTTTTTTCCTCTCTCTCTCCACATATGCAAACGTCATAATATGCACAGAACATATTTCTTTTCCTTCTCTCCCTCTCTTTCAGTTTGAATAAGCAATAATATATCAGGAGGTCTTGGATTCGAAACCCAACTGGGTTACATTTCTCCAATGATAGCGTCAAGACGTATAAAATTTGAACTAGTTTCGCCCTTGTCTTGCACTCGGCAAATTAGGGTTCCTATGGGAACTCGGAGAACTCAGTACTGGTTCTAAGCAGGAACTTCTCTCCCGTGTATCGGTTGGTGCTATTCCACTGACACGTAAAAGAACCAATGCGTCTTTTCGCGAAATGAGCTAGGGTATCGCACCCAGACTCACTTGTATCCAACCACTGTTTTTTCCGATGCTTTTTTTTTCCCCAAGAAAAAAACAACAACACACACACACACAAAAAAAACAAGAGGGCCATGATGGCCCTGGATCGCTCACCTGGTATCATTAGGATATGTAAAATCAATTGACCCCTGGGGCAGAGCCAATTTTGACCCCAGGGTCATGATTTGAACAAACTTGGTAGAGGTCTATTAGCCCATGTTACATACCAAATATATAAACTCCAGACCTTGTGGTTTTTGAGAAGAAGATTTTTCTAGTTTTTTTTCCAATATAAGTCTATGTAAAATCAAGCGATCCCTGGAGCGAGCCAATTTTGACCCCAGCGTCATGATTTGAACAAACTTGGTAAGAATCGACTAGACAATGCTACACACCAAATATCTAAACTCTATGCTTTGTGGTGTCTGAGAAAAAAATTTTCAAGTTTTTTTCCTATTAGCCTATGTTAAATCAAGTGACCCCTGGGGCGGGGCCAAATTTGACCCCAGGACCATGATTTGAACAAACTTGGTTGTGATCTACTAGACAATGCTGCACACCAAATGTCTAAACCCCAGGCCTTGTGGTTTCTGAGAAGAAGATTTTTCAAGTTTTTCCTATATTAGCCTATGTTAAATCAAGTGACCCCTGGGGCGGGGCCAATTTTGACCCCAGGGTCATGATTTGAACAAACTTGGTAGAGATCCGCTAGACAATGCTTCACACCAAATATCTTAACTCTATGCCTTGTGGATTCTGAGAAAAAGATTTTTCAAGTTTTTTTTCCTATATCAGCCTATGTTAAATCAAGTGACCCCTGGGGCGGGGCCAATTTTGACCCCAGGGTCATAATTTGAACAAACTTGGTAGAGACTCATAAGACCATGCTACATACCAAATATCTAAACTCCAGGCCTTGTGGTTTCTGAAAAGAAGATTTTTCTAGTTTTTCATATATTAGCCTATGTTAAATTAAGTGACCCCTGGGGCGGGGCCAATTTTTGTTTCCAGGGTCATAATTTGAACAATGTTGGTAGAGAGTCATAAGATCATGCTACATACCAAAAATCAAAAGGCTAGGCCTTGTGGTTTCGGAGAAGAAGATTTTTTTAATTTTCATTTTTAAAATCTATTTTTAGCTCCTGTGACCTAGATTTTTGACCAATCAAAATAATTTTAACAACTTTGGTAAAGGGCCCCATAATGGACATTCCTGTGAAGTTTTATCAAAATCCAGTGAGTAGTTTAGAAGGAGATGTTGTTTTAAGAAATTGTTGACGGACGGACGCACGGACGACGGACAAAAGGCGATCACAAAAGCTCACCATGAGTATGTTGTGCTCAGGTGAGCTAAAAACAGGATGCCTACAATAGAAGATTAACATACTGCCTTTGGGAATAAAGGCATACGGTTTTAGTCAAATTACACTACATGACAAAAGTTAAATGGGAAAAAAATCTATAAATTCCATATTATTACATGTAAAGTTCGCTTAAAATATATCTGATTTTTTTCTCATGGATGTACATTTATGCATGAATGTGTATATTTAACCAACGTAATTGTATTTCACCAGACGCGTGTCATACCTTCTTATCAGCGGGCACAGCATGTGTTAATTTTGACCGGATATGTCACCTTTATGTATCGCCGGTACTGATATACTGTAACTCACCCCCCACCACCAATCCCACCCCAAAGCGAGGGAGGGACAATCAACCTTTACACAACATGAATGTTATAACCGGTACTAATTAATGTGACAGAAAACATAAAAGATGGTTGTAGGCCTATTGTGATAACATTATCAGAGAAAGAACCAGGGTGTTACGTACGTAGTGTCACTGGGTAACTTAGTCAACAAGAGGCCCATGATGGCCCTAAATCGCTCACCTGAGATAAAAAGGTTGACCCAAGGAACATCTGTACCAATTTATTTTAAAATCTGGCCAGCAGTTTTGAAGAAGATGATTTTTAAAGTTTTCATATTTTTTTTCTTTTTGTTGCCATGGCAACCAGAGTTCTACATGGATCAAGTTTATTTTAGCAGCTTTTGTGAAGGTTGACCCAAGGATCATCCCTGCCAAGTTTAATTTAAATCTGTCCAGTGGTTTCAGAGGAGATGTTGTTTAAAGGTTTCTCTATGTACATATAAGGCAAATAAGCCCCGCCCCTGGCGGCCATGTTTTTTTACGGATCAGAATAATTTTAGCAACTTTGGTAGAGGTTGGCCCAAGGAATATCTGTACCAATTTATTTTAAAATCTGGCCAGTAGTTTTGAAGAAGATGACTTTTAAAGTTTTCTTTTTTTCTTGTTTTTTTGTTGCCATGGCAACCAGAGTTCTACATGGATCAAGTTTATTTTAGCAACTTTTGTGAAGGTTGACCCAAGGATCATCCCTGCCAATTTGAATCAAATTCTGTCCAGTGGTTTCAGAGAGATGTTGTTTAAAGGTTTCTCTATATACATATAAGACAAATAAGCCCCGCCCCTGGCGGCCATGTTTTTTTACGGATCGGAATAATTTTAGCAACTTTGGTAGAGGTTGACCCAAGGAACATCTGTACCAATTTATTTTAAAATCTGGCCAGTAGTTTTGAAGAAGATGATTTTAAAGTTTTCATTTTTTTCCCCTTTTTGTTGCCATGGCAACCAGAGTTCTACATGGATCAAGTTTATTTTAGCAACTTTTGTGAAGGTTGACCCAAGGATCATCCCTGCCAAGTTTAATCAAATTCTGTCCAGTGGTTTCAGAGGAGATGTTGTTTAAAGGTTTCTCTATATACATATAAGGCAAATAAGCCCCGCCCCTGGCGGCCATGTTTTTTTACGGATCCAAATAATTTGAACAAGCTTGGTAGACACTTACCAAAGGAACATCTGTGCCAAAACATTTTGAAATTCAGTTGGTTGTTTTGGAGAAGAAGACATTTTAAGTTTTTTCTTTCCGTTGCCATGGCAACCAGAATTCCAAATGGAATTCAATTCTTTGAACAACTTTGAAAGGGGACCACCTAAGGAACATCCCTGTAAAGTTTTATCAAAATTGACCAAGCGGTTAAGGAGGAGATGTCGTTTGAAGCAAAATGTTGACGGACGACGGACGGACGGACGACGGACGGACGGACGACGGACGAAGACCGGTCACAATAGCTCACCTTGAGCCTCTGGCTCAGGTGAGCTAAAAACTGTTCCTCTGTTATAATAAATATAATACAATAATTTACAAGTAATTTAGAATAAGTATGTGTATATACATACATACACTTATATAGAACACTTACGTAATATAAACTGTACCGACTAAATTAATACCGTCTGACTAAAAGCTCTGCCGCCTACACGTTTTAGAGTATATATTTGCAACATTGCTAGTGTACATAATGAAGTGTGACCCTTAATACAGAGAAACTCAAAATTCTTCATCCTACCAAGGAGTATCCTGAAGACAACAGAGGAATTTACTAGACGACAACATGACTACAAGTTTTTTTCCAGTAATTAATTTGATTCATATTGTTTATTCCTATTTATGTATATCATTATTAAATTATGATTCTAAAATTAAATTGTCATCATAGAAATATTATAAGACATTCTATATATTAGTATATTTCTATAGCGAATCTTGATGATGATATTAATAGTAAAAGATCTCTCTCTCTCTCTCTCTCTGACGGGGTGGGGTTCTTTACAAATTAAAGACTAACAGTCTTTTTTTAAAAATATAGTAATCACATACAAGTATTCTTATGATTAATAAAACAAATAAAAATATTTTTTTATACTTAAAACAGCGAGTAAAATGTAGCAACAGTTCTTTTATAGGAACAAATAATTTGTGCTTATGGTTGAAAGCATGAGACCCAATTAAGAAGTTGTTTGCAAATTAGATTTTCATGTTGTTCATGCATCATTACATTTTTGCGGCTATTTGACAGTTAACCAGAAGTTCTCTAGCACGTGCTAAACTTCTATTGTGTTGGTTCACAAGTGCTCATTGAGTGGTCGCGATCGTATATAAAAGTGCATGGACCAATTATATTATATTCATATTTTTTTAAGAAAAGATATTGTGTTAAATTACACAAGTAGCAGAGTACTAGATACCAGTAAAGTACTGTTATCATCTGTTTTTATTGTGATTGTTATTATTACATTTAATCATAAAAATATATCTATAAATAATCTTCATTAAAAAAAAAAAACTTTCTCTCATTACATGTGCCGTTAACAGTGATCTCGATGGAGATCGCAGAGTCTGTCGCTTTTTCAGGGGGACCGCAGTTTAGTATGTCCTCATTTCCTGTTGCTCGCTATGTTTATTTCAGATGAACACACGGATTACCAGTTATATGTAACGATAAATATTGTAAACAACATGAAGTTTTTGCATATTTCTGGACTTGTAGTCAAATCAAGCTTGCAGGTATAAAAATGTCATGTAAACCGTGCTTATCGTATATCGCATAACGTAAATCGCAGATCGTATGGTATCAGATTATAAACGCATCGCATCGTATCGAATCGTAAAGGTAAATCAAACTTGCTATCGTACATCGCATATTGCAGATTGTATATCGTTCGTATTTCAATCGTATATCAATCGTATTTTTCAACAACTGATATGATAGCGCCACTGTACTCACCAAATGAGTAAACACCAGACCTTGTTGTTTCTGACAAAAAGATTTTCCTAGTTTTTTCAATATAAGTCTATGTAAAATCAATTAACCCCAAAGTCGGGGCCAATTTTTTATGCCAGGGCCATGATTTGAACTTGATAGAGGTCTACTAGGTCATTATTACTCACTAAATAAGTAACTCCAGACCTTGTGGTTTCTGACAAGATTCTCTAGATTTTCCTAAATACGTCTATGTAAAATCAAGTGACCCCTAATGTAGGGCCAATTTTGACCCCGCGCCATGATTTGAACAAACTAAGTAGACTTTCACTAGGCCATTTTACACACCAAATATCTAAACTTCAGGCCCTGTGGTTTCTGACAAGAAGATTTTTCTAGTTTTCCTATACAAGTCTATGTAAAATCAAGTGATCCTAGGGTCATGATTTTTCAAACTTGGTAAAGGTACATAAGACAATGCCACACACCAAATATCTAAGCTCCAGGCCTTGCAGTTTCGGAGGAGAAGATTTTTAAAGATATCAATTTAAAAATCTATTTTTAGCTCCTTTGACCCTGATATGCAACGGATCGGAACTATTTGAACAACTTTGGTAGAGAATTCAAGGCAATTTTCATCAAATTTGCCCATGTGGTTTAGGAGGAAATGTTATTGAAAGAAAATTGTTGATGCCAGACACACACACGAACGGACGCCGAACAAATGGTGATCACAGTAACTCAACATGAGCACGTTGTGCTCAGGTGAGCTAAAAATAAAAGTTGTTTGTCAAATAGTTAAGAAGTTATGGCCTACGTTAAAGTTTTTTGTTAAACATTTCAAAAATAGGTAAAAGTTCAAAGGTCAAGGTCAAAAGTCAAAAAGTGTAACCTTGATGGAAAGGTCTTGCCACAAGGAATTCACATGAAAAATACCAGTGCCCTGTTGGTAACAGTTCTGAAATGACAGGCATTTTAAAGTTTACAGTTACAGTAAAAATAGGTCAAAGGTCAATAGGTGAGGTATTTGCATATGTCTGGATAGGCCTTGTCAAGATGAATAGGCATAGCAAAATTGAAAGTTGTATGTCAAACGAGGGTCATCCGAAAATGAATGAAAGTTAGTTTGTAACTTTTGATTGAAACAACATAAAGCCTCAAAACTTGGCAAATAACTAAATTAACTCTTTGTGCGTAAGCGCACATGTTAATAAGCAACGTGACGTTACGTCATTTTTGATGACGTCATATCAAGCAATGCAATGGCGGACGATGTGTTTGCACTGAAGCTAGAAGAAATTTATATGTATATCAAGATAGAGAGTAGGCGCGGAAAGAAAGTGAATGAAATATTTAATGCACTCCAGGAGGTTGACCCGACATGTGCAGTTGGATTTAGCACTATTTGTATATGGGTGAAGGATTTCAATAATGGACAGCAAGAGTCTTACAAGAAGCCCTCTTCTGGTAGGCCGGTGACAGTTACAGACGTCGATAACACCGAAATTGTTGCTCAACTTCTCAACTCTGATAGACGATTTTCATGTGAGGAAATTGCGTATGAATCTGGGATACGTAAGAGTTCTGTTCATGTTATTCTGATGCAGAATTTAGGCATGAGAAAGATCGCCGCGCGGTGGTTGCCGCACGCACTCTCAAAAACTGAAAAAGACAAACGTGTTCAAATTTGCACTGAATTGTTGAATAGAAATTCAGAGGAAAATGAAATGATGCTGAATAGAGTGGTTGCTATCAACGAAACATAGATCAGGTCATTTGAGCCAGAATTGAAACGCAAAAGCTCTAAATGGCATACTCCAAACTCACCAAGACCTGTGAAATATCGCTGCAGTATGAACTGTCCAAAGATGTTAATGATATTCGCTTATGATATTTACATCGTTTTGATAACACACAGAGTTCCACATGGAAGCACAGTTAACAAGAGGGCCAAGATGGCCCTAGATCGCTCACCTGAGAATAGTATCATTCATTCATTGCCTGTACAAAACAGATTGCTTCAGAATTAAGATGATGAGGTGAAACAATGTTCAGGAATTTTCTGACCCCATCCACAAAAGATATCATCATGACAAACATTCTGCCAAAGTTTGAGGATGATTGGACCAAAAATGTTGCCCTCAGAGTATAAACAAGATTTTTCTAAGATTTGACCTACTGACCTACATTTCTTTCCAGCCCCACCCATTTTCAAACTGGTTCGAGATATCATCATGACAAACAATCTGACCAAGTTTGAGGAAGATTGATAAAATGTCCTTTAGTGTGTAA
>CM037779.1:4018006-4068006 GCA_021229015.1 Solen grandis
CCCATATATTTTGTGCGTATATGTCTTGCAAATCATTTGCAGCAAACAGAATTCTTCTATCTGATTTCTAACAAAAATGGATAGGTTTTTCGTAGACCTACCCTCATTTGCAGTTTTTTTACGAGATTCGAACTTTCAACCTTCCGTTACTAGCTCAAAAAGTTTCAGCCACTCATACCTAGAAACTATCATATTTTATTAGGCTATCAACAAGGAACATAATTCAATTAACCGCATTTGGATCAGGCTTCAACTTTTTGAATTATAAGCAAAAGAGTGATTTCAAGAAAAGCGCCCCCTAGCGGCAAAATGAGATAGAAAATTGATTAAAATTTTACTGTTTGGTACCTAGCAAAGCAGCAAATAGTTCAATCAAGTATACTAGTCGCACAAGTCAAACTTTTTATTCTTGTGTATCAGAATTTGAAGCATAAAACCTGATTTACAATTATTCCAAAAATCAAGTCCGATCTTCAAAAACTAAACATTATACGAAAGAACTATTTAGAACTAAAACTTTTGTTCAATACTCTCAATGAAATATTTTTAGATTTGGAGCACTTTGGGGCCGAATAAAAACACAATTATCGTAATATGACCATGACCTTTTCAATGTTTTTTAACTTTTTAATTGTGAGGCCCTTTCAAACATAACAATACATAACTTGTGAAAATTTCATGAAGAATGAACAGAAAATAAAGTCAGGAGCGACAAAAAAACATGTTTTTGAAATTTTAATTTTTCCTAAAATTTAGTGAAGTTTGAGCTTTTTCTAGAGGACAAATCATGCATTTCTTAAATTTGCCACCCCATATATTTTGTGCGTATATGTCTTGCAAATCATTTGCAGCAAACAGAATTCTTCTATCTGATTTCTAACAAAAATGGATAGGTTTTTCGTAGACCTACCCTCATTTGCAGTTTTTTTACGAGATTCGAACTTTCAACCTTCCGTTACTAGCTCAAAAAGTTTCAGCCACTCATACCTAGAAACTATCATATTTTATTAGGCTATCAACAAGGAACATAATTCAATTAACCGCATTTGGATCAGGCTTCAACTTTTTGAGTTATAAGCAAAAGAGTGATTTCAAGAAAAGCGCCCCCTAGCGGCAAAATGAGATAGAAAATTGATTAAAATTTTACTGTTTGGTACCTAGCAAAGCAGCAAATAGTTCAATCAAGTATACTAGTCGCACAAGTCAAACTTTTTATTCTTGTGTATCAGAATTTGAAGCATAAAACCTGATTTACAATTATTCCAAAAAAGGATCAAACTTTGGATTGCCGTAAAATGAAAAGATCAAGTCCGATCTTCAAAAACTAAACATTATACGAAAGAACTATTTAGAACTAAAACTTTTGTTCATATACTCTCAATGAAATATTTTTAGATTTGGAGCACTTTGGGGCCGAATAAAAACACAATTATCGTAATATGACCTTGACCTTTTCAATGTTTTTTAACTTTTTAATTGTGAGGCCCTTTCAAACATAACAATACATAACTTGTGAAAATTTCATGAAGAATGAACAGAAAATAAAGTCAGGAGCGACAAAAAAACATGTTTTTGAAATTTTAATTTTTCCTAAAATTTTGTGAAGTTTGAGCTTTTTCTAGAGGACATTTCTTAAATTCGCCACCCATATATTTTGTGCGTATATGTCTTGCAAATCATTTGCAGCAAACAGAATTCTTCTATCTGATTTCTAACAAAAATGGATAGGTTTTTCGTTTGACCTACCCTCATTTGCAGTTTTTTTACGAGATTCGAACTTTCAACCTTCCGTTACTAGCTCAAAAAGTTTCAGCCACTCATACCTAGACACTATCATATTTTATTAGGCTATCAACAAGGAACATAATTCAATTAACCGCATTTGGATCAGGCTTCAACTTTTTGAATTATAAGCAAAAGAGTGATTTCAAGAAAAGCGCCCCCTAGCGGCAAAATGAGATAGAAAATTGATTAAAATTTTACTGTTTGGTACCTAGCAAAGCAGCAAATAGTTCAATCAAGTATACTAGTCGCACAAGTCAAACTTTTTATTCTTGTGTATCAGAATTTGAAGCATAAAACCTGATTTACAATTATTCCAAAAAAGGAACTTTGGATTGCCGTAAAATGAAAAGATCAAGTCCGATCTTCAAAAACTAAACATTATACGAAAGAACTATTTAGAACTAAAACTTTTGTTCATATACTCTCAATGAAATATTTTTAGATTTGGAGCACTTTGGGGCCGAATAAAAACACAATTATCGTAATATGACCTTGACCTTTTCAATGTTTTTTAACTTTTTAATTGTGAGGCCCTTTCAAACATAACAATACATAACTTGTGAAAATTTCATGAAGAATGAACAGAAAATAAAGTCAGGAGCGACAAAAAAACATGTTTTTGAAATTTTAATTTTTCCTAAAATTTAGTGAAGTTTGAGCTTTTTCTAGAGGACAAATCATGCATTTCTTAAATTCGCCACCCCATATATTTTGTGCGTATATGTCTTGCAAATCATTTGCAGCAAACAGAATTCTTCTATCTGATCTCTAACAAAAGTGGGAAGGTTTTTCGTAGACCTACCCTCATTATTTCCATCATATTTGATTGGGCTGTCAACAAGGAACATTATGTAAAAAACCGCATCTAAATCAGGTTTCAAATTTTTGAGTTATTAGCAAAACAGTGATTACATGCATTGCGCCCCCTAGTGGCTAAATCAGAAACAAAAGTGAAACAAAAGTGAAAAGTTTGACCATTTAGGCACATGTTCAGATAAAGATGACTCCATGCCCAAAATTTCATAGCTGTAGCTTTTTTCATCTGGCCGCTAGGCTGGACACAAAAAAGGGTGGAATTGGAAAAATAATAAAAATAAAACAAAAAACAAATCAACAGAAGAAGAACAATAGGTTTTCGACCTGCAGAGGCGAAAACCTAACAAGAGCAGTGACTGTTGCCCTCAAGCACGTAAGGGGACTGTGACAAAGTTTCAAGAGAAGATGAAGATGGATCTATAGTAAAATGCCCAGGAGCTGAAAACCTATGTTTTCGGCCAAAGGAGTTCTGTCTGCAATTTTTCATTAATTCATGGGTCATATCTCAGCAATGTCACAGACAGAGTTTTCGATGACGCACAAATTTGTGCGTTTTGTCGCATAAGATGAAATGTTGCAAAATTTTCATACCAATATGCCATCAATGATGCAATTTTAACTGGCTTTCTTTTTTCCAAAATTTAATACTTAACAAGAACCATTACAGTCAGTGACATATGCCACCAAAGAGTTGCTTTGACACAGAACTGTTTTGTCGTTTTAGCAGATTTTAGCACATACTTGATGTACCTTGGAAAGCCATTTAAATGTGTGACCCCTACCCAATAGCTCTTTCAACAAAGGGGAGTAACTAAAAATATATTGAAGTTAAGAGTTATGGGTCTTGTAATCTACAATCTGCCAGTGGGTGCAAATATCCATCCATTCAGGACAAAGTTAGTATCCGGTAACCAAAAAATACCCCCATTTTATGACATTTGATTATTTACTGTGACCATGACCTTTGAGTTACAAACCTGGATCTTTCACACGACACTCCATCTTCTTGAGGAGATCATTGATACCAAGTTATATAAATATCCATCCATCCAGGACAGTTATGTCTGGAAACTGAAAAATACCCCATTTTATGACATTGATCTGTGATTGTGACCTTGACCTTTGAGTTACAAACCTGGATCTTTCACACAACACTCCGTCTTCTTGAGGATATCATCGACGCCAAATTATATCAAAATGCATGCATGCAAGACAAAGTTATTGTCCGGAAACAAAAATGCTTGGACGGACACACACACACACAGACTGTCCCATTTTATTATGCTTTGGGGGCATAAAAATAGCATTCGTAAAATAACAGACAACTGTTATCATCCATGTATAGTGAGCACTCCTATTTAAAATCTTGGAAAAAGTATATTTCCCTTTTATAATAATTTATGGAGGCTGCCATCTTATTTTGCTATGGTGTTAAAGTCAGGTGCGACAAAAAATATGAGCTGCGTCATGAGAAAACTGGTCTTAAGGAGTTTGACGTCATTTTAATATATGACGTGTTAAAGTTGCACAGACTTTTTTTCCACTTGCTTCCAGGTAGCATGGTGCGCTTTTTAAATATTTACATTTGTAAATGATTTTATGCAGTAGTGTTTTTGACATATTGTTTTATTTAATGTAGGATTTATAAACACAGATATGGACGATCTCGGGTTAAGTATTTCATACGTTTACAATTAGATCTAATGTTTTTTTATTATTATTTATGTCTGATAAAGCAGCTAAGTAATATGATCTAAAAATAGATTTGTAGACTCATTTACAAACCACTTAGATCTATGAATATTGATACTAACATAGATATTGTCTTTTATATGAGACGAAGAGAAAAGACAATGAAAGGCATGTCCATAGATCCAGTTCTGCCTAATTCTAAGTCTAGATTTGTTTAATAACTAGATTGACTTTAAAATGGAAATATATCGGCAATATTTTCAAAACAAACACATGCAAAGTTCGTTTTAAAATTCAAAGTAGATTTATGTAAGACTTCTATCGTGTATACTTTTTTTTTTCAGGAATGTTTTTATATTTTCATGAATGTATTTCCAAATAAATTCTTACAATATATTCCCATTTCATTTTGAAAAAATAAAGTTTAATAATATATATCATAAAATGAAACACTCACGTAGCAAATCCCACGATGGCCAAATGGTTATGTATTGGGCTTATCAGGCCGGCAAAGTGAGTTTGATTCACAGCCAACTACTTCATTTTTTTCCCCAATTTTTGTTTTTGCTATATGAATTTTAGATTTATAAAATATTCATTAATATACAATATTTCTTTATCGTCGCTTTTTTTTTTTTATTAGAGTAAATAAATATGGTCGGCGCCGTTAAAAATTACGATCATTCGGGCCTCAAGAAACAGAGTGCGATAACTTTTTCCTTAATTCTATCCTAAGTTAAAGCTTGTCTAGCGCTTTCATACATAAATATTCAATCCATTTTACAGCAGCTGGATTCTATCCTTGACAAACATTTCGGTAGAAAATACGTTGAGAAAGTCGCTGCCGCCCCCGATGACATCAACATCGATGAAGAGTGGGGAGATGATGAGAGCAAAAATGAGAAGGAAAGGAGGCTTAATGGCCGGTTGAGCGACTTTATCACAGGGGAATTGGAGGAAGAAAATGCAGCATCTTCATTTATTCACTATGTTGACAATAAGGATTGCATGAATGATGGGTCAAGTGAAGAAAGTAGAGAATTTCAATATAAGTGCCCTGTTCCATGTATTGATAAGTTTAAGAAAGAAGAGATAGAGGATCATATTCTGAACTTAAGAGAAATGAGTAAGGCAGAGAAAGACATGTTATTTTTTATTTATTATTTAATGGGTGTAATTCAACCAATACAAACCGACATAACATGGAGGGGACAGAGAAAAAGGAGAAGAGTGTCTTACATTTATAATGGACAGTCTGTGTGTCGTACAGCTTTTCAGTACATATTTGATATAGGACGACACAGTCTTTCATCATTGTGTACACATCTGCATTTGAATGGCATAGTTCCACGAGTTCATGGGAACTCAAACAAGAAGCCTCACAACGCCTTCAACTACACTGAGGTAAAAGCATGCGTTGATTTTTATTGAGGTATGCTGATGAGAATGGCCTGCCTCAACCTGTGACACCACGTGGAAGAGACAAAGAACCTCCCATTTACCTGCCAACCTGCTTGACAAAATACTCTATTCACAAAAGGTTTGCAGCTGAATGTGAAAGACTCTGAGTGAGATGTGTTGGACTGACATCATTTAAAACGACATGGGCTAAGTGTGTACCCCATATTAAAAATATCAACACCAAGGGATGATGTGTGTCAGAAATGTGAATTTATTCGAAGAAAATTGAAAGAGGCTGTATCAGAAGATGACAAGGCAGAGTCAGCGAATGAGCTCACCTCACACATAGCACATGCCCAAGAAGAGAGAAGGTTGTATAGGGAGGCAGTGGAAAGAGCTAGGACAGAATCCCCGAATTATGTGCAGGTACCAGGCCCGTGATGACTGGATACCCATGCAGTACAACTATATTGTTGACGAGGACCAGGTAGCCTATCCAGTTAGTTGTCCTATTGAATACATTATAAAAAGGGCACAGTGCACTGAGACATTCTCTGTAGAATTTGCATGATTAACATAATAAACAAGAGCCCGAGGGCTCTAATCCGCTAAGCTGAGTAAAGATAAAATGTCCCACCATAAAGTTACAAAAGATAGGTTAAAGATCAAGGAAACAAGGTGTTTTTTTTAATGGTTGAAAAATTATCTAAATGTACAAAGCAATTCCTTTTTGTTGATATGTGATGTACATGTTAAGATGAGTAATTGTACACAGTATCATTCAGATCTGATAAACAGTTGCTAATATTAGCCTATGTTGAAGAAAGTAACCCCCTGGGCGGGGTCAATTTTGACCCAAGGGCCATTATTTGAACAAACTTGGTAGAGATCATTAGACAATGCTACATGCCAAATATCAAAAGTTCCGGCCATAAGGTTCCAGAGAAGAAAATTTTTCTAGATATATTCCTATATTAGCCTATGTTAAAGAAAGTGACCCCCAGGGCGGGGCCAATTTTGACCCCAGGGCCATAATTTGAACAAACTTGGTAGAGATCCACTAGACAATGCTACATGCCAAATATCTAAGCCATATGGTTTCAGAGAAGAAGATTTTTCTTGATTTGTTCCAATATTAGCCTATGTTAAAGAAAGTGACCCCCAGGGCGGGGCCAATTTTGACCCCAGGTCCATGATTTGAACAATCTTGGTAGAGATCCACTAGACAATGCTTCATGCCAAATATCTTAGCTCTAGGCCATACGGTTTCGGAGAAGAAGATTTTTCTAAGTTTTCCCTATATAAGCCTATGTAAATAAAGTGACCCCAGGGCGGGGCCATTTTGACCCAGGTCCATGATTTGAACAATCTGGTAGAGATCCACTAGACAATGCTACATGCCAATATCTAAGCCATAGGTTTCGAGAAGAAATTTTCTTGATTTGTTCCATATATTAGCCTATGTTAAAGAAAGTGACCCCCAGGGCGGGGCCAATTTTGACCCCAGGTCCATGATTTGAACAATCTTGGTAGAGATCCACTAGACAATGCTTCATGCCAAATATCTTAGCTCTAGGCCATACGGTTTCGGAGAAGAAGATTTTTCTAAGTTTTCCCTATATAAGCCTATGTAAATAAAGTGACCCCCAGGGCGGGGCCAATTTTGACCCCAGGTCCATGATTTGAACAATCTTGGTAGAGATCCACTAGACAATGCTTCATGTCAAATATCTTAGCTCTAGGCCATACGGTTTTGGAGAAGAATATTTTTTTAAGTTTTCCCTATATAAGCCTATGTAAATAAAGTGACCCCCAGGGCGGGGCCAATTTTGACCCCAGGGCCATAATTTGAACAAACTTGGTAGAGGACCATAAGATGATGCTACATACCAAATATCAAAGCTCTGTGCCTTTTGGTTTCAGAGAAGAAGATTTTTAAAGATTGCAATTTTTTTGTCTATTTTTTGCTCCTGTGACCTAGTTATTCAACACACTGAAACCATTTGAACAAACTTGAAAAGAGGGTCACCCAAGGGTCATTTGTGTAAAGTTTTATTGAAATCTGCCCAGTAGTTTAGGAGGAGAAGTCGTTTGAATTAAAAAGTTGACGACGCTCGACGGTCGCCGGACCATCACAAAAGCTCACCATGAGCACATTGTGCTCAGGTGAGCTAAAAAGCTATACACGTAACTCTAATCCCAGCATTTACTTTATAGGGACAAAATAATATGACGCGAAATAAAATGTCCTTCAACCCTAGTATTAAGCAGTAAGTCAGCAGAACTTGCTCTTTATTTCATGATAACCCCGCAAACAGTGTCTTGAGCGTTGTGATTTGTTTCATAAGGTTCCATTCATAAATCGCATATAAATTGCATCAACACTGTTGATGGAATGTAAAACTACATAACAAACAACGTTTGCTGTATATCCATCATATGCAAACTACAATAGGGATTACTTTCAATGATTTTTAGGACAGGAGTGATGTCCACGGTCCAAATGCCGTAATTAGTATGATGGATCACGCATTGACCTTCTATGGACATGGAGAGAAAGCATGTATAATGCATTGTGATAACTGACCTGGTATGTCTTTGTAAATAAAATAGCTTAATATGGAGCATATATGCACCTTTGAAATTATAATTTTCTATTTAAATATAATTATGTACATAACTATGCATAGAACGATTTGATTTATTAAGAAAAGCTGTATATACTTGTCATTAATTTATGTGTTTCACAGTCTTTGTATATTTTCAACATTGAAAGTGAAAAAATTATTTTGCAATTTTTCAGGTCAGAATAAAAATAAATTTGTGATGGCATACCTGAGCTGGGGGACACTAGTTGGTCTGCATGAAGAAGTCAATATCCATATGCAAGTCCCAGGATACACAAGGTATTCCTTCCAAACATATTATCTGTCTGTATTTATGTATGTCTCTCTGTCTGTCTGTCTGTCTGTCGATTCTCACACAAGATTCATAAGTGTAATTCTATTGTTAATGGGGAGGGGGTCACGTGATAAACTGTGTCACTTTTCACGGTCCATTCGCTCGTTTATATCACTTTGATTGTTAGTCTCATGATTGAGTTTCAGTTTTTAACAATTCGATACTTATCAATACTAGAATCATTTTTTTTTACATTAACAAGAGCTGTCAGAGGATATTCAAAATGCTTGTTGGTAAATCAAATGAAATCTATATCAATTCTTGCCCTTCATATACCCTGTACATAATACAGTGGTGCTAACATATCAGTTGTCAAAAATAGCGTTTATCATTCGTATTGCATCGTATGTAACGTATATATTACTCAATCGATCGTAACGTATGGAATCGTATTCTATCGCATTCAATCGTATTAGGCATAATAAACGGGATTGTATCGCATCGCATCGTAAGGCAACCGTATATCGGTAAACGTATATCGTAAATCGCATAACGTATATCATATTGAACCACCCAGTGGTTTAGGACAGTTTAAGTTATGGGACACCATCGATATTTCAGAAATAATTAATGTTCGTGTCTTTAAATTTAATATTTGCTTAAGTTTATTAATGGTGGATCATTAAATCACATTATGAGTACATTTTTTTATATTTTACCAATTGCAATAGTTATATTTCTTTTACTTTATTATTTTATACATGTGTTATGGCCTACGTGACTTTCAGGAGCAGACGCCATGCGATGTTATATAATTTGATGCACGTGTGAAAAGTACTATATCAGAGACGTAAATACCTTTAATATAGCTTTGTGACTATATCAGTATTAAAGTGGAATAATTTTAAAATATGTGTAATCGATATGTTTGATCAATGTTTGCTTTATTAACCTGTCTAAAAACTAACAAATCAAAACTTACCTACTTATGCAAGATCGTCCGAAATGTTGCTTTCGTGTAATTATTTATTTCCTGGGACATTTTTTACTGCTGTATTTACTCGAATGCCCATTTTTCTTTATTATTTAATGAATTCGTGAACAAAAGATAATTGTAATTTACGAATATAGTTTATTTAATTATTTCCTATTTTATTTAGGTTTCTCTATCTCTCTTTTATTACGCACACGCACGCGCGCACACACACTTCCAAAAAAATTGGATGAATGAGTGCAAATTATGTTTCTTTTTTCCCCCTTTTTCATCTGTACGGAGATAATCAAAATTCAGGTAGGTGGAGACTGAAAATCCAAACCGGAGCATTTTTTCCGATGATCGCGTAAATCCTAATACGTATATGATGTGTACAAGATGCATTGGTATTGCTTTGAGAACACGGAGCTCTAAGTACTAGTTCTACACAGGAACATGTTTACAGTATATCGGTGCTATACCTCGGACACGTATATTTCGAAGAGCATTTTTTTTTTGCGAAATTAGCATGGGTATCACACCCGAACTTAATTGTATCCAACAACTGTCTCTTTCATATGGAAAAAAAACAATGATAAAACGGGACCACATTTTCGTGATATGCTTCACTGCTATGTCTTCATATTTAATATGATAAACCAGGAATTAATGCAAGCCATAACAATAGAAAAATAAACATAAAACCTACATGGGAATGGAAGATTTGTTATAAAATAACTGATGTATTTTATTCTGTGATAACACAGAGTTCACTGACATGATAATAGTTAAAAGAAAATTATCTTGTTTCCATATCACTACAGTTCGCTAAAGATCTCTTTTCCAAATTATTACAGTTTGCTAGAGATATAATAGGTTAGAACATTTTCTTGCATATCCCTAATCTTTTATGTATAATTAAGTGAAAAAAGTGTGTTTCGCAATACTGGAGGCGTGCCATAAGTTCTTATCAGCAGGCACAGCATGTGTTTATTTTGACCGGATATATCACCTTTATGTCTCGCCGCTGCCGGTATACCACCCCCAGAGGAGAAGACTTTTGACGTGTACACAGAGTGAATGTTATTTCCGGTACCAAAAGATTACAATTTTTAGCAATAATTTGAAATTCTATTTTAAACACACCAATATTCATAGAATAATAATAAAACTGTTTCCAATCTAGGAATGAGGCACAGAATATATTTCGAAGAGAGAAAAACAATCTTAAATGTACACGATGATGATGATGATAATGATGATACATGTATCAAAAATACATTTGTAAGGGAGTGTGCGGGCACACATGTGTGTGACTTATGGACTTATTTTTATATCACAAATGAGCAAATAATATGGTATTCTTTAAAATATTTTGATTGTTAAAACGGCGAGTAAAATACACAGATTTTAAATAGACTTTTTTTTTAATTTGTTCTTCCGATTGAAACCCATTGTGTCTACAAATCAAAATCTCTGCAAATTAAAATGTGTCTCGAAACCACATACATGATAACATTAATGACCATTAGCTCAAAATATAGGATGAGAGAGAGAGAGAGAGAGAGAGAGAGAGAGAGCGAGAGAGGAGGAGAGATGAATGCATATTTATGCGGAAGACACAGTGAATTAGTGCGGGGATGATACATATGCACACAATATAAATGTTATATCATAAATATTTAATAAAATATTAAATACTTTACATTTAGATAATTTTACAATAAATGATGATATTTCCCTACTTAATAAGAGACAATTAGTTATATATCCTTTACATGTAGTAATGCATGTGTTAGACAATCTGGAAACATGTCTGGAAAGGTGTGAAATAACTTTATACAGTAGATGAACTGGGTGTAGTCAAAATGAGATATAACCGATTTGGCAACTATTTTATTCTTGTACTCGATTAACGAAACAAATCATATTAAGCTGTATACGCATGGCGGCGTATGACATTTCTCACGAATACCCGGTTAAACGGCAGCCTCTTCACTCATGGCATCTTTTTGACAAAGATAGCTTTTCGACCCATGTTAATGTAAATGTATTTAATTGTTTAATTACCAAGGTCAATTTCCAACAACAATTCTTCGGGCTTAGGGCTTTTTAAAACAATAGCGGATTTTCCGAGCTTCTGGTTAAAGTATATGAAAACATATCTATATTAAATCTATATCTATGACAGTTACCTACTTGTAATATATACGAATATTCTAATCAGAAAATAGATACGGTGCTATTCTCCCACACTCACTCGCGTTCTTTTGATATTTGATACATCCAATAGATTATATATACATTTATTTTTGATGGGTTAAATGCAAAGTTTGAAAAATGCCCGAAGATATTGTTTTAATTAGCACAAATGACAGCGTACTAGATATTAGATGATTACTGGTATCATTTGTTTTTTTTAATGTGATTAATATCAAAACACATAATAACAAAGCATAATTAATACATTTTTTTATGAGTCCTCATTAGGAAAAAAAATCAATTTTTCATTACACGTGCTTAGGTTGTTATTGACGGAGACAACAGAGTCCGTAACATTTCTAGAGGAACCGCAATTTAGTTTGTCCCCATTTCCTGTTTCCCGTTTTGTTTATTTCCGCTGTTTATTTCAGATGAAAACATGGCTTGTGATAAATATTGTTACAAGCGGGCCAAGATGGCCCTAGATCGCTCACCTGAGAAAAGTATCATTCATTGCCTGTACAAAAACTTAGATTAAGCCTTTATCCCCCCCCCATTTTCAAATGGTTCAGATATCATCATGACAAACAATCTGACCAAGTTTGAGGAAGATTGGATCAAAATTGTGGCCTCTAGTGTGTAAACATCAAAATTGTTGATGGACGACAAGATTTTTCTAAGATTTGACCTACTGACCTACTTTTTGATCCAACCTGACCCATTTTCGAAAGGGTTCAAGATATCATCAAGACAAACATTCTGACCAAGTTTGGGGAAGATTGGATCAAAATTGTGGCCTCTAGTGTGTAAACAAGATTTTTCTAAGATTTGACCTACTGACCTACTTTTTGATCCAACCTGACCCATTTTTGAAAGGGTTCAAGATATCATCAAGACAAACTTTCTGACCAAGTTTTAGGAAGATTGGATCAAAATTGTGGCCTCTAGTGTGTAAACATCAAATTGTTGACGGACGACGGCCGACGGACAATCAAGTATCCCAAAAGCTCACCCTGAGCTATGCTCAGGTGAGCTAAAAAGCTTGGTTGATATTTCATATTTTTGAACTTATTGTAAAATCTAGTTGTATACAGTTGTAAAAAATGCCATTTATACCGTGCTTATCCTGTATCGTATATCGCATAACATATATCGCAGATCGTAAATCGTATGGTATCAGACAAAGAATGCATCACATCGCATCACATCGTAACGAATCGTAAAGGTAAATCAGACCTGCTATTGCACATCGCATATCGTCCATATTTCTATCGTATTCCAATCGTATTTTTTGACAACTGATACGTTAGCACCACTGTAACTTTCTTCACTGAAGTCCAATTTCAAGAAGCTAGATGCCATTTGAAAGGTCTTGATTTTCTCTACATTTCACAAGCTTTATGTATGAACTTATCTTTAACTTTTTCTAGATATAGACAATTAAAAACTGACAGTATATAACATGTAGTCAACAAGAGGGCCAAGATGGCCCTAGATTGCTCACCTGAGAAAAGTATCATTCATTGCCTGTACAAAACAGATTGCTTTAGAATTAAGATGATGAGGTGAAACAATGTTCAGGGATTTTCTGAACCCATCCACAAAAGATATCATCATGACAAACATTCTGCCAAAGTTTGAGGATGATTGGACCAAAAATGTTGCCCTCAGAGTATAAACAAGATTTTTCTAAGATTTGACCTACTGACCTACATTTCTGTCCAGCCCCACCCATTTTCAAACTGGTTCGAGATATCATCATGACAAACAATCAGACCAAGTTTGAGGAAGATTGCATCAAAACTTTGGCCTTTAGTGTGTAAACAAGATTTTTCTAAGATTTGACCTATTGACCTACTTTTCGGTCCGGCCCGGCCCATTTTCGAACTGGTTCGAGATATCAAGACAAACATTCTGACCAAGTTTGAGGAAGATTGGATTAAAATTGTAGCCTCTAGTGTGTAAACAAGATTTTTCTAAGATTTGACCTACTGACCTATTTTTTGATCCAACCTGACCCATTTTCAAAAGGGTTCAAGATATCATCAAGACAAACATTCTGACCAAGTTTGAAGAAGATTGGATCAAAATTGTGGCCTGTATCAAAAGCCGTCTGAAGATCTATTAAAACCATTCCTACATAATTACCTTTGTCATTCTGCATTCTGATATAATCTGTCAAATTATAGACAGGTATCAGTAGAGAACCCCTTTCTAAAACCAGATTGGAATTCATACAATAGATTATTATCCACTGAGTTCTTTTCTATTTGGTCATAGACAACACCTTAAAATATTTTGGAAATAACAGAAATATTGACACAGGTCTGTTGTTACTAACTTCTGTTTTGTCATTTTTCTTAAACATAGACACAATTCTTGCTGATTTTAGGTCATCAGGCACTATACCTTGTATAAATTGAGAAAAATTAATAACATAAGTTGAAGGGCATGCTATAATGGATGCACTGTCTCTCACAAAGCGAAACTGACTAGGCCAGAATATCCCCACCATCACTAGGCCACCATCACTAGGCCAGAATATCTCCACCATCACGCACAATATATTGGATAGGGGGGAAAAAACTGACTGGTCCAGAATTTTTCTCACTTCATGCTCAATCTACATGACAGGGGGGAAAAAATGACTGGTCAAGACTTTCCCCACCATCAAGAACAATCTAAATGACAGGGGGGAAAAAACTGACTAGGCCAGAATTTCCCCACCATCAAGCACAATATATAGGATAGGGGGGAAAAAACTGACTGGTCCAGAATTTCCCCTCCATCAATACAATGTAAATGACAGGGGGGAATAAACTGACTAGGCCAGAATTTCCCCACCATCAAGCACAATATATTGGATAGAGGGGATAAAACTGACTGGTCCAGAATTTTCCTGACTTCATTCTCAATCTACATGAGAGGGGGGAAAAAACTGACTGGTCAAGACTTTCCCCACCATCAAGAACAATCTTAATTACAGGGGGGAAAAACTGTCTAGGCCAGAATTTCCCCACCATCAAGCACAATATATAGGATAGGGGGGAAAAACTGACTAGGCCACAGTTTCCCCACCATCAAGCACAATATATTGGATAGGGGGGAAAAAACTGACTAGGCCAGAGTTTCCCCACCATCATGCACAATATATTGGATAGGGGGGGGGAAAAACTGACTGGTCAAGACTTTCCCCACCATCAAGAACAATCTAAATGACAGGGGGAAAAACTGACTAGGCCAGAATTTCCCCACCATCAAGCACAATATATTGGATAGAGGGGGAAAAACTGACTGGTCCAGAATTTCCCCACCATCAATACAATCTTAATGACAGGGGGGAAAAAACTGACTAGGCCAGAGTTTCCCCACCATCAAGCACAATATATTGGATAGGGGGGAAAAAACTGACTGGTCCAGAATTTCCCCACCATCAATACAATGTAAATGACAGGGGGAAAAAAACTAACTTGGCCAGAGTTTCCCTACCATCACACACAATATATTTGATAGGGGAGAAAAAACTGACTAGGCCAGAATTTCCCCACCATCACGAACAATATATAGGATAGGGGGGAAAAACCTGACTGGTCCAGAATTTCCCCACCATCACGCACAATATATTGGATAGGGGGGAAAAAACTGACTAGGCCAGAATTTCCCCACCATCACGAACAATAAATAGGATAGGGGAGAAAAAACTGACTGGTTCAGAATTTCCCCACCTCAGAAACCTTAAAAAAAAATTAAACAAGAGGGCCATGATGGCCCTGGATCGCTCACCTGAGTACCATTGCTACAACTGATTACAAGGTTTTTAAACAGACAAGAATTCTGATATAACTCAATCTTAAACATTTTAGCCCTGACAATACTACACACCAAATATATAAGCACTGGGCCTTATGGTTTCAGAGGAGAAGACTTAGTGCGGGGTCATTTATCTCCAAAGGGCCACCATTTTGAAAATCTTGTAATAACCATAGATGATGCTCATACCAAATATCTAACTCTAGGCCTTATGGATTCATAGAAGAAGATTTTTAAAGATTTTCCTATATAACTCTATGTAAAACAAGTGACCCCTGGTGCGGGGTCATTTATCACCATAGGGCTATGATTTGTACAATCTTGGTAAATACCAAATATCTAATCTCTAAGCCTTATGGATTCATAGAAGAAGATTTTTAAAGATTTTCCTATATAACTCTATGTTAAACAAGTGACCCCTGGTGCGGGGGCATTTATCACCATAGGGTCATGATTTGTACAATCTTGGTAATAAACCATAAGATGATGCTTCATACCAAATATCTAATCTCTAGGCCTTATGGATTCATAGAAGAAGATTTTTAAAGATTTTCCTATATAACTCTATGTAAAACAAGTGACCCCTGGTGCGGGGTCATTTATCACCATAGGGCTATGATTTGAACAATCTTGGTAATGAACCATAAGATGATGCTACATACCAAATATCAAAGCTCTAGGCCTAATGGATTCATAGAAGAAGATTTTTAAAGTTTTTCCTATATAACTCTATGTAAAACAAGTGACCCATGGTGCGGGGTCATTTATCACCATAGGGTCATGATTTGTACAATCTTGGTAATGAACCATAAGATGATGCTTCATACCAAATATCTAATCTCTAGGCCTTATGGATTCATAGAAGAAGATTTTTTAAACATTTTCCTATATAACTCTATGTAAAACAAGTGACCCCTGGTGGCGGGGGCATTTATCACCGTAGGGCTTTGATTTGAACAATCTTGGTAATGAACCATTAGATGATGCTACATACCAAATATCTAAGCTCTAGGCCTTGCAGTTTTGCAGAAGAAGATTTTCAAAGTTTGCATTTTTAAAATCTATTTTTAGCTCCTGTGACCTACTTTTTTAACCAATCTGAATAATTTGTACAACTTTGATAGAGGGCATCATAAGGATGATTCCTGTGAAGTTTGGTCAAAATCCCTTCAGCGGTTCATGAGGAGATGTTGTTTAAAGCAAATTGTTGACGACGGACGGACGCACGCACGCACGGACGACGGACGACGGACGACGGACAAAAGGCGATCACAATAGCTCACCATGAGCACGTTGTGCTCAGGTGAGCTAAAAAGAGGGGGGAAAAAAAACTGACTGGGTGGGGAAAAACCTGACTAGTCAGTTTCTTCCCCGAGGAAAAACTTGACCAGTCAGTTTCTTCCCCGGGGAAGAAACTGACTGGGGAAAAACTTGACTGTTACACCGGTAAAATTTAGATATAAAATTTTCTCCAAAATAGTTTAAAGCTTTACACAGCTTTGAAACAAGATTAGCAGCAACAGTGGAATAAAACACATTGAATATTTCAGAAACTTTCAGTTTATCAATGCACACTGAAACTAGGATAAATAAATGTGTTTGCCATACCTCATCCGCTAGACGTAACAACATGCGCAGGAATCTAGCCAGATGCATCTGTCGTGCAGACAATTCACCCCTCCCTGAATAGTCAGTCCGATACAAGGCTGTTGCACTGTCCACTATCAGAAGGGCATATCTGGAAAGAGAGATTGATAGTTGTAACACTAGGATATTTTTTTAAAGGTACAGTCAGGATACATCTTGGTAGCAGAAGGGGAAAAGAAAAGTTAAAAAAAAAAGAAAAAAAAAAAGAGTGCTGGTTATTCTGACTGTTTGATTGACATTCTGTGCCAATACACTTTATAACGAAGTTTGGTAAAGATAGGTTCACGCTTATAAATATTTACTTAAACCTGGTTAGAATTAGGAAATATTAAACAAAAGACTACAAAATAATATAATTTTTATATGGTTAGAACTCAAATTATATGGGGAAATAAATTAATCATGCATAAAGGTAAATATTTATTATTTACACACTGGATAAAGTCAGGGCATATCTTTATAACTGATATTATATCAGCAAAAGGAGAAATCAAAGCAAATATAATACTACAAAAATTAACAAGAGCTGTCAGAGGACAGCACGCTCAACTATTCAAAATGCTTGTTGGTAAATCAAATGAAATCTATTTCAATTCTTGCCCTTCACATACCCTGTACATAATAATAGTCAAAAATGATATACCTTGATAGTCTGATACCCCTTAATATTTTTATGATGTCTAAAATCAATCCCATGCCTAGTTACTGAGACATAAGCACAATACCACTGTGCATGCAAAACTTTAACCAAGAATCCAAGTTAGAAAAGGGCTGTAATTTGTATAAAATTCAGTCCAAAAGTTATCCTCCTTAGTTTTCTGATGCCCCTGAAGACACTCCTTAACTTTCTAGTCAATTCCACAAGCAATTTCTGAGATATAAGCTGGATAGTTGCTTGAATGCAAAAATTTAACCAAAATTCTAAGTTAAAAGGGGGTCATAATTTTTAATATATTCCATCAAGTGTTATCTTCCTTAATAGTATGATACCCCTAAACATATTAAAGATTTTTCAAATCAATCCCATGCCTGGACTCTGAGATATAAGCATGAAAGTATCTTGCATGCAAAACTTTAACCAAAATTTCTGAGTTTAAAAAGGGGCCATAACTTGTAATATATTCCATCAAAAGTTATCTACCTTGATAGTATGATACTCCTAAACATATAAAGATGATTCAAATCAATCTCATGCCTGGATACTGAGATATTAGCATGAAAGTAACTTGCATGCAAAACTTTAACCAAAATTTCTAAGCTATAAAGGGGCCATAATTTGTAACATATTCTATCAAGAGTTATCTACCATGAAAGTATGATACCCCTAAACATATTAAAGATGTTTCAAATCAATCCAACACCTGGATACTGAGATATAAGCATGAAAGTACCTGGCATGCAAAACTTTAACCAAAATGTCTAAGTTAAAAAGGGGCAATAATTTGTAACATATTCCATCAAGAGTTATCTACCATGAGAGTATGATACCCCTAAACATATTAAAAATGTTTAAAATCAATCCCATGCCTGGATACTGAAATATAAGCATGAGAGTATCTTGCATGCAAAACTTTAACCAAAATTTCTAAGTTAAAAAGGGGCCATAATTTGTAATATATTCCATCAAGAGTTAGCTACTTTGGTTGTCTGATGCCCCTAAACATATTCATAAACTTTCAAGTCAATACCATGAATGGTTACTGAAATACAAACTATATAGTAGCTTGCACGCAAAACTTTAACCAAATTTTCTATGGCATGCAAAACTTTAACCAAAATTTCTAAGTTAAAAAGGGGCCATAATTCATATTAAATTCAGTCAAGAGTTATCTACCTTGCTTGTCTGATGCCCCTGAACATATTTATAAACTTTCAAGTCAATACCATAAACGGTTATTGAGATATAAGGTTGATAGTAATTTGCACACAAAACTTTAACCAAAAGCTGCAACGCCAACGCCAGGGCGACTACAATAGCTCTCATATTCTTCGAATAGTCGAGCTAAAAATAAAGAATAACTGGCTTTCGGAATTGACAATATTATTAAATGCTATTCCAAAACAATGGTTAGTTATAATAAAAAGAAGAAAAATCAGTAAATACCCAAATTAATACAAGATCTTCTGTGCAAAGTGCAAATATTTCTGGAAATGAGTTTGTAGATAAAAATTTTGTTAAACCATACCTACACAAAAACTGGGAGAGACAATTTAATAAACAAGAGGGCCATGATGGCCCTGAATCGCTCACCTGAGTACCATTGCTTCAACTGATGTCAAGGTTTTTAAACAGACAAGGATTCTGATATAACTTAATATAAAACATTTTACCCCTGACAATACTACACACCAAATATCTAAGCAATGGGCCATATGGTTTCAGAGAAGACTTGGGCGCAGGGTCATTTATCACCGTAGGGCCAAGACTTTGAAAATCTTTGTAATGAACCATTAGATGCTACTACATACCAAAAATCTTTCTGGCCTTTTCATAAAAATTTTTTAATTTTTCTATATAACTCTATGTAAAACAAGTGACCCCTGGTGCGGGGTCATTTATCACCATAGGGCTATGATTTGTACAATCTTGGTAGTGGTCCATAAGATGATGCTACATACCAAATATCTAAGCTCTAGGCCTTGCAGTTTTGCAGAAGAAGATTTTCAAAGTTTGCATTTTTAAAATCTATTTTTAGCTCCTGTGACCTAATTATGCAATGGACCAGAACCATTTATACAACTTTAGTAGAGCTTCATCCAAGGAACATTCCTGCAAAATATTTTTCAAATTGGCCAAGCCGTTTAGGAGGAGATGTTGTTTGAAGCAATTGTTGACGCCGGACGCACACACGGACGCCGGACGCCGGACAAAAGGCGATCAGAAAAGCTCACCTTGAGCACAATGTGCTCATGTGAGCTAAAAAGTTAATTGGAAATCATGGTATTTCATTCTACATAAGGTAATTCCTGATAACACAGTTAAACAGTTTAAATATAAAGCTCTTAACGATCTCACTTCAACACATCTTATCTATTTGACTGGAAGATGAGAGATTCTCCACTTTGCATTTTTTGTAAAGAAATAGAAGATTATGACATTTCTTCATTTCATGCCAATATCTTAAACAGTTCTGGTATACAATTAACAAAAATTTTAAAATAGATTCATGTGAATATAACTTATTAAAAACTATCCTGTGTCAAATTGGATATTGCATATATCAAACTTATTTCATTAGTGAAAGAAGCAAATTTAATAACATTTTAGATTATTTACAAGATTTGATTGTTCTTAAATCATTCTATAATGATAAAAATATAAATACCGCTTTTGTAAAGTCATTTATCTCACATATAGTATAGCATTGTACATTGTATATATCTCTTTTGCTAATATCCTTTATTTTCATTTTTTAACAAAATGTTTGTAAGGTATATGGGGGATGGCTCTCCGACCCCCTTATATCTATGATGGAGATAATAAATGGGTCACCTCTGAGTGACTTGGAAAAAAAAAAAGAAAAAAGTTTTACACTTGTCAGTGTTAGAGTGTAGACACTGTTAACTTTTTCAATTTTTTCAATTCAATTGCCATATCACTGGAGTGTCTGAGATATTTTGACTGG
Organism: Solen grandis; assembly: GCA_021229015.1. Classification (NCBI taxonomy): domain Eukaryota; kingdom Metazoa; phylum Mollusca; class Bivalvia; order Adapedonta; family Solenidae; genus Solen; species Solen grandis. Next base: position 4,038,860 of record CM037779.1, read on the forward strand.
TTATCACACTTCGCTAAATATTGTACCCACACACATTGTGACCAACTTTGGTAAAGATCTTTTCACATCTCTTCGAGTTATGGAGCAGACACTGTTAAACTAGCCATTTTTCATCAATTCAAGGGGCAAAACTCCTAAGCAGGGCCTGCAATTAGCCAAAAGTCTGGGCTTCCATGGATCAAAAACTGGAAATCGAAAACAAGCAAGCTGTCCATAAAACAGCATCCTCGACTATTCGAATGCTGGTCAATAAAAGTAAATTCTGCAATTAAAGGCAAAATGAGAATCTCTGTATACCATAGAGCAAAAAACATGTGCTCAAAGTTTTAAAGCAATATCTCAAAAATTTTAGTGAAAAAGTCAGTTAGAACAAAAAGATTAAGTCAGAAAAAGAGGAAAAATGATGTCAAAATCCAAGACAGAGTTATGTACTCTTGCAATGTACAAGTAGGGATGATGGTCATTAACAGGTATTCAAAGTTTCAAAGCAATATCTCAAGCAGTTAAGCGAAAAAAATGAGATCCTTTATAAACAAGAGGGCCATGATGGCCCTGAATCGCTCACCTGAGTACCATTGCTTCAACTGATGTCAAGGTTTTTAAACAGACAAGGATTCTGATATAACTTAATCTAAAACATTTTACCCCTGACAATACTACACACCAAATACCTAAGCAATGGGCCATATGGTTTCAGAGAAGACTTGGGCGCAGGGTCATTTATCACCGCAGGGCCAAGACTTTGAAAATCTTTGTAATGAACCATTAGATGCTACTACATACCAAAAATCTTAGCTCTAGGCCTTATTGATTCATAGAAGAAGATTTTTTAAGATTTTCCTATTTAACTCTATGTAAAACAAGTGACCCCTGGTGTGGGGTCATTTATCACCATTGGGCTATGATTTGTACAATCTTGGTAGTGGCCCATAAGATGATGCTACACCAAATATCTAAGCTCTAGGCCTTATGGATTCATAGAAGAAGATTTTTTAAAGATTTTCCTATATAACTCTGTGTAAAACAAGTGACCCCTGGTGCGGGGTCATTTATCACCATAGGGCTATGATTTGTACAATCTTGGTAGTGGCCCATAAGATGATGCTTCATACCAAATATCTAAGCTCTAGGCCTTATGCATTCATGGAAGAAGATTTTTTAAGATTTTCCTATATAACTCTATGTAAAACAAGTGACCCCTGGTGCGGGGTCATTTATCACCATAGGGCTATAATTTGTACAATCTTGGTAGTGGCCCATAAGATGATGCTACATACCAAATATCTAAGCTCTAGGCCTTATGGATTCATAGAAGAAGATTTTTTAACATTTTTCTATATAACTCTATGTAAAACAAGTGACCCCTGGTGCGGGGTCATTTATCACCATAGGGCTATGATTTGTACAATCTTGGTAGTGGCCCATAAGATGATGCTTCATACCAAATATCTAAGCTCTAGGCCTTATGGATTCATAGAAGAAGATTTTTTAAATTTTCATTTTTAAAATCTATTTTTAGCTCCTGTGACCTAATTATGCGATGGACCAGAACCATTTATACAACTTTAGTAGAGCTTCATCCAAGGAACATTCCTGCAAAATATTTTTCAAATTGGCCAAGCCGTTTAGGAGGAGATGTTGTTTGAAGCAATTGTTGACGCCGGACGCACGGACGCACGCACGGACGACGGACGACGGACGCCGGACAAAAGGCGATCAGAAAAGCTCACCTTGAGCACGTTGTGCTCATGTGAGCTAAAAACAAGAGCACCACATGCGGGTGCCAACGCTTGTCTGTTTTTGCCAACGTTACACATTTTTGTTAAACACTTAAAAAAGTTAACCTTGAAAATCACAACTAAAACAGTAAGCCTTTAAATGCAAAGTTGAAGTACCATACCCTTTAAATTTGACGTTTGACCTTGAAGGATGACCCTGACCTATGCATGGAATAAAATGTATACAACACAAAGATGTAAAATATGTAAACAAAAAATCACAATTGCTAATCCATTGCGTTTTTGATAATCAACACAATACTGTAAAATTTGAAAGCATTTAAAAAAAAAAAAAAAATTTATCTGCCTCAAGATCATGACCAATATCACACCTGCACAGGTTCATATGATGACAAACCATTATACAAACTTTTTTAAACAAAAAAAATATATTGAAAAATGACAAAGAAATATCTATTATAAAACTTGTCCAAAGTTATGGCAAAATAAGTTCAAAGGTCAAGGTTGATAGATAAAATTTAGGTATATCTGAAAAACCATTGTCATGATGAATACGCATACCAAATATAAAAATTGTTTCCCAAATAGTAAAGAAATTACAGCCAATGATAAAGTTTTTTTGTTAAATATTTTAAACAAGAGGGCCAAGATGGCCCTTGGTCGCTCACCTGAGAAAGATGATTGCTTAAGAAATAAAGATGCTTGAGTGTAAAAGTGAAATCTGGCTTTTTTTATGGTGAAATGGGCATAACTCCTAAATTTACAAGTCAATATCAGTTATAATTGAACCCGATTGTGAGATTATGGGCATAAACATTGTCTTAAAGTTTAAAAATGATTGTTAAAAAAATGAAGTTGGTAGAGTGTAAACAAAGTGAAATATGGCTTTTTTTAATTTTAAAAGGGGCATAACTCCTGACCTAATGTTCCGATATCAGCCATAATCGAACTTGGCCGAGATTTTATGGTTATAAACATTGTTTTAAAGTTTGAAGATAATTGCTCATAAAAATGAAGATGCTAGAGTGCAAACGAACAAATTGTGGACGACGGACGACGGACGGACGGACGGACTGACGGATGGACGACGGACATTCATCGATCCTAAAAGCTCATCCTGAGCACACGTGCTCAGGTGAGCTAAAAAATAGGTCAAAGATTAAAGGTCAAGGTCAAAAGTCTAAAAGTGTAACATTGATGAAAAGGAATTGCCACAAGGAATTCACATGTGAAATATCAGTGCCCTGTTTGGTAATGGTTCTGAAATGACAGGTGTTTTAACGTTTTCAAAAAGTACAGCAAAAATAGGTCAAAGGTCAAGGTCAAGGTTGATAGATGAAATGTTGAGGTATATCTGAACAGCCCTTGCAAAGATGAATATGAAGACCAAAAATGAAAGTTGTATATGGAATAGTAGAGAAGTTATGGCCAATGTTAAGATTTTGGACGACGCCTGATGATGACGACAACGCGGACGCTGGAGTTACGACAATACCTCGTATATTTTTCATCGCAAAACATACGAGCTAAAAGGACATTACCATTTTAAAATTCATGACAGAGCTTGACCCCCCAACACAGGTATGCAATTTCATGCGTGAATTATGAGGGACATCCATGGAAAAAAATTGTAGATAATAGTAATATTAAACAAAAGTTTTAGCATTATTTTAAGTCCAAAAAGGCCCATAGATATGCAAAAATATTTGGAAGAGTTACTGTTCCTGTTTCTACTTTGAAGTTTGAGGGACATCCATCGAGTAAAAGTGGCAAATAATGGCAATGTTAAACATAACTTTTACATTTTTTTCAAGTTCAAAAAGGACTATAAATATGCAAAAAATTGGAAGAGTTACTGTCCTTGTTTCTACTAGTTGGTCTGATGATGATCAAGGCATGTGTGAAGTCTGAGAGACATCCATTGAGCAAAACTGGAGATAATGGCAATGTTAAACAAAAGTTAACATTTTTTCGAGGTCTAAAAAGGGCCATAAATATGCAAAAATATTTGGAAGAGTTACTGTTTCTTTTTCTACTGTTTGGTCTGATGATGATAAACACATGTGTAAAGTTTGGGGGACATCTGTTGAGTAATAGTGGAGATAATGGCAATGTTAAACAAAAGTTAACATTTCTTGGGACGAGATGCTGACGTGGACGCTGACACCAGGGTGACCCCAATAGTTCATCCTATTCTTCGAATAGGTGAGCTAAAATTTAGGAAGTCCCAGATACACTGGTACTGCTCTATTGTTATAGAAATCATTATTAATATCTTTGTATACTGCAAGTCATTAAATGTGTATATGTTTTAATATTAATTTTTTTATTCATTTCTTAAATGTCTGTGTTAAATAGATAATACTGTATTAATCTATAGTTTCTTCAGTTTTATCATTCTGATAAGTTCTGTATGCATGCAGTTATTCATATTTGATGAAAATGCATTATTATTTAATTCACAGTACACTATTTTTCTTTGAAATAAAAAAGAACAAAACACAGTTATGTTCCATTTAAAAATTATTTTGCACTACCATTTTTTTCTTTCTTTTTTTCTTCTAATTTACTAAAAACAGATGACAAGATATTAAAGAATACATTCAAATACAAGATGGCCAAGATGGCCCTTAAGACACTCATCTGAGAAAAACTGCCTTCATTGCCTGTACAAGTTACTACATTATAGCATAGTTATTCTGAATACATAATCCATGAGATCATTTCAATTCCACAAACTAAACAGTGCTTGTGGTCAAAATTTGAAGTCTAACTTGACTGAGAGATTATGGGTTTGGGCTGCTATCAGCCATAATCAAATTTGGCCGAAAGAATATGGCTATAAACATTGTTCCTGAGTTTGAAGATGATTACTTAGGAAATTAAGATGCTAGATTGCAAACAAAGTGAAATCTGGCATTTTTTTTAAAATAACAAAAGGGGCATAACTCCTGAGTTAATTGGCTGATATTAGCCATAATCAAACTTGGCCAAAAGAATATAGCTATAAACATTGTCATAGAGCTTGAAGATAATTGCTTAAGAAATGAAGATGCTAGAGTGCAAACAAACTGAAATCTGGCATTTTTTAATATTGAAAGGGGCATAACTCCTGACCTAATCGGCCCATATTAGCCATAATCTAAGATGGCCAAGGTATTATGGTAATAAATATTGTCATAAAGTTTGAAGATGATAGCTTGAGAAATGAAAATGCTAGAGTGTAAACAAACTAATTGTGGATGACGGACGGACAACGGACATTCATCGATCCTAATAGCTCATCCTGAGCACATGTGCTCAGGTGAGCTAACAATGACTCAAGTAGGTAAAAAGATGAAAATTTGTAAACTACAAAAATATAGCACTAGGTTACACAAATCTTTCTTAGCTACCAATGATTCAGATTGGCAGTGGGCATCGGCAATTCGCCGATAAAAATACAAATGGCAGATTTTTTTCACAGAAAATATGATTAAGCTGTAAAAGATAATTAATATTACCATAAAATATACATTCATCAACTGGTTCAAAAAAATTCTAGGAGTTGCATGCAATCTTTAAACATACCTATTAGAGAGCACAATATGCTGAATCTTTATTTTGATTTTTTTTTTCTTTTAAGAAAAAAGCTTGAATGAAATCTAAAATTGCAGTTGCGATTTCACTGGTTTTCGCAAAAGCAATTCCATTCAGTTTACAAGTTGCATGATTCAAATAATAATATATATATCTTCATTACACAGGCTTGCTGAATGCTGTTAACAATGATCTTTCAAATATTTGGTCACAATGTTTAAGCATACTCTTAACCAATTGAATATGTTGTTGAATACCTGTCAGTTATGTATTCCCAAACTTTAAATCTTTTTTTTACTGAATCTGGTTAGTGCATTTTGCTAAATTTTGTGTGTTGCTTTACGAAGTCAACAAACGATAACTGTAGATGACACAATCATGAAAATATGAAAAGACACACAACAATGCATCTTGACATTATAGCGCATTAATGTTGCGATGACTTAGAAAAATTTGTTCACAAAATATCGAATCTTGAGCGCTATATTAAATTGTGTGTCGCATCACATTGTCACGTGTTATGTCATAATGTTGTGTTAATATTGTGCTTCACATGGAAGGGGATGCACAACAATGTACCACGACACATGACAATGAGACATGATGTACAACAATGAAACACAACATTCAACATTATAGCATACAAATGTTGTGGAATATCATAGAGTATGTCATGTTACACAGTTAAATATTGACAGCACACAACAATATGAAATGATGCAAGAAAATGTGACGACATTACAGCATGCAAATATTGTGTGTCCACTAGTGTGCTACTCATTAGTCTGTGTTTCAGCAGATTTATATGTCATCATTTTCACTTATAAAACATTACTTGATCACCATGTAAATAGACACCTGTAAACACTTGACAATTGCATACTATAATGCCTAATGTCATGTAGCATTGTTGTTTATCACATTGCAATGTCAAGAATTGATTTATAATGCTGAGTGTTGCAATTAAACTGTAACCAAACACAAACATTCCACATTTGTTTGCTAAAATGTTGAGTGTCAAGTTGCATTGTGTCGTGTTGTTTTATATTGCCATGTGCCATTTACAATTGTCGTCCATCGACCTTTCCATGCATTCCAAATATTTGCTTGCAATGAATGAACATAAGTTACACTATACACAATTTCAGTGAATGCTGATGACTACCACTTTTTAATTATGTTAAAGCAAGCTTGCTAACTACTTTTTGTAAGACGTGTCAAGTTGTTAGATGTAAAATCATGATTTTTCAGATATGTGGTTGCAGTGTATAAACTGCTTTTCATAAGATAGACCCTTTTTCTTATTTTCAAATAACCATGATCTTTCAAGCTTAAAAACTAATTTTCATAAGATTTAACCCTTTCCTTCATATAGACTCATTTTGACGTACTCAATAGGTACCACATAAAGCCTGATCTGCAGAAAACCACAGTTAAACCTTACCAAATTTAATTATTAAGTCCTCATTTCCAGACCACTGAGGAGCAGCGAACGGCATAAGTTACTCGCAGGCTGATCTGGTTTTATGCTGTTCGCATAGGTCTTTTCATGGTTTTCTCTATGAGGGAAAGGGTTAACAAATATTATATGTGAATAACAACAACTTCTTCCAACTAGAAATGTGTCCAGAGGACACAGATGCCCATTGCATTTTCCAAAACAAAGATCAACACCCAGGAGCGCAAACATGTCCTGAGTAACATATCCATGAGGTTTCAAGTCTGTAGTACAAATATTTTCAGAGTTATGTGCGTCACAAGCATAAAATTCAATATTTTTCAAAAACAAAGGCCCATAACTTTGTCAAATTCAAAGGTGTTTTGATGAAAATTCCCAAATGCACAAGTTCATGTCCTGAATAATATATTCATGATGTATAGTACTGTAGCACAAACACTTTCAGAGTTATGTATGTCACAAAGTTTTTGGATGGACGAATGTACATATGTATGGACAAAGGCAAATCTATAATTATGCCCCCCACCCACCCCATTTTTGGTGGGGGTAAAAAAATGTGTTTGCAATAATTTTTACACAATACACAAATTTGCTAAATACAATGAGGAAATGTGAGGATCAGGGTCTCAAGCATTCTCAAGTTATTGATCAGAAATGATTTTCTTACTGAAGGTCACAAGGTGACCTTGATTTTTGACCTATTGACCCAAAAATCATTAGGGGTTATCTACCAATCATGACCAAACAACCTATCAAGTTTAAGGAATATGATCTAAAGGTATTAACTGGAAACAATTCTCACATTCAAGGTCACTGTGACCTTGGCCTTTGACTTGAAATCAATAGGAGTTATCTACTAATAATAACAAAACACCCTATTACGTTTGAAGAAGTTTCACATTCAAAATCAATGACCTAGTAACTCCAAAAGCAAAAGGGGCCATTTTCTTGCCATGATTTAACTCCCCCTAAAAAGAGGGAAATAGGTTTAAGGGTTCTCAAGTAGTTGATCAGAGACAAAGTGGACTGATAGATCAACATTTGCAAAACAATAAACCCCCTTTTCTTCAAAGGGGTGTAACAAAATGGAGTTGCAGTTGTCAAAGAAACAGGTTGTTATCCATGTTGGTTGGATAACGAAATTGCAAAGCACAAATGGAAAGTTCATACCAGTATCACAATAAAAGCATTCAGAAATAAATACATTTTTTTCAAAAAAATTGACATTTAGTAAATCACAATAAATAAACAGACATTGTCTTGTACATGGCATGTACATGTACGAGGGCGAATCAATAAATAACCAGCCTATGACATCTCCGATCAACTGAGACATCCATGATTTTCACGCATTGTTTCAATACATATACTATACCTGTGTACAAAACTACACATGTATACGGTCATTTGTTTGTCAGATATTGAATGTCAAACATGGCTAGTGATGTAAAAGCAAGCTTTTCATCAAAAGTGGAGTACCGTGCTGTAATTCGGTACTTGCATTTAAAAGGTAAAACTGGTAAGGACATACATGCTGAGTTAGTTGATGTGTATGGGTCTTCTGCACCATCTTATTCTCAAGTTAAATTCTGGGTTGGGGAGTTTAAACGCGGTAGAACGTCTTTAGAAGATGAAGCCAGGTCCGGACGCCCAGTTGATGCCACCGACGAAGAAATGTGTAATAAAGTCAGAGATCTAGTATACTCAGATAGGCGAAGTCAGGTTGAAGAAATAGCACAGGCATTAGGCATTTCACATGATACCATTTCAACAATCTTGCATGATCGTTTAGGGATGTGCAAGCTTACAGCCTGTTGGGTCCCAAATCCCTTAGCAATGAGCAAATGGCAATGAGAGCATTAGTATGCAGTGCGTTGTTGAAGCGTTTGAGGTCAAAAGATGAATTCCTTTTGCGTCTAGTTACTGTGGATGAGAGTTGGGTGCATTATTATGAACCAGAAAATAAAGCCCAGAGTCGTCAGTGCGTAGGGCCGGGATCCCCAAGGCCAAAGAAGTTCAAGACTCAACCATCTGCTGGCAAAGTGATGGCCACAGTATTTTGGGATACAAAGGGCGTTATTTTGTTGGACATTTTACCCAAGAGAAGTACAATCACCGGAGCATACTATGCAAACTTGCTAGACCAGCTGAGGAACGCCATCCGTGAGAAACGCCGTAGTAAACTCTCCAAAGGTGTTTTGCTGCAACAGGACAATGTAAGAGTCCATACTTGTAAAGTTGCAATGGATGCTGTAGAGCGAAATGGGTATGAATTAATACCGCACCCTGCCTACTCATCAGACCTGGCTCCTAGCGACTTCTTCCTTTTTCCAAATTTGAAAAAGGATATACGTGGACGTCATTTCCGGTCTGACGAAGAAGTTGTGGCAGCAGTTGAGGAGTGGTTCCATGAAAAGGACCCTGACTTCTTCACTTCTGGGCTGATGGCATTTGAACAACGTTGGTCCAAATGCATAGCCCTGGAGGGAAATTATATTGAAAAAGAAGAGGTAGATCTCAACCTGAATAGATTAGGCTGGTTATTTATTGACTCGCCCTCGTATGTCTTTTCTTGTCATGTAAATGAGAACATCTTATCATTTATACTGTGTGCATGATGTTTCTTTAAGTAAAATTCCTATTACTTTCAACATAGATCAGTTTTCACATTGGAGGCTCAGTGACATCCTCTGGACAACATTAAGAGGGCAACTTTTACTTCCTCTGACAAGGAGGCCAGATTACATAAAACAATTATTGATAATTCAAGTTTTTCACTTAAACTTTACATATTTTCTGTGGATATATTATAAAGCCAATATGGAAGTGGTCTGATGGTAACTCGGTGAATTATAGAAATAATCTATTATACAGTAGTCCAAAATAACTTTTCCGTGCTTATGCTTTGGTTGTAGAAAATACATAAGTCTCTGTGTTAATGTGAAATAAATATATTTCAACACAAATATATCCAAACAATTAGTAATATACAGTATTCTGTATAAATTTATATCACAATATTTGACATCAAATATGTAAAGATTGCTACGGAGGTTAAAACTAGAATTCTCTTTCTTTTATATTCAAAATCAACAAATATCATAACAAATAATACAGAATAAAAGAGATATGCCAATCATGCCTCAGTAGGGGAAGTTACTGGAAAGCCATAAAACTGACAAAACTTATCATGCCGCTATATAGATGACTAAAGGTATAATCAATGAAGCCATTAAAGGTGTCAGACACTGTAATTGCAATAAACTAATCAGTCATGACATGTGCCAGATATTTCAAATATGAAAAGAATTTACATCTAGATACTATACTTATTCAAGAAACACAAAATTAGTGAAATATAAATGAAACTTGATAAACATAATTTGTATGAACATAATAATATTAATCATGGAAATATGTAATGATTTAAATATACAAATGTCACAGACCTACATTACTTCATATATACCAACATTTAAATAACTAATTGAATGGTGTATAAGACATTTAACGAAGACAGACAGACAGACAGACAGACAGTGAGGAGAGAAAGAGAGAGAGAGATGAAAGAAAAATACAGTTGTGCAAATAATTTGGCTGAAGAATTAACCACTACAACATACATTTCCGGCCCATAAAAGATTGCATCCCGCAAGATGAACATTTAAACATGTTTGATATGAGTATATAACAAGGGTCAGGACTGCCACAAAATATGCCCATCACAGTATGGGGACTCTCAGAAATAGCTCAGAGAAACAAGCTATTCTCTCCTAAATCCCATTTGTTAATGAATGTTACTTATTAAAACAATCATGTTGAAAGTTTGACAAGGATTGGTCTAATGGTATTGAAGTCAGAGCCCAGACAATCACAATTTCAAGTATTTTGTGTACGTCAAGGGCCTTAACTTCTAAATCATTCACGCGATAATGCTTGATATCGAACTCATCCGTGATATTATGGCCATGCACATGTGTGAAAAGTTTGAAAAGGATTGGGCTAACGGTATTGAAGTTAGAGCCCGGACAATCACAATTTCAAGTATTTTGTGTACGTCAAGGGCCATAACTTCTAAGTCATTCACGCTATAATGCTGAATATCGAACTTATCCGCGATTTTATGGCCATGCACATGTGTGGAAAGTTTGAAAAGGATTAGTCTAATGGTATTGAAGTTAGAGCCCGGACAATCACAATTTCAAGTATTTTGTGTACGTCAAGGGCCATAACTTCTAAGTCATTCACGCGATAATGCTGGATATCGAACTTATCCGAGATATTATGGCCATGCACATGTGTGAAAAGTTTGAAAAGGATTGGGCTAACGGTATTGAAGTTAGAGCCTGGACAATCACAATTTCAAGTATTTTGTGTACGTCAAGGGCCATAACTTCTATGTCATACACGCAATAATGCTGGATATCGAACTCATTCGCGATATTATGGCCATGCACATGTGTGAAAAGTTTGAAAAAGATTGGACTAACGGTATTGAAGTTAGAGCCCGGACAATCACAATTTCAAGTATTTTGTGTACGTCAAGGGCCATAACTTCTAAGTCATTCACGCGATAATGCTGGATATCGAACTCATCCGAGATATTATGGCCATGCACATGTGTGGAAAATTTGAAAAGGATTGGGCAAACGGTATTGAAGTTAGAGCCCGGACAACAAATGTTCCACGCCCGCCCGCACGCCCCCCGTGAGTGTTCACATAATACGCCCCATCTTAAGATGGGCGTATAAAAATGATATACCTTGATAGTCTAATACCCCTAAATAGGTTTATGAAGTCTAAATCAATCCCATGCCTTATTACTGAGACATAAGCATATTAATACTGTGCATGCAAAATTTTTACCATTTCCCTCATAGAGAACACCATGAAAAGACCTATGCGAACAGCATAAAAGCAGATCAGCCTGCGAGTAACTTGCAGGCTGATCAGGTTTTATGCTGTTCATTGCTCCTCAGTGGTCTGGAAATGAGGATTGTGTAAATAAATTTGGTAAGGTTTAACTGTGGTTTTCTGCAGATCAGGCTTTATGTGATACCTACTGAGGGCGTCAAAATGAGTATATATGAGGGAAAGGGTTAACCAAGTATCCAAGTTAAGATACATAATTTGTATAAAATTCAGTCCAAGAGCTATTCTCCTTGGTTTTCTGATGCACCTGATCACACTCCTAAACTTTCTAGTCAATACCATAAACAATTTCTGAAATATAAGCTGGATAGTAGCTGGCACGCAAAACTTTAAGCAAAAGGTCTAAGTCAACTAGAAATGTGTCCATAGGACACGAATGCCCCCACCTAAGTGCTTTGTTTGTTGTTGCCTTTAATGTCCCACCGATAGTACAGTGGTCACGCGATTCCTCAATGTGGCAATTCATTGAATACCGGCGATGGCTCGAGCTACAAGCCCGGTCCCTTGATTTAGCCCTTCTTATGCTATATAAATTTATGGGCGATTCTTCAAACATGCGACTTTGGATTCCTCGAGCTTCGTCCTTGGTCCCTAGATAGTATATCCTATATTATTTCTATGCGATTCCTCGAAGTCGATATCAAAACTTACCTATATCTCCTTGACAACCATACTCCGGCCCTATGACCACCTGTAATTAACACCTTGGTCGAGATGGTTTTCTTTTTGTTTTCACACATTGTCAAATCTCCTTAGAGTACATTGGTGAATCGTTATATCATTATGGCCATGTAGAAAGTATTTTCGCACCTACTTATCATGTAACAAACTGTGATGGATCTGCATGGTTAATCATTTGTCATTAAAGGAGCCGATTTTGTTTGTTTGTGTGTTGTTCTTTTTCTCTGTAATCATTAATTTGAAGAACCACGAAATAAGTGTTTATTACAGGAATGTAAAAAGTATGCAACGCCGCCATATACACAAACTAAAACAGGTTTCATTCATATTATCGGTAATAAAAGAACTTATTTCTGACTAATTCTCACGATGAAAGGTATGATCGTGTTATTTTTTTTTTTTTTTTTTGAAACATATATTATGTTTATAAAGTATTATTAAAGGCTAAACGTATCAAAATAATGAATGAAAAGATGACGTTATGGTATCAACAAGTGTAATAAATGTATTGAATTTTGACACATAAATGATTCCTCGAATACGGCGATTCCGTCCGACCTCGAGGAATCGCATTACCACTGTATTTCAGTCTTTTGAAACAGATAAAGTGCTGCCACACTGCAATATCACGCCAATGACATGTGGCATGATACCACAACCAGTCACATTATCCTGACACCGGGCCAACCAGTCCTGGAACCACCCTTATACTGAGCGCCAAGCAAGAGAGCTATACCAGTACCATTTTTATCGACATTGGTATGTCAAGGCCGAGGATCGAACCCACGACCTCCAGCTCCAGAGGCAGATGCTCTAACCACTCAGCCACCAGAGCTGTAATATGATATATGATTCTAGCCAGGAGAAGATGATCAAAGGAAGTAAGTCACAAAAATGTACAAGGGAAAACAACAAAGGGTCATTCAATGCTTTTAATCAAATTAAAAATATACAATATTATCATTTTTGGCCTGCTATAGCCAATTAACATCGGTTGGTTGGTTTTGTTCTCAACCTTTTCATAGCTGCAGTAACTACACCAATATTTTTTCTAGCACTTTTTCAGTATGCATGCAACATGAATATCAACTTTAAAATCAATCCTTGTATTAGTATTCAAGTTATGCTCTGGACTAACTTTCAGAACAAAGGACAATAACTCAAAATTACTTGACTGAGAGTTATGGAACTTAGTCACTGCACTTCTCCTGAATGCATGAAGTATCAACTTTGAATTCAATCCAAGTATTAGTATTCATATTATGCTTTAGACAAACTTTCAGGACAGATGTTCTGACTGAGGGATGGACTGATGTTTGGATGGACAAACGCTAATCTATATGCCGCCACCCCACAATAAGTGGTGGAGGCATAAAATTGTCTACCTATGAAGTTTCAAGTTGATACCTCTAATAGCTTTTGAGTCATGCTCCGGACAAAATTAAAGTATGAAAAATAACAAAGGGCAATAACTCCTAAATCATACAAAATAGAGTTATGGTTCTTGTGCACTGCACTTTTCTTCATCAAGCTCTATCTTCTTATGAAGTTTCGGTACGTATGTGTGCACAGAGGCAAATCTATATGCCCCCCCCCCCCCATAAGTAGTTGGGGCATAAAATGTGGCCCAAATCTGCATTATATTCAGTCAAAAACTATTTGCCATTTCGGTATGATACCATTGAACACATTAAAGAAGTTTCAAACCAAACCCATGACTGGTTACTGAAATATAAGCATGAAATTCCTTGCATGCAAAACTTAAACCAAAATTTCGAAAAAAAAGGCAGTAATATGTAATACATTCCATCAAGTGTTTTCTTCCTCATGCTGAGATATCAGCATGAAAGTTATCTACCTTGATAGTATGATACCCCTAAATGTATTCAAGATAAATCATTGGCATGCCTGGATATTGAGAAATGAGCATGAAAGTACCTTGCATTCAAAACTTTAACCAAAATTTCTAAGATAAAAACATAATTTGCAATTTATTCCATCAAGAGTTATCTACCTTGGTTGTCTGATTCCCCTTAACATATTCATAAACTTTCAAGTCAATAGCATAAACAGTTATTGAGTTATGAGGTAATAGTAACTTGCATGCAAAACTTTTACCAAAGGCTGCAATGCCAACGCCGATGCCAACACCAACGCCGATGCAAGAGTGACTACAATAGCTCTCATATTCGTCAAATAGTCAAGCTAAAAATCATTAGATTTTTAAAAACTGTGGTAAAAAATTTCTTATATCGCAAAAAATGCTTTCTTTAAATGTACAGAATTAAGAGGGCCAAGATGGCCCGGAGTTGCTCACCTGAGAAATATTGCTTTCATTGCGTTTTACATCATAGTCATGCTGAATATAAAATCTATGCAGAAGAACAGCAACATAATTTTTATACCACATAAAAAGTTTACATGAGGCCCAAAAAGCCAAGTTAACCCTATTGTGGAACCAGTTTTGACTCCAGGGCCATGATTTGAAAACTTGTTTCAGGTCCACAAGGCCATGTTACATACCAAATATCTAAACCCATGATTTTAAGGTTTCAGACAAGGATATCTTTTAAAAATCTTTCTTATGTAAGTCTATGTCAAATTAAGTGACCCCTGGGGTGGGGCCAATTTTGACCCATGGGCCATGATTGAACAAACTTGGTAGAGATTCACTAGACAATGCTACACACTAAATATCTTAAGCTCTAGGCCCTGCAGTTTTGCAGAAGAAGATTTTCAAAGTTTGCATTTTTAAAATCTATTTTTAGCTCCTGTGACCTACTTTTTCAACCAATCAAAATAATTTGAACAATCTTGGTAGAGGGCATCAAAAGGAGATTCCTGTGAAGTTTGGTTAAAATCTATTCAGCAGTTAAGGAGATGTTGTTCAAAATTCATGCATTACGGTTCCACTACCTTAAAGCAAATTGTTGATGACGGATGATGGATGGAGGGTGATCCCAATAGAAGATATCCAGAACTCACATAATGGGTTTTTCCATGTAGGTACAAACAAAGTGTTCATGTAATTGTTGCTGAAAAGCATGTGCACAGCACAACAGTAATTCTATTGTTATCCTTTGTGGACCTTTGTTTATTTCTAACGGTAAAATATGTACCTACATGGAACTTGGAAAAACCACTGTATTTGTTATTCCTGAGTAGATCTTTAACTCACCTTGAGCATGTTGTGCTCTGGTGAGCCAGAAATAGGCTGTTGTTCGTATTGCCCATAAAATTTGAGAAATGACCACATTTTTTTAGCTCAATGGCCCTTTGGCTCATAGTTTTCGAAGTCTAGGAAGAACACTGGAGAAGGATACTTGAGGGACAATTACCTTGATTCTGCCATCATGGCCGCTGCCTGAATAAGGAGCTGAGACTGGTGGTCACTGTTGTATGCTCTGGCATAGGCAACATTGTCAAGCACATCACTTCCAGAGAGACCGTACCTAGTGTATACAGAGAAAAATTACAATCATTTAAGTCATTTAAACAAGAGTTGTCCATCAGACAGTTCACTTAACTATTTTAGTGCATGTCTATAAACAAGAGGGCCAAGATGGCCCTGAATCGCTCACCTGAGAAACATTGCCTTCATTGCCAGTTATTGTATTATGAGTCATACTAAAGTCATACATGCAGAAGTACAGCAAGAAAATCTAAATTCCACACAAAAACTGCACCTGCCATCCAAATTTTGATGAGTCTATATACAATCAATTGACCCCTTGGGTGGGATCAATTTTGACACCAGGGCCATGATTTGAACAGATCTGGTTGAGGTCCACTATTAAACATATTAACTCAAGGCTTTGTGGTTTCTGACAAGAAGATTTTTGAAGAGTTTTCTTATACATGTCTACGTAAAATCAAGTAACCCAAGGCGGGGCTAAATTTGACCCCAGGGCTATGATTTAAACCAACTTGGAAGAGGTTCAGGAGAGAGAGAGAAAGAGAGAGAGACACCAATTTTGACCTCAGGGTCATGATCTGAACAACTTTGGTAGAGCTTCATGCAAGGAACATCACAGGCAATTTTCATCAAATTTGGCCCATTGGTTTCGGAGAAGATGTCATTTGAAACAATTGTGGATGACGGACGATGGACAGCCATTGATCCTAAAAGCTCACATGAGCATTACGTGATCAGGTGAGCTAAGAAACAAGAGGGCCAAGATGGCCCTGTGTCGCTCACCTGATTAAGATGGCTGTGTTAGGCAAAATGACAAAAAATCAGGCATCTAAAGTGTTTTTCTAACATTTGACTAAGTGGCCTACATTTTGATCCTACCTGAATTTGCACTCAACTGGGAATTCATGCAGTCATCATTCATATCAAGTTTAATGAAGACTGGGGAAAAAATGTAGGCCTCTGGTGTGTTCACAAGATTTTTCTAAAATTTGCCCTGGTGACCTACTTTTTTTTGACCCTATGTTGCCCCAGTTTTGAATTCATCCGAGATTTGATGTAAACAAACATTCTGACCAAATTTCATGAAGACTGGGCCAAAACTGTTGCCTCTAGAGCGTTAACAAGGTTTTTCTAAGATTTGACCTAGTGACCTTGTTTTTGACCCAACATGACCCAATTTCAAACTCATCCGACAGAGCATAAAGACAAACATTCTAGCAAAGTTTCATGAGGATTGAGCCAAAAATGTGGCCTCAAGCATGTTCATAAGATTTTTCTAAGATTTGACCTAGTGACCTACTTTTTGACCCCACGTGACTTATTATCGAACTCATCCAATATATCATTTAGACAAACATCCTGACCAAATCTATTGAAGATTGGGCTAAAACTGTAGCCTCTAGAGAGTTCACAAGGTTTTTCTTAGATTTGACCTGGTGACCTAGTTTTTGCCCCCTCATGACCCAATTTTAAACTCATCCGAGATATCATGTAGACAAACATCCTGACCAAGTTTCATGAAGATTGGGCCAAAACTGTGGCCTCTAGAGTGTTCACAAGCAATTGTTGACGACGGACGACTGACGACGCACGACGGACAAAAGGCGATCACAAAAGCTCACCCGAGCACAAGTGCTCAGGTGAGCTAAAAAAAATAAATAAAGGGAGATAATCAAAAACCAGACGTGGAAGAATTATGTTTCTCAGTCACTGCACTATTCCTAGTTGTCATCCACTTATATATGAAGTTTCAAGTCAATACCTTGTATAGTTTTCAAGTATAGAGTAAACAAGAGGGCCAAGATGGCCCTGTTTTGCTCACCTGAGTAAGATGGCTGTGTTAGGCATAATGACAAAAAATCTGGCATCTAAAGTGTTTTTCTAACATTTGACTAAGTGACCTACATTTTGATCCTATCTGAATTTACACTCAACTGGGAATTCATGCAGTCATCATTCATATAAAGTTTAATGAAGACTGGGACAAAAATGTAGGCCTCTAGAGTGCTCATAAGATTTTTCTAAAATTTCCCCTGGTGACCTACTTTTTGACCCTATGTTACCCAGTTTTGAATTCATCCGAGATTTGATGTAAACAAACATCTGACCAATTCATAAGTGCAAAACTGTGGTCTCTAAAGTGTTCAAAAGGTTTTTCTAAGATTTGACCTGGTGACTTAGTTTTTCACCCTAAGTGACACAATTTCCAATTCATCCAAGATATCATGTAGACGAACATCCTGACCAAATTTCATGAAGACTGGGCCAAAACTGTTGCCTCTAGAGTGTTAACAAGGTTATTCTAAGATTTTCTAAGATTTGACTTAGGGACCTAGTTATTGACCCAACATGACCCAGTTTCAAACTCATCGGGCATAACATAAAGACAAACAGCCTGGCAAAGTTTCACGAAGATTGGGCCAAAACTGTGGCCTCTAGAGTGTTCACAAGGTTTTTCTAAGATTTGACCTGGTGACCTAGTTTTTGACCCAACGTGACTCATTTTGGAACTCATCCAATATATCATGTAGACAAACATCCTGACCAAATTTCATGAAGATTGGGCCAAAACTGTGGCCTCTAGAGTGTTCACAAGGTTTTTCTAAGATTTGAACTGGTGACCTAGTTTTTGATCCAACATGACCCAATTTCAAACTCATCCAAGATATCATGTAGACAAACATCCTGACCAAATTTCATGAAGATTGGGCCAAAACTGTGGCCTCTAGAGTGTTCACAAGGTTTTTCTAAGATTTAACCTGGTGACCTAGTTTTTGACCCCACATGACCCATTTTCAAACCCAGCCAAGATTTCATGTAGACAAACATCCTGACCAAATTTTATGAAGATTGGGCCAAAACTGTGGCCTCTAGAGTGTTTACAAGGCTTTTCTAAGATTTGACCTGGAGACCTAGTTTTTGACCCTACATGACCCAATTTCAAACTTAACCGAGATATCATGTAGACAAACATCCTGACCAAGTTTCATGAAGGTTGGGCCAAAACTGTGGCCTCTTGAGGGTTCACAAGCAATTGTTGATGACGCAAGATGGACAAAGGCGATCACAAAAGCTCAACCGAGCACAAGTTATTCTCTGGACAGAAATTCATTGTAAAATAAAACAAGAGCCATGTTGACATGGCCATCCCCCGCCGAATGCTTGCTCTTTAGAGGATGAGTTGGAAAGTAGAATATTTCATTTTTAAAGAAAATTTTTGGTAATGAAGACTTATGTTTAAAGTGATTATAGATATGAAACCCACGGGAATACCTACTAATTCCCCTATTTTGAGGTCTACAGGTAAAACATCAAGGTCACTGTGACAAAAATTAAGCCTGAAAAATAACAAGGGGCAATTACTCAAAATTATGAAAGGTAGAGTTATCATTCTCGTGCACCGCACACCTCCTCAAAAACATCTATCCACCTATTAAGTTCCAAGTTGATACCTTAAATACTTTTTTACTTATGCTCTGGACAAAAATTACGATTGAAAAATAACAAAGGGCAATAATTAAAAAATATGAAAGGTAGAGTTATCATTCTTGTGCAATGCACTCCTTCTCAATGAGGTCTATCCACCTATGAAGTATCAAGTTGATAACTCAAATACTTTTTGAGTTATGCTCAGGACAAAAATGTGGGACAGAAGGACGGACGAACAGAGACTATTACCATATCTCCCTCCACCTTCGGTGGGGGTGGGGGTAATAAAGGGAGATTATTCAAACACTGGTCGATGTAGAGTTACGGTTCCTGGTTACTGCACTTCCCAATCTTACCATATATTTGTATTTTGAGTTTCAAGTCATTCCTTGTATAATTTATGAATTTTGCTCCCAAAAAAAGTTGGAAAACAAGAGGACCAAGATGGCCCTAAATCGCTCACTTGAATTTGGTTTGTTGTAGAAAGGCCAGAACCATGAGAGGATACTATATACCAAATATCAAGGCTGTAGGTCTGTATGTTTCTAAGGGAATGCATTTTTTAGTTATGCGTTTTGGTTGCCATGGCAACGAAAGTTCTTCATGATGCAACCAATGGTTTCAGAAATAAAGTGTTTTTTTGTTTTGTTTTCCTTATATAGTGCCAAACAAAATCTTAGTGTGGTCCCGAGAGTGTCCTCATGTAAACCCTGATGCATATATTTGTTGATAGTGTTGAGGCACCAAAAGCTGATGCTATGTACCAAATATCAAATCTGTAGATCTGTATGTTTCTGAGAAAATGCATTTTGAAATTATGCTTTCTGGTTGCAATGGAAACCAAAGTTCATCATGAAATCCAAGAAAATTTAGGAATTAGCCTAAGGCTAATATAAGTATTTTATTTAAATATGGTGAAAATCCATGGACTAGTTTTGGAAGAGAACTTATTTCAAGTTCTATATAAAAACCCGGGTGTGGTCCTTGGGCATGGCCCATTGTGACCCCAGGGGTACAAATTTTGCACTGATATTGAGGCAACATGAGCTGATGATATATACCAAATTCAAATCTGTAGGTCTTTATATTTCTGAGTAAAAACATTTTAAAGATTTTCCATTCTGGTTGCCTTGGCAACCAGAGTCTTTCATGGAATTGAAATTAAAGGGACATGATGGCCCTGAATCACTTACCTGATTATAAATGATCAACATATGTTGGATTTTTCATATTGACCTACTTTTTGACCCCACATGACCCACTTTTGAACTTGTCCAAGATTTTATGGAAACAAACATTCTGACCAAGTTTCATGATGATATGGCCAAAAATGTGGCCTCTAGAGTGTTAACAAGGTTTTTCAAAGATTTGACCTCGTGACCTACTTTTTGACCCCACATGACCCAATTTTGAACTTGTCCAAGATTTTATGGAAACAAACATTCTGACCAAGTTTCATGAGGATTGGGCTAAAAATGTGGCCTCTAGAGTGTTTACAAGGTTTTTCTAAGATTTGACATCATGACCTACTTTTTGACCCCACATGACCCAATTCAACTTGTCCAAATTTATGGGAAAACATCTGACTTTCATGAAGATTGGGCCAAAATGTGGCCTCCAGAGTGTTAACAAGGTTTTTCTAAGATTTGACCTCGTGACCTACTTTTTGACCCCACATGACCCAAATTCGAACTTGTCCAAGATTTTATGGAGACAAACATCCTGACCAAATTTCATGAAGATTGGGCCAAAACTGTGGCCTCTAGAGTGTTCACAAGGTTTTTCTAAGATTTAACCTGGTGACCTAGTTTTTGACCCCACATGACCCATTTTCAAACCCAGCCAAGATTTCATGTAGACAAACATCCTGACCAAATTTTATGAAGATTGGGCCAAAATTGTGGCCTCTAGAGTGTTTACAAGGCTTTTCTAAGATTTGACCTGGTGACCTAGTTTTTGACCCTACATGACCCAATTTCAAACTTAACCGAGATATCATGTAGACAAACATCCTGACCAAGTTTCATGAAGGTTGGGCCAAAACTGTGGCCTCTTGAGGGTTCACAAGCAATTGTTGATGACGTAAGATGGACAAAGGCGATCACAAAAGCTCAACCGAGCACAAGTTATTCTCTGGACAGAAATTCATTGTAAAATAAAACAAGAGCCATGTTGACATGGCCATCCCCCGCCGAATGCTTGCTCTTTAGAGGATGAGTTGGAAAGTAGAATATTTCATTTTTAAAGAAAATTTTTGGTAATGAAGACTTATGTTTAAAGTGATTATAGATATGAAACCCACGGGAATACCTACTAATTCCCCTATTTTGAGGTCTACAGGTAAAACATCAAGGTCACTGTGACAAAAATTAAGCCTGAAAAATAACAAGGGGCAATTACTCAAAATTAAAGGTTTTGTGCACCGCACACCTCCTCAAAAACATCTATCCACCTATTAAGTTCCAAGTTGATACCTTAAATACTTTTTTACTTATGCTCTGGACAAAAATTACGATTGAAAAATAACAAAGGGCAATAATTAAAAAATATGAAAGGTAGAGTTATCATTCTTGTGCAATGCACTCCTTCTCAATGAGGTCTATCCACCTATGAAGTATCAAGTTGATAACTCAAATACTTTTTGAGTTATGCTCAGGACAAAAATGTGGGACAGAAGGACGGACGAACAGAGACTATTACCATATCTCCCTCCACCTTCGGTGGGGGTGGGGGTAATAAAGGGAGATTATTCAAACACTGGTCAATGTAGAGTTACGGTTCCTGGTTACTGCACTTCCCAATCTTACCATATATTTGTATTTTGAGTTTCAAGTCAATACCTTGTATAATTTATGAATTTTGCTCCCAACAAAAGTTGGAAAACAAGAGGACCAAGATGGCCCTAAATCGCTCACTTGAATTTGGTTTGTTGTAGAAAGGCCAGAACCATGAGAGGATACTATATACCAAATATCAAGGCTGTAGGTCTGTATGTTTCTAAGGGAATGCATTTTTTAGTTATGCGTTTTGGTTGCCATGGCAATGAAAGTTCTTCATGATGCAACCAATGGTTTCAGAAATAAAGTGTTTTTTTGTTTTGTTTTCCTTATATAGTGCCAAACAAAATCTTAGTGTGGTCCCGAGAGTGTCCTCATGTAAACCCTGATGCATATATTTGTTGATAGTGTTGAGGCACCAAAAGCTGATGCTATGTACCAAATATCAAATCTGTAGATCTGTATGTTTCTGAGAAAATGCATTTTGAAATTATGCTTTCTGGTTGCAATGGAAACCAAAGTTCATCATGAAATCCAAGAAAATTTAGGAATTAGCCTAAGGCTAATATAAGTATTTTATTTAAATATGGTGAAAATCCATGGACTAGTTTTGGAAGAGAACTTATTTCAAGTTCTATATAAAAACCCGGGTGTGGTCCTTGGGCATGGTCCATTGTGACCCCAGGGGTACAAATTTTGCACTGATATTGAGGCAACATGAGCTGATGATATATACCAAATTCAAATCTGTAGGTCTTTATATTTCTGAGTAAAAGCATTTTAAAGATTTTCCATTCTGGTTGCCTTGGCAACCAGAGTCTTTCATGGAATTGAAATTAAAGGGCCATGATGGCCCTGAATCACTCACCTGATTATAAATGATCAACATATGTTGGATTTTTCATATTGACCTACTTTTTGACCCCACATGACCCACTTTTGAACTTGTCCAAGATTTTATGAAAACAAACATTCTGACCAAGTTTCATGAGGATTGGGCTAAAAATGTGGCCTCTAGAGTGTTTACAAGGTTTTTCTAAGATTTGACATCATGACCTACTTTTTGACCCCACATGACCCAAATTCGAACTTGTCCAAGACTTTATGAAGACAAACATTCTGACCAAGTTTCATAAAGATTTGGCAAAAAATGTGGCCTCTTTAGTGTTAACAAGGTTTTTCTAAGATTTGACCTCATACCTACTTTTTGACCCCACATGACTCAATTTCAAACTTGTCCAATATCTTATGGGGATAAACATTCTGACCTAGTTTCATGAAGATTGGGCCAAAATTGTGGCCTCAAGAGTGTTAACAAGGTTTTTCTAAGATTTGACCTCGTGACCTACTTTTTGACCCCACATGACCCAAATTCGAACTTGTCCAAGATTTTATGGAGACAAACATTCTGACCAAGTTTCATGAGGATTGGGCTAAAAATGTGGCCTCTAGAGTGTTAACAAGGTTTTTATAAGACTTGACCTTGTGACCTCATTTTTGACCCCACATGACCCAATTTTGAACTTGT
Organism: Solen grandis; assembly: GCA_021229015.1. Lineage (NCBI taxonomy): Eukaryota > Metazoa > Mollusca > Bivalvia > Adapedonta > Solenidae > Solen > Solen grandis. Next base: position 4,062,399 of record CM037779.1, read on the forward strand.
CCAAGATTTTATGGAAACAAACATTCTGACCAAGTTTCATGAGGATTGGGCTAAAAATGTGGCCTCTAGAGTGTTAACAAGCCAAATTGTTGACGACGCACGATGGACGCCGGGCCATCACAAAAGCTCACCCTTGAGCACGTTGTGCTCTGGTGAGCTAAAAAAAAATAATAGGAATTTGCATTAGGCTATCATAAGTATCATTTTGGTAAAATTTGATGAAAATCCATTTGGTAGTTTCAGAGGAGAAGATTGTTGAAATTGTGGACGCACAACACAAGTTATGTCTTCTGGTCGCCATGGCAACCAAAGTTCTTCAAGAAATTCAATTAAAATTAAGAATTATCCTTAGGCTTACATAAGTATCATTTTAGTGAAATTTGGTGAAAATCCATGGAGTGGTTTCGGAATATATATATATATATATATATATATATATATATATATATATATCTATACAAAAAAACTGGGTGTGGTTCTTGGGCATGGCCCATTGTGACCCCAGGGGCACAAATTTTGCACTGATGATGAGGCACCATGAGCTGATGCTATGTACCAAATATCAAATCTGTAGGTCTATATATTTATGAGAAAAGGCATTTTAAAGATTTTATCTTTTGGTTGCCATGGCAAACAGTTTTTCATGGAATTGAAAAAAATTAGGAATTTGCATTACCTTTTCACAAGTATCATTTTGGCAAAATTTGATGAAAATCCGTCTGGTAGTTTCAGAGGAAAAGATTGTTGAAATTGTTGACGCACGACAGACAATCAAGTGATCACAAAAGCTCACCCTGGGCAGCCATGTTTTTCAACGGATAAAAATAATTTGAACAATCTTGCTAGAGAGTGACACAAGGAACATCTGTGCCAAATAACTTTGAAATCCAGCCAGTTCTTTTGGCCAAGATGATTTTTCAAATTTGTACTATATACAAACAAGAGGGCCAAGCTGGCCCTAAAGACACTCAACTGAGAAAAATTATCTTCATTGCCTGTACAAGTTACTAAATAATAGCTTTGTACTATTTATTTTGAAAATTTGAAGTCAAACTTGACTGAGAGATTATGAATATAAACATGTCAGTGAAACTTCAAAATGATTGCTAAAGAAATGAATATGTTAGAGTGTGAACAGTGAAATCTAGCATTTTTATTAATTAAAGGGCAATAACTCTTGACTTATTATCCAATATCAGCCATAGTCAAACTAGGCCTAGAAATTATGGCTATTAACATTATCAGAAATATTGAAAACCTTGTACATGACACTTTCTCTCATTAATTTCCTTTCATAAATGAAATTTAATTTCAATAGCAAGCTAGAGTAGCATGAATAGAACAGGAGTTGTCTTAAAGACAATTTCTACAGTTTCTATATAGACAAAGAAGGAAAACTGAAACTACATTGCAAAATTTGTTTAATCTTTGCATGATTATACAGAATCATATAAAAACAAATTTACAGAAAAAAATCGGGGTCACCATGCTTCTTTTCGAATTATCTGTCCCTGAAAGTGATATTTTTACAATTTTTGGACATTAAAATTCAAGTGACCCCTGGGATGGGACCAATTTTGACACCAGGGCCATGATTTGAACAAACTTGGTAAAGATCCAAAACATAATGCTACACACCAAATATCTAAACTCCAGGCCTTGTGGTTTCTGAGAAGAAGATTTTTCTAGTTTTTTTCCTATATAAGCCTATGTAAAATCCAGTGACCCCTGGGGCAGGGCCTATTTTAACCCCGGGTCATAATTTAAACAAACTTGGTAGAGGTGCACTAGACAATGCTACACACTAAATATCTAAGCCTTAGGCCTTGCAGTTTTGCAGATTTTTAAAGTTTGCATTTTAAAATATATTTTTAGCTCCTGTGACCTACTTTTCCAACCAATCAAAATAACTTGAACAATCTTGATAGAGGGCATTATAAGGACAAGAGGGCCAACATGGCCCTTGATCGCTCACCTGAGAAAGATGATTGCTTAAGAAATAAAGATGCTAGAGTGTAAAAGTGAAATCTGGCTTTTTTATGGTGAAAAGGGCATAAGTATTTGGCTTTTTTATGGTGAAAAGGGCATAACTCCTAACTAGTCAATATCAGTTATAATTGAACCCGATTATGAGATTATGGGCATAAACATTGTCTTAAAGTTTAAAAAAGATTGTTAAAAAAATGAAGTTGGTAGAGAATAAACAAGGTGAAATCTTGCATTTTTTGTATTAAAAGGGGCATAACTCCTGACCTAAATGGCCCATCTCAGCCACAATTGAACTCAATTAAGACATTATTGTCATAAACAATGTCATAAAGTTTGAAGATGATTGCTAAAAAAATGAAGATGCTAGAGTGTAAAAAAAAGTGAAATCTGGCATTTTTTGAATATTGAAAGGGGCTTAACTCCTGACCTTATTGACCGATCTCAGCCATAATCGAACTCAATTGAGACATTATAGTCACTAGATGTGGGTGTTCCTCGGAACACTTGTGTCGCCTGCATTTAAGCATGTTTGATGAAAGAATTGACTAGAAAATCGATCTTTTGACAAATTATTGATAAAGCATAATCTATTTTGTGAGGTACAAAATAACACACACACACACATATATATATATATATATATTTTTTTTTTTTTGGGGGGGGGGGGGGGGGGAAAAAAATTAAAGTGAAATTAAAATTTTCCCGATTTAACTGTAAGAAAAATTATGACGTCATTAAGCACTTATGACGTTAATTATATATATGTTGCAAGTTTGTAGTCATCATTATCATTATTGAGTTATCATTCTTGTGTACTGCACTCAGACCAATGAGATCTATCTACTATAAATGTTTAAGGCAACACTTTACAAGTTATGCACCACACAAGAATTAAATCCAAAAAAATAAACAAAGGGAAATTACTCCAAAAATACAACAGTTATCATTCTTGCACAATGCACTCCATGAGATCTTTCCACCTGTGAGGTTTCAAAGTAATACCTCAAATACTTTTCGTGTTATGCTCCAGACAAAAACTAGAACTGTCGCCTAAGGGCTTACTAATACCCCCCCGCAAGTGTTTTTGTCAAACATGGCTTTGGAGCATGAAATCAGAATTCTTGTATGCAACACTCCATCTTAATATACAGAGGACATATGTGCCAACTACATGGAAATCTAGTGATCCTTTGTAACACATACCTATGGATATACCTATGTCTATGGATAAATATCATTAAGATTCACTGAAATCTATCAATGGAAGAAAATTGTAAAACAAATACCATCAAAGGGGCAATCAAAGGGGCATAACTATAAAAAAGGGAGGTAATCCAAGGGAGGAGTAGTAAAATCCAATGTTATATAACTAACACATGCTTCTACAATGTCTAAGGATGAATGGCAGCAAGTTTCATCAAAATCCTTCCAGTAGTTTAGAAGGAGTAGTCCGCAGAAGTTTGTAATGCAAAAATCATCAAAGGGGCATAACTTGGTAAATAGGGGAGGTAACTCAATGCTATATAGATGTCTAAGGATCATTGCCAGTAAGTTTCATCAAAATCCTTCCAGTAGTTTAGGGAGTAGTCCGCAGAAGTTTGTAATGCAAAAATCATCAAAGGGGCATAACTTGGTAAATAGGGGAGGTAACTCAATGCTATATAGATAACGCGCTAATACAATGTCTAAGGATCATTGCCAGCAAGTTTCATCAAAATCCTTCCAGAAGTTTAGGAGGAGTAGTTTGCAGAATTTTGTGTCTACAGACGGACGGACAGACGGACGGACGGACGGACAACCTGATTCCAGTATACCCCCCCCTAACTTCGTTGCGGGGGGGTATAATGAAGTCTGAGTATCAACAAAGGGCAATAACTCAAGGAAAAAGAGAAACAGAGTTATCATTCATGTGCACTGCACTCAGACCATTGAGATCTATGAAGTTTCAAGTCAACACCTCAAATACTTTAGTTCCCCAAAAATTAAAAAAAAAAAATATCTCAAATACTTTTATGCTCCTGACAAAAATAAAGACTGAGAATCAACAAAGGACAATAACTCAGGAGAAAAGAAAGTGAGAGTTATCATTTATGTGAACTGCACTCCTCTTCAATGAGATCTATCCATGTTTTAAGTTTCAAGGTGATACCTCAAATACTTTTTGAGTTATGGTCCGGACAAAAATAAAATCTCAGAATCAACAAAGGGTAATAACTCAGAAAATACGAAAGTCAGAGTTATCATTCTTGTGCACTGCACTCCACCTCAATGTGATCTATCCATGTTTTAAGTTTCAAGGTGATACCTCAAATACTTTTTGAGTTATGGTCCGGACAAAAATAAAATTCAAATCAACAAAGGGTAATAACTCAGAAAATACGAAAGTCAGAGTTATCATTCTTGTGCACTGCACTCCACCTCAATGTGATCTATCCATGTTTTAAGTTTCAAGGTGATACCTCAAATACTTTTCGAGTTATGCTCCGGACAAGAAAGTGTGACGCCGACGACGCCGACGACGACGACGACGCCGACGACGACGACGACGACGACGGACAGTGATCCCTATGTGTCTGCCATGCTATGCAGGCGACACAATAAACATTACCATGAAGTTTGAAGATGATTGCTCAAAAGATGAAGATGCTAGAGTGTAAACAAAGTGAAATCTGGCATTTTTTTATATTAAAAGGGGCTTAACTCCTGACCTTATTGATCGATCTCAGCCATAATCAAACTCAATTGAGACATTACGGTCATAAACATTGTCATAAAGTTTGAAGATGATTGCTCAAAAGATGAAGATGCTAGAGTGTAAACAAAGTGAAATCTGGCATTTTTTTATATTAAAAGGGGCTTCACTCCTTACCTAATTTACCGATCTCAGCCATAATTGAACTCTATTGAAACATTACGGTCATAAGCATTGCAATAAAGTTTGAAGATGATTGCTCAAAAGATGAAGATGCTAGAGTGTAACAACATGGAATATGGCATTTTTTTTAATATTAAAAGGGACATAACTCCTGACCTAATTGATCGATCTCAGCCATAATCGAACTCAATTGAGACCTTATGGTCATAAGCATTGCCATAAAGTTTGAAGATGATTGCTTAAGAAATAAAGGTGAAAGAGTGTAAACACTAAAAATTATTGACACCGCACAACGGACACTCACGGGATCACAAGTGCTCACCCTGAGCTTTGCTCAGGTGAGCTTATGATTTCTGTGAAGTTAAGTCAAAATCCATTCAGCAGTTTAGGAGATGTTGTTTAAAATAAATTGTTGACGTTGGATGCACGTATGCCATACGCTGGACAAAAGGTCACAAAAGCATACCATGATCATGAGGTCTATCAACTTGTTTAATTTCAAGTTAAAATTATGATACTTTATAAATTATGCTCTGGACAATATTTAAGTATGAAATTTAACAAAGGGCAATAACTCCAAAAATATGATGCGCAGAGTTACAGTTCTTGTGAATTACACTTCTCCTCCATGCGATCTATCCATCTGTGAAGTTTCAAGCTAATAGCTTTGATACTTTGTGAGTTAAGTTCCGGACAAAAAGTGTGACAGACAGACAAATCTGACAAAAACAATATGTCTCCCCT
>CM037779.1:4068106-4109638 GCA_021229015.1 Solen grandis
GCAAGCCTCATTAGACTTGGAGCAAAATAGCCTATAACTCTAAGGTAATGGATGTTTTCATCTGCATTGAAGTCTTTTTTAAGCATTTGAAGGGCCCATGATCATAATTCAATGAGGATTACCTTAACTTGACCACAGCACTACTTATTACACTGCCAACATAAGCTATCAAAGAAAACACTTACGAAATAATACAAATGTGTTTTTGATATAATCAAGAGTTGTGCCACAATAACACTACACATCGCGATACTTTGCGGTGGGTTTTTCGTTGAAAATGGGACGTTTGGGTAGATGAGACTGAAAAAATGTAGTGGTGAACGATAAAATCATTGCAAATAGTTGCTGACTATTCTACCAGTTGTCAGCGAAACTTCCGCCCGGTTACAGAGGCACTTTCTGACAAAATTTCATCGTGCTATCTTCCATTTGATTTCAATTCTTTTTATTCAAAACACACCTTTTGCGTTTTTTAAACATTAATGTGACCAGTTCGAAGTGTCGCCTGCCTAGTGAAAAAATGAAAAATCCAAATTCGTTTTCATAAACATTCTGAAAGCGCTTATTTTCTATCTAATTCCTTTAATCAATCTCATCTTCTTTTAAAAGGTAACTTTTCAAGAAGAGGATGATGTGGGATTTTCTTAAAACTTATATAAGAAAATCCGATAACTGTGTTCGAAGATAGTTTACATTTGACGTGTAAAATTAAAAATATGTACCGGCTTTTCATTTTGAAATATTTGATTAAAGGCGCTCCGTAAATAGGCTCAAGTGGCACTTTGGCTGGACGTTGGTGGGGATCGATCCCAAATCACCCCGTTCTCGTAGAGGACGATTTTTTAAAGCAAACCTATCGCGATGTGTAGTTTTGACCACAGCAGAAGTACATAAAATTTACGTCGTGTCCCGGGGGGGGGGGGGGCCCGTACATACGGGATTGTGAGAGGCAGAAGACAAACGGCAGGATCCAGGGCGATGGGGCCCATGGTAGTCAGGAAAGGGGGCGGTCTAGCTGAGCTAAAGTGACCATGTGGGGTGCTTACTGTGAATGTCCCGGCGATTATTTAGGTTAATAAGTCAAATTTTAGAAAAAAAAATGAACAATTCAGAATCCACTGTGTTACAACATGAAAAGTGATGGATAGTATGTTTTCACGAGCCAGTTGATAAACAACGACCAACGCACGTCAGATGGTCACTAAAGCTGGATTCGCACAAAAACGTTTGGACTGGCGTTTACCGTCGTATTACGGACGCTTTTGGCAAACGTCCAGTTCCGCTAGTAAAATTAGCTAAATAGTTTAGACAGCAATAATCGTGATGCAATACAATTTACCCTTTTGATGCATCGAACGGCGACAAGTATCTCAATACGCGAAAAATTTTTTACCTGTGACTTCTTTAGTTGTATATACAAATACTACCGCTTAGTCTTTTCCGGAAAAAAAAAACAGATTCAGTGTTGTTGTTGTTTTTTTTTTACTCACAATGATTGTTTATTTGTACTTAATAGTATTTTTTTTTTTTTTTTATAGTTGTTTAACCCAGTCGTTGAATAAAAAACTGTGACATTTTAACAGTTTTCATAGTTTAGTTTAGTTTTATTTCAAAGAGCAGAAGGGCTTTACCCATGCGGCAAAAATAAAATTACTAATTGAACTGCGGTAAGTACAAAAATATATAAGCATGTAGAACATAAACATAGACAAAAAAAATAAAATAGATTCATATCAAAGCAACACAATACTTACAAATCGTTTCAAAGATATGATACATAACATAACATACTTGATTGATTTAAAAGAAATTAATAATGAATTTAAACCTGGACCGGACCGGATTCCTTATCGAAACGAAATATAAGGGAAAGTCCCGGAAATAAAACAAAAGTAATCTTTTATAGCAATACGAAAATCAGTATTGTAACAATAACACTGTTTAAACATGAATATATTAAAACAGTTTCCTTATCGAAACGAAAAAAGGAGATAAATATACACCTATCGATTTCAAGTATAAAAGTAAGTATCGTGAACGTATTACATCGCCACTTAAATTATCGCAGTACGTATCGCAATTCATTTTCTTCTGCAATACGATCAAAACGAATTGCTCGTTTGAAAAAAAAAAAAAAAAAACATCGTGATACATACGTAACAGAAAAAAAAAGGCAATACACAGCCTAATAGCGGCTTACGCGAACATACAGATTTTTTTTTATTAGAGCGCAGCATGTTTCGATGGAAACAGCTAAAATTCGCTGGATAGAACTGTTTTAAACTTAACATAGTGAAATTACAAAAAAATAGTGGAGATAAAATAATGTATCGATTGTTTGGGTTTTTTGAGTTATTGCTCTTGGAAATGACGGGAAAGGATAAAACTATTTTCAGGGGGTGAAATCAAGAAATCGGATCCCCTTTTTTTTTTCCCCATAAACTACCTAATGTGATTTTAGTTTCGCTATTTTTTAATGTTCCTTTTTGTATATACGTAAATACCTGTATTACGACGGCGGGACATGATAAACAGGAGGCGGAAATGCACATTTACTGACGGCGGTGACCTGATAACAGGAGGCGGAAAATGCACTCCTTAGGGGACGGCGGTGCCCTGAAAAACAGGAGAGGGGAAATGCACTTTTTGATCGGTGACACTGATAAACAGGAGACGGAAAAAAGCATACTTCTGACGGCGGGAAGAAAACAGGAGGGGGGGTAAAGCACTATTACTGACGGCGGTGACACTGAAAACGGAGACGGTAAATGCATACTTATGACGGCGGTGACACTGATAAAAAGGGGCGGAAAATGATCTTACTGACGGGGGTGACACTGTAAAAGGGGGCAGTAAATGCCTACTTACTAACGGCGGTGACCTGATAAACCAGGGAGACTTTTAAATGCACTACTTACGAGGGCGGGGGGACCTGAAAACAGGAGGCGTAAATGCACTACTTATGCGGCGGTGACACGAACGGCGGTGACACGTAAACAAGAAAATAAATGCACTATTTTACGACGGCGGTGACATGCGGCGGCGACATGATAAACGGGGGGCAATAAATGAAATTTATGCGGCGGGACATGAACGGCGGCGACATGATAAACGGGAGGCAAGTAAATGCATATTACTGAGGGCGGTGACACTGAACGGCGGCGCATGTAAAGGGGAGGCAGTAAATGCACTATTACTGAGGGCGGGACACTGAACGGCGGCGCACTGTAAACAGGAGCAATAAAGCACTACTTTCTGAGGGGCGGTGACATAAAAGGGCGGTGACACTGAAAACGGAGACAGTAAATGCCTATTACTGAGGGCGGTGGACACTGAAAAACAAGGCGGTAAATGCACTCCTTAGACGGCGGTGACACGAAAACGGGGAGAGGGTTTAAATGCAACTTACTGACGCGGTGCACTGATAAACAGGGGGTAAATGCATATTACTGACGGCGGTGACAAGATAAACGGAGGCGGTAAATGCACTATTTTACTGACGGCGGTGAACTGAAAACAGGAGACGGTAAATGCATACTTATGACGGGGGTGAACTGATAAAAAGGGGGGGGGCGGTAAATGCACTACTTACGACGGCGGTTGACCTTTTTAAACGGGGGGCAGTAAAAAGCATACTTAAAAGGGTAAACACTGATAAACAGGAGCGTAAATGCACTTTACTACGGGGCCCGACCCTGAAAAAAACAGGGGGCAGTAAAGCACTACTTATGACGGCGGTGACACTAAACGGCGGGACACTGATAAAAGGAAATAAATGCAACTTACTGCGGGGGTGCACAAAACGGCGGCGACATGTAAACGGGGGGCAAAAAAGCATATTACTGACGGGGGTGACACTAAACGGCGGCGACACTGATAAACAGGGGCGTAAATGCACTACTTACACGGGGGGTGACCGAACGGCGGCGACTGAAAACAGGGGGCATAAATGCACATTTAAATGAGGGGGGGTGCAAAAGGGCGGGGAACTGAAAAAAGGGAGGCAATAAAGCAATTTTCTGACGGCGGTAAACCTGAACGGGGGTGACATGAAAACGGGAGACAGTAAATGCAATTACTGACGGGGTGACACTGAAGGGCGGGACATGATAAACAGGAGGCAAAAAAACCTCTTATTGGCGGTGACACTAAACGGCGGTGACACGATAAACAGGGACATAAATGCACTACTTATGACGGCGGTGACACTGAACGGCGGTGACACTGATAAACAGGAGCAGTAAATGCATATTATGACGGCGGTGACATGAAACAAAGGTACATGAAAAACAGGAGACAGTAAAATGACAAAACTTAATGACGGCGGTGACACGAACGGCGGTGACACTGATAAACAGGAGGCAATAAATGCACTATTACGATGGTGGTGCATGAAGGCGGGAACAGATAAACTGGAAGGCAGTAAATGATACTTACTGCCCCGGGGGCCCGAAAACTGATAAACAGGAGGCGGTAAATGCACTACTTACTGCGGCGCGACATGATTAACGAGGCGGTAAAGAAACTTACTGACGGCGGGTGACACTGAACGGCGGCGACACTGGATAAACAGGAGGCGGAAATGCAACTACCTTACGAGGCGGCGACCTGATAAACAGGGGGCGGTAAAAATGCACTACTTATGACGGCGGCGACAGATAAACAGGAAGGCAGTAAATCCCACTACTTCTAACGGCGGCGACACTGATAAACAGGGGCGGTAAATGCACTACTTACTGACGGCGGTGACACTGATAAACAGGAGGCGGTAAATGCATACTTATGACGGCGTGACACTGATAAACAGGAGACGGTAAATGATACTTAATGACGGCGGTGACACTGATAAACGGAGGCAGTAAATGCACTACTTACTGACGGCGGCGACACGGGATAACCATACAGTTTTGGTATCCTGTCCATCAAGTCTACTGGTGGGATATGAAAGTTCTGTAAAACTTAATCAATCGGTCTCAGATTCTACTGCGATAGAATTATTCCTGATACACCTGGTAACGTCAGCGGAATAGGAAATTTCCCAGCAGTTAGAGAAAACAAAGATATTTCAGTGTTTGAACTTTAATTATGCGTTAAAAGCATTATGTTTGCATATACTCATGAGTAAAACCCTTTAAAATGTATTGCATTTGAACCTTTGACATTTATTGATATACAAAAAATTTTAAGTGTGCATTATACCTTAGCAAATAAAATGCGTGTTTATTTATGATTTTTAAAAAATATTATCATGCTTTTTTTGTAATTTTTATTTTACTTATATGTACATAATATACATAATGCTCACAAAAACAATTCTTAATTACCATTAGGGATGTCAAAGACTAAAATAAATTCATATCGATATATCGAAATATAAGAATCAACGATGTTTGAAACATTGATATATCTTTTCACCTGCCATCTAGGTAGAGAGATGTTTATTTCCATGAATTCATTTTCTGGTTACGTTTGGCAGGTTGGAAACCTCAAGTAATTTGCGGGTAAAAACATTTTTGATATTCGATATTTCAGAACGGGAATCTACTTAAAATCAAAATGGTTATTCGTTGATATTTCGATATCTTAATAATCGATTACATCCCTAATAAACACAGTATAACATATATAAAGTACAATAGAGGTCTTGATATTTCACTTTTCCATAAATTTAATATTCATATTCAATTACCAGTCAGTTATATAATATTAAAGCTTGTAGTACTTTGTAATAAAGAAGGAAAGGTAGATAAAAATCTGTAGAAAATATACCTGTACATTTAGCATATTATTTGGGGAAAAAGAGAAAAATGTTGGTCAAAGTAAACATTGATGTTGTGATAAACTTCATCTTGTTTTTAGTAATAAATTATTCATGAAAGTAAAATGTATAAGAAATTTTGGTCTTTATAATAAAAAAATTTTAAAAAAGAGGTCTTTAATGGTTTCCATCTGTTTTTAATTAAGTCCTTCTGTTGTTATTACATGCGTTATTACATTCAATATATATTGTTGAGCAATTTTTTTTTATAAACTTTTAAAACATTAGGTCTTTGATTTGTATCTTTTATTTTAAAAATGAAGTATTTGCCTAAATAATTATGTATTTACAACAGATTTTAAATATTTGTTTCCAAACATGATACATTAATTTAAAGGAATTAGAAATTTGTGGACAGTGAGTGTTTAATAAATTCCACGATTCTTTCCAAAAATTTTTTACAAAAGAACAGCTATAAAATGGTTTGAATCAATGTCTCAGGTTCTTGATGCCCAAATGGAACAAATTTCACTTTTTTTTATCTCCATTTTTTTCAACAAGTAATTCGTACCTAACATTCTATGTTTGATTTTACTTTGAGAAGTATCTTTGCAATATTTAAAAGGAATTTTAAAAATTTTGTAAAATATCTGAAGAAATTGTATTTCCACCAATAGTTTGTGACCCATTTATCCACTGATGTAGGGACAATATTTTTAAGGTTCAAATTATTAAATATTTCTAATCCTTTTTTATTTTAAGAAGTATTGATAAAGGTAAGGGTAAAAATGGTTCATCTAATCTGTATAATGGTGAATCAAATTTTAGTTTTTTAATATAGCTCTTAATGGGGTTTAAATTTAATACTGGCATATTATAAAAAATAGTTACTTGCCCATGCTTATTAACAAAGTCATCAAAGGTTATAAAAGAACCATCTGTAGTAAGGACATCATTTATTGTAAGTATATTATTTTCTAGAAATTTCTTTCTATAAAAAGCTTATTCAACGTCCTTTAATTTTTTGTTTGGGAAAGATATATTCTCCTGCAATTCTTTTGGGTCAGTTGATTTTAGTGATGAAGTAAAACTAAAGTAAAATCTTTCCAAAATGGATTGTCGATGCTATTTTTTCGGCGTAGTGTATAATTTCGATTTAACTAGCATCTTAAACCCAAATTAAATGTACGCTAACAGCGGTAATAATTCTAAGCTGAATAAAAGGACTCCTGTTATTGGTTAACGCATCGTTATGGACTATAAAATTTACTGTAAATAAGGGGTGCAGCTTGTATATATCATTCAGCTTGGTGTTATTACTTTTCTTTTTGATGTAAACATGAAAGTGATTTCAGTAAGTTAAATACAATCCTTTTCCATCAATTGGGAATGCTACTTTGTGAAAATGATTTAAAAAACAAAAAAGAATCCACCATGTTATGACATGAAACCCATAATTACTATGTTAATGAATTCTTCAGCCTGCCGAGATGCTCTCATTGAAAATTAATTCCCCAAAACCAAAACAACTAATACGCTTTTTTTTCAAAATTGTCATATGCAATATGGTATGAACAAATATCAAACAAGCCTATTAACAGATAAAATTTTTTGTATTACCGTCTATAAATAAGTATATTTATAGAAAAAATACTGAACTATTTTAGAGCGTACTAAATTTGTGTGCGTCGGTCTATCCCCGCGTTTTCCTGGGGAATGTTCTAGAAGACTGGAAATTCGTTTTTCTTTCATCCTACGCCGATATCTTTTTTAAAGATATTTCTTTTTTCTTTGATATACTCTGAACCAAATTTAATTTATTATCTAAACACTCATTTAATGTTTGTTCAATATACACGCTTTTTGCTATTGTTTAATATCTTTTTTCTGATCCAGTTGTTTAAGAGAAATTAAACTCTATCCAAATTTAATTATACATTAAAAGCATTATTTTTTGCTATACTCATGAGTAAAACCCTTTAAAATGTACTGCATTTGAACCTTTACATTTTTGACTGCAGAAAATTTTAAGTGTGCATTTACCGTAGAAAAATAAAATGCGTAGTTTATTTATGATTTTTAAAAAAAAAATTATCATGTTGTCTTCTTATAAAATATCGCGAATTGTTTGATATGGTCAAATTTATCAAATATACGCATGATCAAGCAGTTATCAGCATATAGAACAAAATATGTAAATAGCAATGCAATATTTTAACTTTATAAATATGGTTTTATATCATTAACAATAATATGAAAATATAGTGTTGTAAGATGTTTTAGAAATTCAAGCTATGAAATATATACAGAGACGGGAAAAAATGTTGTTATAACTACATTTACTGTATGTTCTATTTTTAACGAAATTATTCAAATTATCAAGGTTTGGGATTCTAATGCTTTGACTTTTAGAACTGTAAAAATATTATATACCAAAAGTTTTATATTTAAGATAATCAATGGTAAAATTTTAAATTTTAGTTCATGAATATTTATGTACAAATTTATGACTTCATGAATATTTATAAGCTGAACTTTAAATGGTTTATGAAATGATGTTTTTCTTTGAAAAACCCTGACTGCTTAAAAATGAGTACAATATTGTATGGAAAACAGAGGAGATCCTGATCAGATAGCCCCTATATACATTTTATTATATAGGTGTTGTTGCTTGCTTGCCTATGCATCAAAATGAGTCTCTATGAAATAAAGGTTAATAAGTTTTAAAGAATTATTCAAGTTATAATATTTTTTTTTTATATATTGAACCGCTATGTCCAGCTTGGCGCCGAAAAACAAAAGGGACTATGGGTACAAAACTACAATTTTGTATATGAAAAAATGTAAATTATTTACCAAAACTTGGCTAAATAATTATATATTTTATACAGAAACAGGACTGAGAAGTTAAAACACATTTGTTATAAATATCACCTGTCTTTTTTTTTTCTTTTTTTTTTTTCTTTTTTTTTTTTTTTTTTTTTTTTTTTTTTTTCTTTTTTTTTCTAATTTCTTTATGCTCTCTAACATTTAAATATGTGTTAATCTAACAATGTTTATAAACGTACTAAATTTTAAACTTGTACTGTCTTTAACATATTGTAGGTCTAATCATGGGGCTTGTTTGGGAAAAAAAAAATACAGACATTTACCACGGCTTTTAGATTTTAATAATCAGTAAGTGAAACAAGTATCTAAAATTTTATTTTTGTACATGAACCTAAAACTCGTATATATATAAAAAAATATGAATAAAAAAATAAAAAATTGTTCTTCACTAAATCTAGAATGATGATACAGAAATATTTTAGAAGAGAAAAGGGTGCCGTGGTCCAGGGGTTTTACATACCGATTGCGGATCTGATGATATGGGTTCGAGCCCTGTTGGGGCCTCAATGGCCGAGAGGGTAAAAGTCGCTGACTTTAACATCACTCAGCCCTCACTGCGTGGGTTTGAATCCTGGCAGGGTCATTCGGATTTTCATGTGAGGAAGCCTTCCAGCTGGCTTGCGGTAGGTCGGTGGTTCTCCCTGGATGCCTCCGTGCATTCGGGGTAATACTGTCGAAGCGCGGTAAACTCAAATGGTCAAGTCAAGTTTAGTCGAGCCGTTGAGGACAATGGTTTTTTCATGACCTTCCAAGGCGAAAGTACTGGATGATCTGTATGACAATAAAAAACCAGATCTGCATGGCGTCATTGTACAACGACTACAAGCTTACACCCTATATAGTCCCACATTTGATTTAGAAAAACTTTGAGATGCTGTCAAAATACTTAAAACTAGAGCAGCTCTATCACTGGACACCTAACCAAAAACCTCCCCAATAGAACAAGGAGGATCCCATTAAACATACAAAGAAATAAAAGATTAACTGTTAATTCTGCCATTTGAATCAAATAGAAAGAGATTATCATTCTTTTTTTTTTCAAATAAATACTCGAATTTAGGAAATGAATATTTAAAAATAAGATAAAACTATACTTGGCCTCAAAAAACTCAGCAGAAATTTGCTAATTTAATGACAAATACTTCATCAAAACCCTAAATATGCTAAGCAAGTTTATATATTATGAAGCTCAATCAAGAACTGAATGAAACTTTAATTACTATTACTATGTCTTTAACTAAAGATATAATAATAATGAATTATTTAAGTATAAAAGTAATGATGAAAAAATGCTCTTCCGTTTAAACGGAAATTTGATTCACAAAAGTTTCCAAAATCTGGTATTGCGTGGGTGGTGACTCCCTTCCACTTGCAATTAGCTGAAGTTGCTAAATGTCTGAAAGAATGTCGCGAAGGCGGTTAATATCACAAGAAAAACGCAATAGCAACAACAATAGTAACTAGCTTTTGAAGTTTTTAGTGTTGTCATTTCATTTTAAAATCATAGCATGTTTAGATTATGAAATCTCTCATTTTGAATACAATAAAAAATGTTGATGCTAAGCATAAATTCGGCGAAAAAAAAATGAGTATGAGATCATAGTACGGGTATGGAAAAAATGTGTTCACACTTGTTTGCTCACGACTTTTATGGTAATTCATTATTCACATATTTTTGAATGGCAAAACTTGCTTTCCATTACACGAGTATGTAAGTATGGAAAGACTATCAACAAAATATAACAAGAGGGCCATAGAAGCCCTAGACCGCTCACCAAAGTATAGGTCACCCAAAGAACGTCTGTACTAAATCATTGGAAATCTGGCCAATAATTTTGAAAGGGTGATTTTTAAAGTTTTCATTTCTTTTGCCTTACGTTGCCATGGCAAACAGAGTTCTACATGGATCAAGTTTATTTTAGCAACTTTTGTGAAGGTTCACCAAAGGATCATCCCTGCCAAATTTAATCAAATTCTGTCCAGCCTTTAACAGAAGCACCGCAACTGGGGGCATTTAAAACCTCAAAGACAAGCCATTCCTCAAGGACGCTTCAGAGATCAGGATGAAGAAAGGACAGTGGTAAATAAGGTTAAAAAACATACATGCACTTTCTTCCATGCAAGTAAACGAAGAAAATCCGCAAAACATTGCTTAGGTAAAGAACACAAAGGGCAAAAACCCAGATCAAAAAAGGAATTGTACAGAGGAAAAGTCATACTTAAATTGAAAACCCTCAAACAAAATGTCTAAGGAATGAGTATCTTGACTCATCAGTTCAGAAGGGTCGAGTTTACAGTACCATGGGGAGAAAGAGTAGAAGAAGCCTTTGAACTGAAAAGGTCAAATACCAAGAAATTTGGGAGATGTTGTAGAGACAGAGAATGGAAGGGCCTGGGTCTTCCCTGTAGAAGTTGGGTGCAGAGGATTTCCTGACAGTCAGCATGGAAAATGTTTGAAGCGTTCGGGGTGAAAGAAAGAGCCCGCAAAGCACAGTCTATGCTCTTGCAAACTTCTGAAAGAGCATCCAGTTGGCTCTGGCAAAAACGTAGCAAACCAGAATGAAATCCTTCATAGGGCAAGAGGTGCATGATCAACACCACTTGCCCCGCCATCTCGAGGGTATTCCGAGATAAGGGGCGAACACCTGATGACAGGTGGGCACTCGGTGATGATGTCTATGTTAAGCAGTAATATGGACGTGTATTTCAATATAATTACACTGTTTTGATTTTTCATTTTTTTTATATCTGAAGACAATATTGACAATTTTTGTAATAGCAACAAGTCTCCGTAACGCAGAATTCAAAAGAAATACGAGTTTTGTTTCCACTAATACAAAAAAGTCATTAACGATTCATATTCAAAAGTTTAATTCTAATTAATTTTCGTGTCAGAAAAAAAGGGACAGGGAATTCCCTTACGAAGTTTAGTGGAAAAAAAATGGCCTTGAGGTGGTAAAAGTGGAATTTTTTTTGTTATAGTTGATACATATTTCATTTGTCATGGATATAATTTATTTTGTTCACAATGGAACCACCCTTGCAGTCCAGGCTATTCATAACGCATATGATGTCATATGTATTATGAATAGCTTGGGTACCAATGATGATATCAAATGTTTATGAAAAGCCTTGGTACCGCGGATGATATCATATGTATTATGAAAGACTGGTACCAATGATGATATCAAATGTTTATGAATAGCCGTGGTAACGAGGATGATATCATATGTATTATGAAAGACTGGTACCAATGATGATATCAAATGTTTATGAAAAGCCGTGGTACCGCGGATGATATCATATGTATTATGAAAGACTGGTACCAATGATGATATCAAATGTTTATGAAAAGCCGTGGTACCGCGGATGATATCATATGTATTATGAAAGACTGGTACCAATGATGATATCAAATGTTTTATTAATAGCCTGGGTACCAAGAATGATATTATTTGTATTATGAATAGCCTGGATACCGAGGATGATACCAAATTTTATTTTAAATTGCCTGAGTAGCACGGATTATATCATATGTAAAATGAATAGCCTGGGTACCGAGGATGATATCATTTGTATTATGAATAGCCTGGGTACCGAGGATGATACCTCGTTTATTTTGAATAGCCTGGGTACCGAAGATGATACGATTTGTACTATGAATAGCCTGGGTACCGAGGATGATATCATATGTATAATTAATAGCCTGGGTACCGAGGATGATATCATATGTATAATTAATAGCCTGGGTACCGAGGATGATATCATATGTATTATGAAAAGACTGGTACCAATGATGGTTTCAAATGTTTATAGATAGCTGAGTACCAAGGATGATACCATATGTGTTATGAATAGCTTGGGTGCCAAAGATGGTTGTATTATATATTGCCTGGGTACCGAGGATGATACTATTTTTATTATGAATAGCTTGGGTACCGAAGATGACATCATATGCATAATGAATAGCCTGAGTACCGAGGATGATACCATATGCATAATGAATAGCCTGGGTACCGAGGATGATACCATTTGTACTATGAATAGCCTGGGTACCGAGGATGATATCATATGTATAATGAATAGCTTGGGTAACGAGAATGACATTATATGTATAATGAATAGCCTGGGTACCGAGGATGATACCATATGTATAATGAATAGCCTGGGTACCGAGGATGATACCATATGTATAATGAATAGCCTGGGTACCGAGGATGATACCATATGTATAATGAATAGCCTGAGTACCGAGGATGATACCATATGCATAATGAATAGCCTGAGTACCGAGGATGATACCATTTGTACTATGAATAGCCTGGGTACCGAGGATGATATCATATGTATAATGAATAGCTTGGGTAACGAGAATGACATTATATGTATAATGAATAGCCTGGGTACCGAGGATGATACCATATGCATAATGAATAGCCTGAGTACCGAGGATGATACCATTTGTACTATGAATAGCCTGAGTACCGAGGATGATACCATTTGTACTATGAATAGCCTGGGTACCGAGGATGATATCATATGTATAATGAATAGCCTGAGTACCGAGGATGATACCATATGCATAATGAATAGCCTGAGTACCGAGGATGATACCATTTGTACTATGAATAGCCTGAGTACCGAGGATGATACCATTTGTACTATGAATAGCCTGGGTACCGAGGATGATACCATATGCATAATGAATAGCCTGAGTACCGAGGATGATACCATTTGTACTATGAATAGCCTGGGTACCGAGGATGATATCATATGTATAATGAATAGCTTGGGTAACGGAGAATGAACATTATATGTTCTATGAATAGCATTTGGTTTCGAGGTGACATCATATGTATAATAAATAGCCTGGGTACCGAGGATGATACCATTTGTACTATGAATAGCCTGGGTACCGAGGATGGGTATATATGTATAATGAATTGCTTGGGTAACGAGAATGACATTATATGTTCTAGAATAGCATTGGTACCGAGGATGATACCATTTGTTCTATGAATAGCCTGGCTGGGCAAAGATAATTCATATGTATAATGAATAGCCTGGGTACCGAGGATGATATCATATGTATAATGAATAGCCTGGGTACCGAGGATGATACCATATGTATAATGAATAGCCTGGGTACCGAGGATGATACCATATGTACTATGAATAGCCTGGGTACCGAGGAGCAGTAGAATACCAGCGTTGAATTCACAAGGTCGGTGACATGTATAAAACCCTAGCATGAAACAGCAGCCTTGACATAAGGAGGGGAACTATATTTGTCATTAAAACTTCAGCTGAGTTGATTGGACAATAAACTATTGTTCAACAACAGCTTGAAGGAAAATCTATCCACTATCAAGCACGTATATTATTGACAAGCCATCTCCCTCTATTGAAGACTCAATAAATCACAGTATGTCTGTTTACATTTTGCTTCCGAAAATACTTCAGTCTTACATTTTATCTGACTTTTATACAATAAATATACGACTTTCAAAGACACAATAGATGAAACAATTATCTTATACTTAGGCAAAACGAAATCGACAGGTTGCACTTGGCTGCCGTTTTATAGGTTGACCCATTTATAATATTGTCCATAATGTAGACTATTTCCAATCGATAACTGCAGTTTGTACGAGTATGTAGAATCTCGATTAGCAATGTATATTTTACCCAGGGGAACATTGAAACTAACCATTATTTCAGTCCCAAAAGCAAACCAAAACAATATACCATGTGCTAGAGTTCAGAGCTGAAAGGTTGTGGGTTCAAATCTAGCTCAGACCCTAAAATTTTTTTAAATGAATTTTGACCACTGTGTTTAATAATGTACCACATGCAAATCACACAAAACAAGATTTTATCAAACTTATTATTTTTCAAACCTGCCAATTCGTGAAAACGAAGACCGCTGAACTTACATCCGGGCCATCTGTACCTATTTAAAATATAAAGCATTGCAAACCGAACTACCCTTAAACAAGAGGGTCATAGACGCCCTGAATCACTCACCTGGTATGGTTACCCAAGGAACATCTGTACTAAAACATTTTGAAGTCTGGCCAGTAGTTTTTTCTTTTCATTGCCATGGCAACCAAAAGGGTTTTATATGAATCAAATTTATTTAGCATCTTTGTGAAGGGTTTCCCCCAAAAATCCCTGCCAAGTTCAATAAATTTGTCCAGTGTTCAGAGGAAATGTCACTTAAAGTTTTCACTTATGCATATAAGGCAAATTATATGGTTTTTTAACGAATTTGGAATAATTTTAGCAATCTTGTTAGGGGGTTTCCCAAGGACTTGATATTTGAGTTTACCGTCGCTTCGACAGTATTTCAGTCATATAGCGACGTCCAGCTAATTACAGGTGGAGGAAGACCCCGAATGCACGGAGACATCCGGGTAGAACCACCGACCCACCGCAAGCCGCTGGAAGGCTTTCCCCACATGAAAAACCGAATGACCCTGCCGGGATTCGAACCACGCGGTGAGGGGCTGAGTGAGTTTGAAAGTCGAGACTTTACCCTCTCGGCGACGGAGGCCGCATTTTTTTTTCATTTATTTATTTATTCCATTTCAGTACATCTTCATTTATGACATGATTACAATACACAATGTATAAATTTAATACAATGGAATTTATAAACCCCCGAAGAAAATTTTTTTTAGCGGAAAAGGAAGAGTTGAAATAAGGTAATAGTATACAGAATAAAAGTAGAAAAGGTACAAGAAAGTGAAGAAAAGATATACAGAGTATTGATTTAGAAAGGCAATGTAAAAGAGCATCCGATTTCAAATTGTTTTCAGTTTTATAAATACTACTTATAATAATAAAAACAACAACAACAAACAAACAGACAGACACAGACCTAAAAAAAAATATAAAAAAATAGTACTGAAAAAAAAAAGTTGTAGGAGTGGTTTTTTCTTTTACTTTTTATGTTATTGTTTTTTTAAAATGTTCATATTGAATATTAGAGAAAATGTCTCCACTTATTATTGAAAGATAAATTTAAATTTTTTTTGTGTTAAAGATATATGTTGTTCAACTGTCAAAACTGGGAATTTTAAAATTTGTTTAAAAATATATATAGTTGGCATTTTGTTTTTTAGCTCATTTGATATATAAACAATTTTGCTATCAGTATGATAAAATTTTATGATGTCATTATTTCTGTATTGCATTTAATCCTTGAAATATCATTTTGTAATTAAAATTTATATCTAAATATTTGTTTTTAAGAAAACACTTATTTCATTCCAAAATTGCTGTGTATGTGTGCACTCCCAAAAAAAAAAGGGGTTCTATTGTTTCTATATTGCTATTACAAAAAGTCACATAGACTGCTGTTTTTTATTTGAATTTTTTGTTAAATATTTGTTGGTTGCTATTTTTTCGCATTAAAAAATTTTTACTGGAAATCTCGTAGATAAGTGTCTTTTGTTATTTTAAAGTGTTGCATATATACCATGGCCAGTCTATGGCTTCATCATTTTTAAAAAATTGTACACTTATCTTCTGATTTTTTGTAATTTGTATTGATATTTTCAAGTTGTATATTATATAAAGTTTTATTTGGAGTTTTTGAATTTTCTATTTTGTTCTTTAGTGTTTTATTCCCTTTATTTCTCAAAATATATTCTTTGATATCTTTAGTATCTAACATTGTTTTAGGTATATTTTTAATCAATGAATGGAATTTTAAGTAGTCATTTTTATCTATGTTAAAACTATTTTGAAATTGTTCAAAGGAGAAAATATGATTAGTTCTAAGATCTATTAATTGATCAACAAACAATATTCCTTTGTCAAATCATTTTGTTATTAACTCTTATGTTTGAGTTATTCCATATATATTTCTTCTATTTTCATCCTTTCATAACACTGTTTCACATGATTCCATGACTCGAGAATATCTCTTAAGAAAGTATTTCCATTACAAATTCTATTTATGTCAATTTTATTTAAGTAACGGAGGCCGCATTACCCAAGGAACATCTGTATTAAAATATTTTGTAATCTGGCCAGTACTTTTGAAGGAGTTGAAGTTTTCATAATTTATTTCTTTCCATTGCCATGGCAAACAGAGTTCTACATAGATAAAGTTTATTTTGGCAACTTTTGTGAAGGTTGCCCAAGGGTCATCAGTGCCAAGTTTTATCAAATTCTGTGCAGCGGTTTCAGAGGAGATGTTGTATAAAGATTTCACTATATATATATATATATATATATATATCACGCCGTAGACATGTGGCATAATGCCATACCCCGTCTCATTATCCTGACACCGGGCCAACCAGTCCTGCAACTACCCTTATATGCTGAGCGCCAAGCAAGAGAGCTATAACATACATATTTACAACTTTGGTATGTCGCGTCGGGGATCGAACCCACGACCTCCCGCTCCCGAGTATATATATAAAAGGCAAATTAGCCCCACCCCTGAAGGCCACGTTTTTTTACGGATCGGAATAATTTTAGCAATCTTGGTATAGGGTTACCAAAGGAACATCTGTCTGTACTAAAACATTTTGAAATCTTGCCAGTAGTTTTGAAGATGTTTTTTAAAGTTTTCATATCATTTTTCTTTACATTCCCATGGCAACCAGAGTTCTAATTTATATATAGAGTATATAAAGAAACTAGACAATCCACTATGTGACTCATTTTTCAAGGGATCAACTCTATTTTAGCAATTATGGTAGACAACCATGAGGTGACCATACATGCCAAAAGAAATTTAATTCTTACCAATGGTTTCATAGAAGAATATTTCTGAACTCTTCTTTATTTAGTTAGTATATAAGGAAACTAGACCCCCTATCATTTTTCAAGGGATCAACTTTATTTTAGCAATTATGGTAGACAGTCAAGAGATGACCATTTGTGTCAAATGAAAATAAGTCTGACCATTGGTTTCACAAACGAAGAATTTTGAATTTTTCTATATAGAGTATATATGGAAACTAGATAAACCCCTAGGGCGCTGATTTTTCAAAGGATCAACTTTATTTTAGCAATTATGATAGACAGTCATGAGGGGACCATGAAATTCTGACAATTGGTTTCACAGAAGATTTTTCTAAATAAAGTATATAAGGAAACAAGCCCCCTAGGGGCCTCATTCTTCAAGGAAAAATGTTTACTATAGCAATTATGGTAGACAGTAATGAGGTGGCCAGTTATGCTAAATGAAATTTTATCATGGCAATTGGCTCCACAGAAGAAGAATTTTTAAGTTTTCTATACAGAGCTACATAAAAAAAAATAGGCAACCCCTAGGGCCCTCATTTTTCAAGGAATCGACTTTATTTTAGCAATTAAGGTAGACAGCCATGAGGTGACCATTTGTGTAAAAGGAAATTAAATTCTGACCTTTGGGTTTTCAGAGGATAAGAATTTTGAAGTTTTTAAAATAAAATTCTGATGGTTGCCATGGTAACCAGAATTCTGCATGGATCAAGTTTATTTTTAGCAACTTTTGTGGAAGTTCATCCAAGGATGACCCAAGTTTCATCAATTTCTACACAGCAGTTTCAGAGGAGATGTTTAAAGCAAATTGTTGATGAAGGACAATACGCACAAGGCAATTCTAATAGCTCACCTTGAGCACTGTTCTCTGGTGAGCTAACTAATGTTTGGATTGTAATAATTCACGGAAACTAAGGAAAAACATAACGGAGATTAATCAGTCAAGTCATTATGTTATGAATACCTATGACTACTGTCTATGAACGTCTACGAATTGTTACAACTTTTTTCTGTGTCGACTTTTTTACAAACAAGCTACATTTTTGTATAAATTATAATGATTTTTTTTCTTTTCTTTTTCCTTTTTTTTTTGAGGGGTGGAGGAGCTAAATGTTGTAAACATGTATACTGCCAAATAAATTGAGTGGCCTTCAACGATTTTCATTGATAGGGGCACGAGAAATAAAACAATGAATTTATTTACAAAAAATAATGATTTATTAAATTATTCCTCGTGAAAATAAAAACATTCATCCAAACAAAAGATATGAACTCATGCATTTTTTTCAAAAACAGCTTCCCTCTCTCACATATAACAAAATGATTATATGTTAACTTATTGTGATTATCTGAAAAACGTCTAATGAAAATATGTATTTCCTGACGAAACTTAACCATTTTTTTAAAATACAAATACGCATGATTTTATCAAAAAGAAAATATTCAGAATATTATCTTTCATAATATATTCCTAACCAATCTCATTAAAACCCTATCCTAACACACTCGCTAGGTAGGATCTGATGATATCACATTCAGGTTGACTCAAATCCTTGGCTTCAAAATGTTGGGTATATCTTCTTGAATATTCGCAAGTTAATGGCAGCCAACGAAAATTTAAAATTTGTGGTAATCACCAAGGTTTTACTATTTTTTAAATTAAAATTGGCTTGAAATGTGCATTCTGACTGGATAATTTTGATATTGTTTTCTTATTAATACTCATGACTTAAAGGTCAACTTCAGAGAACCTTCCACGGGATGTTGTCAGATCTTTGTAGCGTAGAGTATCAGAGCGAATTTAATGAGATTGCATTCCAAACATAATGACACCAGTCGTGTGTTCAGTCAACACACTGGGAGCGAACGTGAGCGTTATCGCTGTACTGGGTACCAACTCTCAACTGTTCAACCGTCGGAATGAAGTCATTAAAGGCATCTCAGCAAGTATTATTTTTTTTTATAACAGACAGATTTATATAAAAATTTGCACATATTAAGTTGTTGTTGTTGTTGTTGTTTTTGTATTGGTGTTTACCGTCGCTGTGATAGTATTTCAATCATATAGCAACGTCTAGTTAAATTTCAGGTGGAGGAAGACCGCCCGAGTACACAGAGGAACCCGGGTAAAACCACCGACCTACACATATTAAGTACTTTCGACAATAACGAAAGATATTTGAACAAAAAATTGGGGGTAACCATGCTCATTTTAGAGATAACATCCATTTGCTAAAATTTGTTGAGAAAAATCAAAGCATTAAAAAATTAGAAAGATGCATTCTAAATACTATAATTACATATCAAAACAATAATTTCAGAAAATGTTATCAATTTGTAACTTGAAAAGTGTTTTATAAGTTACAGGTCAAACATGCATGGAATACAAAACAAGCAAAAACCACCTTTGTGTCAGAACCAAAATGTATATAAAATCAACCAAAACTGAAAAGCCATGAAATTTTATATATAGTTTTCTTGATAAGAAAATTACAACAAACAGATTCTCTTTATTTTTTCAGATTCAATGTATACCTCATCACATTTGTTTTTTTGTTTTTTTCTCACTAAAAACTGCTTCTTAATTTAAATTTTAGCCAAATTTGCATAAAAACATTAAAAAAAGTGACTTTTTGGACTCTCAACATTTGGCAAATAAAACAATTAATCATGTTTTAATGGATACTTCTTAAAATTTGGGGTTTCCTATAACATTGTACTGAAAATAAATTTAAATTTCAAAAAGATTTTTTTACAAATAATTAAAATCAGTGGTAACCCACTGAAACGTGGAACAAAAAGTATTGCCAGCAATATGTTAGCCCTCTACCCGTGTAAATAAAGACCCGTCAGTAATGTATTGCACAAACCAATATGTACCATCAAAAAACCTTGGAGTTTAAAAGACAAACAAGTTAGAATATCATGAACCTCATTGTAGTAATGGCTCCGAGACAGGGAGTAATATATCTTACAACAGATATGAACTACCAGTAAACATTTATCTGAATGTTGATAAATACCCTCACACTTCCTGTTTGAGAGACATATTCAACCCTTTACCTAATGAATATTCATGTACAAATATATATGACTAAATGGTAGATGAATCAATGGATTTTTCTTTACCATGCAGGGTGTGTAGAATCTAGGCTACAATATTGTATGAGCAAATGAAGGAGACCCTAATCTAAAAGGAAATTCTGATCATGGTTTGCTCTGTTTGCCAAGGGTTTTAAAAATCAGTCTTTATGGTGTAAAGGGCTTAAAACACAACTCTTCTAAATTCCTAAAATCTTAAAAATCTTATTAAAACATGTTCATCTAAACCCCATGTTAAGACATGTACAAAGTTTCATTTAACAAAATATCCCTAAAACAAGCTGTTGGTATACAAAATTATGATTTTACATCATTATCAAATATGCAAGGGTACACAACCCTGCAACACCCAGACTGTGTAACATGAATGAATTATCCAACATTAGTTTTGAAATGAACATCAACTGTTTGTTAAAACTTTAAGACAATTACCACTCAGCTTTTTCCCTGTATTACCCATTTTGTGTTTTGGTTGATGGATCAATGGATGATGACAATTCCATAACATTTTGGAAAATTTACCTTGTAAAAAAAATCAGATACAACCATAATTACTTCCCCTGATGGACTACCATCCAAATATTATTACAAAAAAAATATATTCCTGATTTTCTATTGAAATGATTTAATCCTATAAAACCAAGATAAAATTGGGGAAAAAAATCAATTTTGAAGACCTTTTTCTGTGACCTGCTGAGAAAATGAAATTTGCCGAGTTGTGACCTACTATAGTACTTATAAAATTAGGATAAAACAGCCATCATTGAAACTCAATGCATGCTATTGGTTCAACTCTGCCGGAAAGTAGATTAGAGAAACTGGCATATGTTTTATCAAGAACAGTAGGTAGGCTGCTTTTCAAGGTAGTTATTTTTTTTAAGGTTTATTCAGGCCATACTGTAAAATATCTAAGACCTGGTATAGCTGCCATTTCTACAATTTTAATCCTAATAATTTGATAAATATATTAGTTATTAAAATGGAAATTTTGATAGCTTGTTGCTTGTAGTAAAAAACCCAAGCCTGTGGTTGATGAATAATTAACTTGTATGTTTATTAGTTAAAATCATATTTCTAATACAGTTTTTATTCATTCAAGAAGTGGCATGGGTCCTACTTTGGTTTAATGAAAATGACAACAAACAGCATTTAGGTCTTTTTTGTGTTAGTTACAAATAAAAAGACATATCAGTAGCTGTCAGTTAGCCATTGTTAAGTATTTGGCACACTTTGTGTCTTGCACCATCCTCAACGGTGTGCTACTTGTATTTGGTCTAGTTTGGAATGTTTCCTATTGGTTTTGTTTATAAAGCGACCGTGTAGGTATTTGTTGCTTTAGAACCTACTGTGTTAAACTGTTTTTCAAAGAATTTCAAGAGTGTTCTTTGGATCACATGAGAGTGTGACGGAAAAAGCATGACGGACAGACAGACCAGTGATGGAAAAGTGATCCTATGTGTCACCTCTGCTTACAGCAGGTGACACAACAAGAGGTATTCCTAACAAATTCTGGAGTTGGGTTTTGGTTAGTTTTCTGCCACAGTTGGCTTTTTTATAATATTTTACAACTTGAGGTACCTGCTGGACAATTTCTGTTCCGTACCTCTGTCAAATAGCTGAAACTCTAAACCACTGCTTCTTTTCTATTTTTTCCCCTTACTCAGCTAGACGTGCATGTATCTGCCAACAGGGGAAACTTCCCTTTTTTTCAACAACAACAATAAACAATATTATATTTATCTTTGAACAACTGGAACATTGTTAAACTGGAATTTAACATAAATTTTTTCATAAGTTTTCATAAAAACATGAATACCATCTGATTCTAGCATATTCTGTGCATATTTTTAGATATAAAAAAAAAAAAAACAGTTACCATTCAGTTATCTAAAATACAAAAATGAGTAAAGAAATATACATTCCCTCCATAACAAATCATTATCTCTCAAAATATTACAGGCATTTTTTCAAAACTATGTATATATAAACAAGATATCACAATCGCTGATCCAACTCAGCTAATGTCTGCCTGGTAAACATCATACACTTGCTGAACTTCCATACGGCATCATCCTCTCTGGTCGATGATCTATGGACCACAAAGCAGGGAGAAACTTGGTTTCATCGTCTCAACAAACTGTCTGCGCCACATCTTCTCAAATTCAATAAGTCCACCCTCTTTTGACATATAATACTGGACAACTTTCTGGCCATGGGGAATATAGTTTGGATCAGATCGTCTAGATAAAGAAAGAAAAATGAAAAAACAACAACAAAGATTTCAAACATTTAATGCAGAAATTTGAAATATAAGTAACTTCACCATTCCTCATAGACACATTTCAATGGAATATACTTATGTATAAAGAATGATAGTGGGTTTAATGATATGAATGAGAAAATTGTTCTATGAAATACATCATTATTGAACACCCACAGCCAAACAATAAATCATCTAGAGGCCATGGGATTTTATGGTTAGATGTTGTCATTTTCGGGTTTACGCCATTTCATCGTCATGCTTTGAAAACCAATCATAGAGGATTGATACAGCTGCCGGACGCAGCCATTTTTTCATTGTTTAAATGACCTTCAAGTCTCCACCCAGAACAGCATTGTATGGGCGTGTTTCAATGGTTAATAATTCAATCAATAACTACTGCATTACCATGGTTTGTTTGCCTTATTCTCCATGGCAAGATGTCATGTAGTGAAATGGAATAAGTCAGTCGGGGGAATCCGATGATGGAAATACATAATCAAACTTTATAAAAAAAAAATTAACCCTAACCCTACAGTGCCCTAAAGTATGTTCATATTCATAAGCACAACAAATATTGTCATTGCACTGATCTCAAATATAAAGTCATATAGTGCAAATCATGTACTCTGTCAGACTTTTTAGCAAACCTGTCCATCAAGATAACATGGTATCCATTACAGAAATACATGTATAATTTCACAGCATCTTAGTTCAATGGCAATATACAAGATTAAAGATTAACAAGGGGGCCAATATGGCCCTTGATGGCTCACCTGAGAAATATGATTGCTTAAGAAATAAATATGCTTTAGTGTTAAAGTGAAATCTGGCTTTTTTTATGGTGAAAAGGGCATATCTCCTAATTTTACCAGTCAATATCAGTTATAATTGAACCGATTGCAAGATTATGGGCCTAAACATTGTCTTAAAGTTTAAAAAAGATTGTTAAAAAAATGAAGTTGGTAGAGAATAAACAAAGTGACTTGCATTTTTTTGTATTAAAAGGGGCGTAACTCCTGACCTAAATGGCCATCTCAGCCACAATTGAACTCAATCAAGACATTATGGTCATTTAACAATGTCATAAAGTTTGAAGATGATTGCTAAAAAAAGGAAGATGTTAGAGTGTAAACAACGTGAAATATGGCATTTTTTTAATATTAAAAGGGGCATTACTTCTGACCTAATTGACGGATCTCAGCCATAATCGAACTCAATCGAGACATTATGGTCATAAACATTGTCTTAAAGTTTGAAGATGACTGCTTAAGAAATAAAGTGATAGAGTGTAAACACTAAAAATTGTTGACGACGCACGACGCACACCGCACGACGGACACTCACGGGATCACAATAGCTCCCCCTGAGCTTTGCTCAGGTGAGCTAAAAATTAAGTTTCCCAATTGACATAAAAAATAAATAATATCAAACAAGATTGATATGAAAGTAAGTATCCAAACCAATATTTACTTCCTACCCCACACTATCCCCAGGGGTTTAGAGTGGTTGGAGCATCAATTTTGGGAGCTGGAGGTCATAGGTCCCATCCAAGGCCGTGACATACCAAAGTCAATCAAATTGATACTATTAGCTCCCTGCTTGGTGCTCAGCATATATACAGATCCAGGACTGATGGCCCATGTCAGGATAATGTGACTAGGTGTGGTATCACGCTACATGTCTACAGCATGATAATTTGACTGGGTGTGGGTATCACGCTACATGCCTACAGCATGATAATGTGACTGGTGTGGTATCACGCTACATGCCTACAGCATGATAATGTGACTGGGTTGGTATCACGCTACATGTCTACAGCATGATAAATTGACTGGGTGTGGTATCACGCTACATGCCTACAGCATGATAATGTGACTGGTGTGGTATCACACTACATGCCTACAGCATGATAATGTGCTGGGTGTGGTATCACGCTACATGCCTACAGCATGATAATGTGACTGGGTGTGGTATCACGCTACATGCCTACAGCATGATAATGTGACTGGGTGTGGTATCACGCTACATGTCTACAGCATGATAATTTGACTGGGTGTGGTATCACGCTACATGCCTACAGCATGATAATGTGACTGGGTGTGGTATCACGCTACATGTCTACAGCATGATAATGTGACTGGGTGTGGTATCACGCTACATGTCTACAGATTGATAATGCAGTGTGGCAGCACCATATCTGTATCAAGTAGACATAATGTCCGAATGAATGAAACACTATCGGTGGGTTGTTAAACCTAACACAAACAAACTTCCTACTCATCCTGACATGGTACTTACTTCACATCTATAACCGCTGCCGTCTGCAGAACCTCCTCTGTCACTGTGCTAATACCATAATAATTCTTAATGAGGTCCTCCAGATGTCTGACACGCTCTTCAGGGATTTTTGAGTTCTTCTGTAACAACGCTCTGAAATAATACATACTTTAAAATAAATATTTTATAAAAAGTTCAATATTTGTTTGATCGTTAGCCATATAAACTGGCATTATACAACTAAAGCTTTTTAGTATTTATTAGCTGTGAAGTCACTTAAACTGCATCCATTTCAGACAGTCTTTGTTCTGTTACACTGATGTCAGATCAAATCAGAGATGCTCTCATAATCACATTACCATACAATATATTTCTGTATCCAGATGTATGCATGTACAGAAATTCTGCTTTTTTTTCTGAATTGCACAATTCATAGATCCAATGTTAAGCCTATGATAAAAAACCGAAACACATAAAAGGGTTCCAAATAAAAAATTAAATCATTAGACACTGTTATCTATTGTCATAACAATTGTCAGAATATGTAATGCTGAACAATGAAAATAAGTATAGACTGAAAAAGTCATTTAACATTGTTCTGTACAATATGAAATATATTTGGACTCGTACACAGCTTGGAAAACCATATCAGATTCACCTTGCCAAGTGGTATACTCATCCACATACAAATCCGTATTCTACAGAACAATGTTAGATAATCTAATAAATATGATTTTAGTGTACAACCCAAAAGAGTGTTTACCCAAGTAATTAATAGAAAATAACCCTTACAATGCTGGGAGCACTTGTGATTGCCTTTGCAACCAGAGAAGACCAAGATCAAATTGCACATCAGTGCAGTCTGATCATGGTCTGTACTGTTCACTATTCAGTCCATAAAATTTTCAGCAAGCACCTCCATAGACAACTTATGACACATTCCAAAATGAAGAAAGAAGTCCAATAAAGCAATCTAGCAAGCAATATTTAAGCATAGCGCTCAAAAGTCCAAATATCAAAATACTGAAATCATGGCTTGGAAATTCCACTTCCTATCCAGGAGCAAACAATCTTTTGATTCTAAAGTCCATCAAAACTGAAGGTTTAACAACAACATACTTTGCAGCTGAGACAACTTTAGACAATGTTTGGGATCCACCTTCACACTGCATGACTTCCCTGAGTCCAGTGGGGCATCGCATTCCTGGGCAAGCTGCTGCTTCAACATCAGGTCGTAGCCGGAGCTTTCAAGGTGGCACATGATACACAACAACAGTAATCATGAGATGAATGGTCCTTCAAAATGGCAGGGAAATACCTGTAGAAACATCAAGCTGCTGTTTACTCCATTGTACAGAGGAGAGGTTGATCCAGAGTGTGGGGGGTACCGGGGGTCCAGATCCCCCCACCCCACCCCTTGAGACAAATTGCTGGATCCATGCATGATTGTACATGGGAAAAAATAGCATTAGGAATTGTTGGACTTTATAAGTACAGTAGCTTGTCACATCAATCTTTGGCTATGAATTTTATTTTAACATATATGAGTATTATGTTTATCAATATCCATCTACAGATGCATAGTCACCTGATGACACCATCCAAGATGGTAAAAACATGGGTTGTTTCCCCATCACAGACAATACCATCATAGGCAGTTTTTAAACTATATTTAGAATTATAAAACCTATATTTAGATTTTCTATTTTAATTTGATACACTTGACTGATCACATTCACATAATCTGAACTTACTAAATTGCTGGTGAAAATCTGGTGAACAGGCCATATTGCAGAACCTATCAAGTGGTACCGCAAGTACTAGTGCTTTGGGATACCATATTCTATATTGAACTCATTTTCACCAAAGTTGCATTTAGTAAAAAAACAGTGTTTTCCAGTGCAATGTGACCTACCCCTGCCAAGTGTATTTTTCAGGAAACAAAGACTTCACCAACATTAACAAGGAAGAGTAAAAACATATTTTGGCTATCTACAAGCAGCTTTAAATTTTAATCATTGATTGGAATTGTTCCTGGATTATCATTGATTGGACTTGTTCCTGGATTATCATTGAGTAAAATGGAAGCTAAATGGGCTTTTTTTTTCCTACATAAAACAACATACAGATAAATCAGCTAATTTCAAAATTTAATTAAACTTATAAAACAACAAGGTTGCAATACACTCAATATTGATTCATTTACAGTCATTAAGTTTTGTAAAGCCAAAACATATTGACTATTTTTTTTTAATTTTAGACAAAATCTTAATCACATGTTGTGCATGGAAAACAATATTACAAATTTTGTCCCTTGATAGTATACTTTCGTTCAAAATATTCAGACTTTATATAAATTTTATTGTTCAAAATTTCCTGAACTTATCAAATAACGCTGAGGTTGAAATTTGCATTTAGGAAGTCAATCAGTAAAACAGTTTGAGCCCACAATAACAACATGGTTAGTTTCCTGACTTGTAATTTTTACATGTACATGTAAGAGGAAGGAAGAAAATTTATCTGACATACTTCTGTCTGTATGCCCAAATTTCAGGTTACAAAATGTATTACCGTAAATATATCTAATAAAAAAAATTGTGTGGGACTCGTTATAAAAAAGAAATGTTTTTAAATGGGCTTAAGGAAGCAATGGCGCTTTCCAATGTGAAGGCCCAGTTCTTAAAGATTATTCAAAAGTCCATTATGCTCACAAAGAAAATAAACGTAAATTAGAATTAGTATTTCTAGCCTCAGACTTTCCAATATTTCACAGACTGATTTTTCCCATACTTCCTGTATTCCTGTGGGACAATGATCCGTCGGATGTAGTCCTTGGTGCAGCCGCACACTACACAGATATTCTCCTTCCCCTTTGCAGGTAGTAGTCACGATCCGATGTCGGGCGACTGGAAGGTTCAAAGTTGAGCTGGACATACAATGGATCATCCTGCACCTTCTCTGGGATTACAAAAAAAGTCATTTTCATTTTTACCCTTTACCTTATAAGGAATATTCAGAATTTGAAATAAAGGATTTTTTCTTTGCAATGCAGACTTTGCAGAATCTGAACTACATAACTGTATAAAAAAAACAGAGTAGACCTTGATCAGACTGCTCTTGGAATGAGTTGTCTGATCTAGGTCTGCTCTGTTTATCAAGGCATCCAAATGAGTTAATACTGGTATGAGAAAAAGGGGTTAATGTATTCTGACCATTTTTTAAATTACAGATGGACATGCAGCGTTAAAAAGTGAACATTTAAATACATTTTGTTAAAACAAAAGAATTATTACCAATGTGCAGTGCCATTTCAACAAGTGTTCATAAAAATCATGCATTTTTACATCTACACTTATGTTTAATCTTTTTATTTTCTTTTTAAAATGGTTCAACTGACATACTAATTGACTTTTTCATCCTTTCCCTTAAATTTATCACCTAGATTTTCCAGCTGATTTCATGGATTTTTGGGGACTTGAGAAATCGCAAGAGAAATATTGCTCATCTGAGAAATATTGCCTATTATAGCACAGATGCACTGAATGTAATTACCAGTATTATAGTGCAGAAGTACAGTAAGATCACCTAAATTCCACACAAAAACTATACCTAAGGTCCAAATTTTGAAGGCCATAGCCCTACATAAATTTATATTGGCGGGTCAAGTTTTGCCCCCAGGGCCATGATTTGAACAAACTGGTAGATGTCCACTAGCCCATGCTACAAACCCAAATCGAGGTCTTTTGGTTTCTGACAAGAAGAGTTTTCTAGTTTTTTCCTACACAAGTCTATGTAAAATCAAGTGACCCCTAGGGTGGGGCAGTCATGATTTGAACAAACTTGATAGAAGTCCACTAAACAATGCTGAACCAAATATCAAAGCTCTAGGCCTAGCAGTTTTTCAAAATTTATTTTTAGCTCCTGTGATCTATTTTTTCATCGAATCAAGACAATCTGAACTATTTTGGAAGAGGGCCTCACAAAAATCAATCCTTGGAAGTTTGGACAAAATCCATTTTATATAATAATTTGACAAGAAATGTGTCCAGAAAGTTGGGATGGATATTGGCAACAGGGAAAACAGGATACGATCCCCCCTACACACATCACAAATAAATAGTATATAATCATTTCAAGCTACACTACACTGAACAAACAGGCTTAATCACAACTTACTTGCTAGACCTTTTGCCAGGTACCACTCTGCTTTTCTACTATCACATGTTGTAAGACTGGTTCCATCTGGGGCAAGAATTACACAGTTGTCATACAGAGGGCGCTTTCGAGTCATGAATGCCTTGCTGTGCTTTGGTCGGCTTAGTTTGTCCATGTTGTTCATGTCTTTCAGTACTGGCTGATATATATAGGATCTCAAATGAATTGTTATTTCATATTAGATTTCACTAAACAAGTTCATGAAAATGTAATTAAGTGAGCCTCTGGCCAATGTAATTGGGAAAAACATGATGATAGTTTAGAAGTTAAAGCTAAGGTTTAAAGTTTTTTCCTGTTTTTTTTTTGTTGTTTTTTTAAAAATGGAGATAAATTTGGTCAAAATGGGCCTAAAAGTTTTTGGCCCTTGATTGGAATGTAGCCCTTCTGATAGTGAACAAGTACTAAT
This sequence comes from Solen grandis, assembly GCA_021229015.1. Lineage (NCBI taxonomy): Eukaryota > Metazoa > Mollusca > Bivalvia > Adapedonta > Solenidae > Solen > Solen grandis. The sequence continues at coordinate 4,097,783 of CM037779.1, forward strand.
ATGTGAAGTTTGCTGATGGAAGGTTTAAGAGTTTAGAAGATATGGCCAAGGTTAAAGTTTTTCACGATGATGACCCCAACGACAATGACACCAGAGTGATGACAATACCCAGACTTTTTAGAAAAAAGACAAGCTAAATATGAGAACAATGGTCAATTACTTTTCAATTACAAAAAAAAAAAGTCAAAAAACCAATAAAATGGAATTTGAAGCTTTATAGATGATATTAAAGGAAGCCATGATTGAGGATATGTGATGAATAACGACAGTTAAAATTTTAAGTTTTTAATTATATTATGGTTGATGGATATGTGATTATAAATCATCAGAATTTGTCTTAAAGTGGTAAATTGCTCTAAATGGGTCCATGAAGTAAAGGATCTAAAAAAAGGACAAAATCTCCAACTTCTCCTATATTGGTAAGTGAGACTCCTGCTAAGCGTCCTATTCGACCTGAATATGCTTAAGTAGAAACAATGACATCTCCTCAAAATGTAAAGACAACAGTTATTTGATGATATTATGAATCCACTTGATACTGGTAATATTGACATAAATCAATGTTTAAATATGTTCTCTAAACTAGTTTATGATACGTATTTTCTATGTTTTGGTACAACATATACATGTAAAATAAGTATAAAGAAAAAGAAATCACCTTAGTTTGATGAAAAATTCAAACAGTTATTTGATGATATTATGAATCCACTTGATACTGGTAATATTTTGCAAGCTAAGTGCAATTTGAAAATAAATAATTTTGATTTTTGGAGTAAAAAATTACCTCAAAAAATTTTGGCAAAAACCCCCCCCTAAAAATTTATTAAGAAAAATAGGGTAAGTGTTTGTTTGTAAAAAAGGAGGTTTTTTTTTTGAAAATTACTTTTAACCCCTTTATCAAACCCAGATAATAATGAAGTTTTGAAAAAGGTCTTCAGGAGATGAAAGTTTAATATTAAAAATTTTTTGGGAATTTTGCCACTTTAACTCTTGAATGAAATGAAGAAAAAAAAAAAAAAAATTCTGAATTTTTAAAACAAAAAATTAAAGTTGGGGTTTTAAAAAAAAAACAACTTTTAAAAGTTGGGGGTTTTTTTTTTTATAAAAAAAAAAAAATGTTTTTTTGGATTTTTTCATTGATGCTAATGATTTTATTCCCTCAATAACTTTTTTTTTTTTAGAATTCAATAAAATTTTTTTTTGATTCGGGGGAATATACCCTTTTGAAGATGGTTTTTAAGATATAATTGTTCCAATTAAAAAGAAAAAGGTGACGAAAAAATTTTTTCCCTTTAAAATTTTAGAGGTTTTAAATTAAGTAATATAATTGCTAAATTTTTTCATAAACACTACGTAATAGATTATATAAAAAGGGGGCCAAAGAGGGCCCCTTTTTTTTTAGATCGCTCACCTGGGAATATTTATCATTCATTCCCTTTTATAAAAAACAGATTGTTTTAGAATTAAGATGATTTGGGGTGAAACAAAAAGTTCAGGAAAATTTTTTGACCCCCCCTCCACAAAAGATATCAAACATGACAAACATTCAAACCAAAATTTTGGGGGATGATTGGAAAACCAAAAAAAAGTTGCCCTCAAAGTTTTTAAAAAAAAAATTTTTTCTAAATTTTGAAACCCACTGACCTCATTTCTATCCAAAAACCCCCCCCCCATTTTCAAAATGGTTTTGAGATATCATCATGACAAAAAATCTGACCCAAATTTGGGAAAAAAGGGAAGATTGAAACAAAAAACCTTTTTGGCCCTTTTAGTGTGGGAAACAAGATTTTTTTTAAGATTTGACCTATTTTTCCCACTTTTCGGGTCCGGCCCCCTGCCCATTTTAGAAAAGGGGGTTTTTTTTTAAGATATCTTCAAGACAAACATTTGGGCCAAGTTTTGGGGGGGAAAGATTGGATCAAAATTGTGGCCCCTAGGGGGGTGTAAAATCAAAATTGTTGACGGACGACAAAATTTTTTTTTTAAGATTTGACCTACGGAAAACCCACTTTTTGATCCAACCTGACCCATTTTTCGAAAGGGTTTTTTTTAAAATATCCTCAAGACAAACCCTTCTGACCAAGTTTGAGGAAGATTGGATCAAAATTTGTTTTGGCCCCTTCCCCCAGGGGGGGGTGGGGGAAACAAGGGGGGTTTTTTTTTAAGATTTTACCCCCTGACCTTCTTTTTTTTATTTCCCCCTGAAACCCCTTTTCGGAAAAAGGGGGTTTTTAAGATATCATCAAGACAAACATTTTGACCAAGGTTTTTAGGGAAAAATTTGGGTCAAAATTGTTTGCCCCTTGTTTTTTGTAAACAAAATTTTTCTAAGATTTGACCTACTAGCCTTTCTTTTTGATTCCCCCCCTGACCCATTTTTTGAAAGGGTTCAAGATATCATCAAGACAAACATTTCTGACCAAGGTTTTGGGGGGGAAAATTGGATTTTAAAATTGTGGGCCCCCTTTTTTTTAGGGGGGTGGGGGAAACATCAAAATTTTTTGACGGAAAAGAAAAGATTTTTCTAAAAATTTGACCCAAAAGGGCCTACTTTTTGATTTCCCAAACCTGACCCCTTTTTTGAAAAGGGGTTCAAGATATCATCAAGCAAAATTCTGCCAAATTTGGGGGGGGAAAAAATTGGCCCCCCTTTTGGGGTTAAACATCAAACATCAAATTTGGGTTGGGGCGGGAACCGACCCCCCGGCCCCCACCCCCGGCCCCCACGGGGGCAATCAAGTATCCCAAAAGTCCCCTGAGCTATGCTCAGGTGAGCCTTTAAAAAAGGGTGGGTTTAAAATTTTTAAAAAGAAAAAAATATTTTATAAATGAACAATTTGGTTTTCAAAAAAATAATCGTTCCATGGATTTCTATTTTTTTATTGCATTCAATTAACCAAAAAGTACTGTTGTAAGAGGCAAGATTTATGGTTTTGGGGGGTTTTTTTTTAAAGATCCCAAAAAAAGCAGCATTTGAAAAACAGGGCAATAGAGATGCCCTTATGGAATTTTTTAAATTTTAAAATTAGGGCTTGGCCTTTAGCTGTTAAAAAAATTTTTAACATGTTTTAAAAAAATATTTTTTTGATTTAGTCAAATTTCTTTTTGTTTTAAAATATCATTTCCCAACCTTTTTTTTGGTTTGGTTTTTTTTGATTTTATTAAAAGGCAGGGGGGTTTTTTTTAAACAGGGAGAATCATTATCTGCGATATGGGTTTTTTCCCTTTATTAATAAATTAAAGTTTTTTTTTTTAATGATTTTGTTCAACAAGATCATTTAAATTTTTGTCCATGTACTAGATATTTTTTATATCATGTTTATTGGATTATTTACAACAAACCCAAAAAATTTAAATTTGCAGGGGACAAATTAACCCTATTTTTTTCAGTATTCTGAAAAAAAGAAAGGGGCCCTGATGGCCCTGAATTTCGCTCCCTGTGAAAAAATTGCTTTCCCTTTTTTTTTTATAACAGTCATATGAAAAACAAAATTCATGGGGAGAAGTACAGCAAAAACATGTAATTTAACACAAAAAAAATGTACCTATGTGGTCCAAATTTTAATGGTTAGCTATAAAATCAAGTGACCCCTGTGGTGGGACCAATTTTGACCCAAGAGCCATGATTTGAAAACTTGGTTCTGGTCCACAAGGCCATGTTACATACCAAATATCTAAACCCATGATCTTGTGGTTTCTGACAAGAAGATCTTTTAAAGACTCCCCTATATAAGTCTATGTAAAATCAAGTGACCCTGAGGCAGGGCCAATTTTGACCCATGAGCTACGACTTAAATATACTTGGTAGATGTCTATGTAATGTAACACACCAATGTAACACACCAATTTTAATAAGTCCGGGCCTTGTGGTTTCTGACATGAATGATTTTTCTAGTTTTTCTTTATAAGCCTATGTAAAATCAAGTGACCCCTGGGGCAGGGCCAATTTTGACTCCAGGGCCATGATTTAAATAAACCTGGTAGATACTCTTAAGGCCATGTTACACAAAAAATATCTTAACTCCAGCCCTTGTGGTTTCTGAGGAAAAGATTTTCTAGTTGTTTTTTTTCTATACAAATCATATTTAATCAAGTGACCCTAGGGCAAGGCCAATTTCAACCCCAGGGCTAGGATTTGAACAAACTTTGAAGAGATCCACTAGACAATGCTACAAACCAAATATCTTAACTCCAGGCCTTGTGGTTTCTGAGAAGAAGATTTTTCTAGTTTCTTTCCTATATAAGCCTATGTAAAATCAAGTGACCCCTGGGGCGGGGCCATTTTAACCCTAGGGTCATGATGTTGTTAAAAGGAAATTTCTGACACCGGACGGACAACAACTTTCTTTGTTTTTCTATTCTTCTTTGCCTGTACTCTCTCCTTCTCTGTTTATTGAGTATCCTCAAAATATATATATACTTTTTTTGGTATAAACCTCATGTTCTCATATGTATATGAAAGCGTAAGAGTTATTAAATAAATATTTATCATTCTTGGTGGGGTTTTTTGTTGACAAAATCTTGGAATATTTTTTTTAACAAAAAATAGTCTATTCACTGTACAGCCCAGTCACTGTATAGATTAGTTTACCATTTGCTAGTCCTGTAAATCAGCCATAGCGTATCGATTTTATTAAGTCTTATTTATAGGACTATTTATTCGCATCTGTTGACCAGACAGATGGATTAGTAACTTAAATGATGATTAAATGTAACCAAAACAACTGAGACATTTTATCAAACATTTGGCAAACATGTATCAGTACACATTTACAATGTACAACCAGTAGTAGTTATTTAAAGTGAGAATTCAAAACATGTGACAAATTTCAGACTAAAAGTACTGATTAGTATACTTTAAACATTTTTTAAAATGTTTATATATAAAGGTAATGATAATGCATTACTATAGCATGTTCCTGGTAATGGTAAATTATTATCTTCAAAATTAATGTAATGGTTTTGGGTTCAAACCTGTTTGGGGCAAGTAGTTTTATTGTCTTTCCAGACATACTGGTTCATCCCAGGGACCATCGAGAAGGATTAGTAAAAGTTGTAAGAATTTGTTTCCAAATCGACAGAAAATAAATAAGTTTAAGTTAAACTAAGCATTATTCCTTACCTGTGCCCAGCTCCCAACTTTTTCTTCTTCCTCTTTAGGTACACCAGTCCGTGACTTAGGATGACGGAATGGCATGTCCAGCAACCCTGCAGTTGTAAACATAGTCAAAATTATCTCCCCTGTCCATAGGTAAAGCGCTAAGAGGTTAGAGGTTAATTGTTTCAAGTTTTGTTTATTAAGAAAACACTTCCAATTTCCAACACAAAACTGAGAAGTTATAACCTAGAGCTTTCATCTATGTACTATGGACTTTTTCAACAGACTGATCACCTTGTCTTACTGGACATTAACACCAACACCTCTTGGAGGCATGAGAGATGTTGAATCTGGGAAAATACATTAACATCTCTCATGCCCTCAAAAAAGTTGGTGTTAATCCACAGTAAGACAAGGTGATCAATCTGTTGAAGAAGTCCACATGCAATAAACCAAAGCAAATTTTTGATGGGTGACTATATGGGCAGCTTGTTTGTCCTATTATGTTTTATTGCACCTAGTAAATATTCCTTTTTCTTTCAAAAAAGATTTATCTCAAAAATCACTTCACAAAATTGATTCAAAAACCACATGTAATATTCATTAAGGCAGCACCATTGACCTTTCCACAAAATTGTGACCTTCACCCTCATGTGACATTATGGTAACCTTTTCATTAATCATTAAATGTGCCACAGCAATGTAGCTGGGATATGAATCACCATCTGTAATAGCTCTTAGCTGGTATATTTGGTTATTTTGGGCAATAAATTTTATAAGTTGTTTTTTTAATCATTCTAATTAAATCATTCGAGTGTTTCTGATATGCAATTAACAATATGTGATCCTTAGAAAATTTTGATTAGTACATGACTGTATATATTGAAAAAATGGTATGTGCCGTACATATACACATATGGGTGGTATTTTTCTAAATTCTTTTGTACAGACACGATGATAACCTATAAACCTAATATACAATGGCATACATGTCATGAGGTGACAATTTGTGCCAATGGAAATTAATTTCTGACCATTGACTTCACAGGAGAAGAATTTGAAATTTTCTAAATAGAGTATATTAGGAAACTAGCTGACACCCTAGGGGCTTCATTTTTCAAGGGACCAACTTTATTTTAGCAATTATGGAAGACACCCATGAGGTCACCCTTTGTGCCAAATGAAATTAAATTCTGACCATTGGCTTCACAGGAGAAGAATTTTGAAATTCTATATATAGAGTATACATGTATAAAGAAAATTGGCCTCATTTTTCAAGGGATCAATTTCATTTTAGCAATTATGGTAGACACCCATGATGTCATCCTTTGTGCCAAATGAAATTTAATTCTGACCATTGGTTTTACAAAATATATTTAAAGTTTGTTTGTTTTTTAACTAAATCTAGAGATTTGCTTTTGTAGAAAACTGTTATTTTTCGCATGTAAAAGAATAATTGGAATTACAGGCAACAGGTAAGCCTGAAAATCCCCTTCTTTAAATTCATGTTGTTTAATATTCATTGAGCCTTGAATTATTTCATCAGTATTCATGGAGTAAATAGTTAAAAGGCTGACAATATTTATCAAGCTCCACCCAGAGTTATGGTCCTTGTGTGTGACACATCCTCTCATAAATTTCTTTACATAACAGAAATTTTGCTTCAATAGCATAAGTAGAACAGGAGTTCTCTTGCGTAAAATACTGATGCAAGAGTTATGGACATTCAGCATGACACTTTCTCTCATCAATTTCTTGCCACAAATGTAATTTCATTTCAATAGCACAAATAGCACGGGAGTAATATTAAAGACACGAAATTGTGAAAAAGGGGAATAACTCCAACAAGAAACTGTGCTCCCCAAACTACGCTTTCTCACAGGATTAGTATGAAATTTAACAAAGGGCAATAACTCCAAAATATGATGTGCAGAGTTAAAGTTGTTGTGAACTGCAATTCTCCTTCTTGAGGTCTATCTACCTATAAAGTTTCAAGATACGATGCACTGCTTTTCCTCCATGGATCTATCCGCCTGTGAAGTTTCAAGTTAAAAGCTTTTATACTTTCTGAGTAATGTTCTGGACAAAACGTGTGACAGACAGATAGACTGACAGACAACTCTGACAAAAACAATGTCTCGCCCATATAAATATAGGGGGAGACGTAATTCTGTTGGTTGCCATGGCAACCAAAGTACTGCATGGATCAAGTTTATTTAAGCAACTTTTGTGAGGGCCATCTAAGGATCATCCATGCCAAGTTTCATCAATATCTACCAAGGGGTTTTCAGAGGAGATGTCTTTCGAAGTAAATTGCTGACACTGCATGACAGACAAAGGGTGATCACAATAGCTCCCCCTTGTACACATTGTGCTCTGGTGAGCTGAAAATTCAACTTTTGAGAGAACACAATTATCAGAAAATGTATATATGGCATGTCAAAACTAAACACCATTTTCATGTATTTAAGGTTTCCCAAGTTCCACTGCATGTTAATCATTTCAACAACCACAACATCAATACTGAAAGAGCAAATAAGAGAGACGAGATAAAAGGAAGGTAGATAGGGAGAAATATTCCTGCAGAAGGGAGCTCATAAAACAATTTGTTAAAAAATCCCTTTTATGAACAGCAGTATGGCCAGTACAGACTCTTCGTACATTACCATGTATTTTTCCAGAAGCCTATTGCAACAAAACAGCCCTAATAAAAAGACATGTCCCAGTGAATAAATTACACAAACCATACCTTGACACAGTGCAACAGCCATTGTCCACAGTGTGTCCTTGTCTGTTGCTACGGAGGTTCCGTAAAGAAGTGTTGACGCTGGCTAATACCGTAGATCTTCATTGACATTAGCTGAAGGAAAATGTTATGCCAACCCAAAGATCGTCAGCGGCATAGTCAATGAAAACAGTCAATTAAAACGATCTGTATTAAACAATACACATGAACATCATACATACTGATGTACAACAAACTATAGTATGCATAGGAAAAGTTCTGATTAACCTTATATGATGGGGCCCAAGCAACCAGTATCATTTTTACTGACTTTGGTATGACATGGCCAGGGATCAAACCATAACCTCCTGGTTAAGGGGTTGATGCTCTAACCACTCAGTTACCAGGACTGCTACTGCATTGACCTATACAACCAGATAACCTGTGAGAAACATGCAGGCCCGACTTTGGGTTTTATATCATTTGCTGCACATCTCAGGTGAGAAGTTAAGACTGTGACTTTTCAGTCTGATCTGCTTTTCCATGGTTAACATGGTGTCAAGTGGTTAAACACTCTGGACCCTTTCCAGTTTTTTGGGGAAAATGTACTGTTTAAAGTGCCATGTATAGGGGCGCTTCATGTTTAGTTTGCCCCTGATTTTGAGACTCAAAATCTTGGAAAAAAAATATTCCCAATATAACGAATCTCTTTGCATAACTTTTTTGTATGACAAGGAGACAGCCATCTTTTTAGCCATAGATGTTCGATTACACAACAGGTGAAAATATTCTACTGTTTCCGCAAGACAGATGTAATGCAGCAATTATTTTCACACATTAGTATCAATATGCATTTGCTTTAGTTAATTTCATGCTCCTTAATGCTAAGAGTTTGAGTAATAATCTTAAAATACTGACCCCTTCAATTTTGTTTATAACAAGGTATTTGAAGTACACAATTATCATGAAACCAAACAGCTCAGTCCAAAACAATACTAACTATTTCAACATATTGTCTGAATGTATTGACAACAATTAAAATGATTGTTTATTTATAGTGATCACTGTAATGATGATGTTAACATCACTTTTTTTTTTGTATATCATCAATAATTATTATGTAAAGTACAATATAGAACATCCGGTTGAATCATAACAAAAAAAACCCCCCCTAAACCACTATCATAAATTATTTTTATTCATGATCAAGTCAAATTTCAGTATCAAAAACAAAGCCATGTGCTGAAAAAACTAAATTCCAAATTGATTTTCAACACTGGAAAGCCCTGTATGTTTGCCTAGGAAGACTATGCTTTCGTTAGTACGCCAAACCATATGCAACCGGTCGGTTACAGTCAGCTATGGATTTGTCTTGGACCATATCGCATGCTGTTCACATACCCCTTATGCTGTACAAAGGCATATGTGAACATCATGGGTTTTGACACTGAGGCATTTTTCATTGCGACTGAAAAGCATACAGTTGCATATGGTTTGGCTTTATTGAATGTACGCAAGTTACCTGTTCCTGTGACAGAGTCTGGGCCTCCCTTTCACCACAGCGGAGTGCTGCCCTTTTTCCATATCCACCTGCAGTATTTTCTTTGCTAAACCTGGAGGCTCAGAGACTTCCTGCAATCAAATCTGACATTCATCAGGACATCAAAAATATAAGCTTCCCCCGCAGGTAGCTATTATACCAGTGACCTGTTAAAAATTCATATGGCACAATATATTTTACGCGGGGGCCAAAAATGGGTATGTCAAAACTGTTAACAATACTGAATTTGCCATTTTCAGCCCTTTTTCATTTTGTCCTACTTTTCTTTTACAGTTGCACAGTGATATTATCAGCTGTGCTCAGGCACTGGTGTATACTTTTTCCCAGTTTTAAAATTTTTGTGTTTTGGCTTAAACCAGTTACTTTTTGAGAGTAAAAAACAAAAGACTGTTACAAATGTATTTGATGTTAAGAAGTTGTTTGGATGGCAACGCTAACTGGAGTTAAACAATAATAAACTTAGCATTGTATTTCTATTCTTTTCACTGGCCCCCTCTTTCCAAGTCTGTGGACCCCATGGGCCCCTTTGTGGTCAGTCTAGATTGGACACTGAGAATATATCGTTCAAACAAATGATATGGTTTTGTCAAGTGACTATTAAAACGAAAGGAAGTAATAAATGGGTTATAACAATGGATGGGAGAATGAGTACAAGTTAACATGAACTGACAGCTTATGCCTACCAGCCTAATCTGTCAAAACAGGCATATTTGATATTGACCATATTTTGGGTCTTATTTTCACAACTTGCATTTAGCCTATACTGAGTTCCAGCCTAGGCTAACATTTTAACATTTAGCTAAAATTGGATCTTCCCTTAACCACATTAAGGCTTTTACAATTGTTCAGCTGCAAGATGATGGATAATTGATGCTATGCTGTTTGTTTGTCATTTAATATCCCTGAGGCAAAAAAAAAAACAGGGAGACTTGTTCAAAAAGGGAATTTGTTTCCAGACCTTAACTTGAGTGTTCTAAAAATGGCTTAAATAATTAATTCAGGGGAAAAGGATCTTCATTGATACTTACCAATTATTCCCCTTACAAAGGGGCACAACATGTCGCAGGTCTACACAACCATACACGGGTATCCCATAATCCGTCAGTAGCTTATTTCCATCCCCTCGAGATGCTACTCCAACCTAATAGATCTGAAATAATAGTGAGACATTTTGGACAAGACTGTATTGTAGCATTTATGCTCTGGTGGGATAGAATAAATTAAATAAATAATATAGATAAGTCAATTTAGGTACAATACTTTGTAACTCTTAGATTAAAACAAAACAATGGACAATGCACTCACCAACAAATGGTCAAGGTCACTGATCTTTGAAAATGGTATGCATTGAGGAGGCTTCCCATAACACTTTATCATACAAAATAAGTGAATATCAGGTGATATGCTTTGATCATTTTGTGTAGTTCATACACAGGTTCATATACTTAGACAATGGTTTTAAAACCTTATGTCCCCTTGCCATTACATGATGGGGGGGATAAAAATATGCCAATCTTCATTTACACAGGTCCATTTTTATTTATGTATGGTTGATAAATTACACTTTTAACCTGTCTCCCACCCGAAGTTGTCAGTCATATTTCATGTTCTATTAGGGTTTGCATAGACGTAGCCAATAAAAAATATTTATACGCACACGGGGAGGGGTTCGGGGGTCTCCGAAATTTGAGAATTTTTGAGAATTTAGAAATGAAATGGTGGTTTCTGGTGTGTCCTGGGCAATATTTTCGATAATATTATATGTAATTTATATTCCTTTTTTTTTTAAAGAAAAAACATCAACAGCAAAAAGAAAAGTTTTAGTAGGTTTTAACTTCAAGTTGCCAACTATTAAAAACGAAGTTAATGAAACACGGGCTGTCGACTCATGTCAAGAAATATCTTAAAATGATTTATCCTCTAAAAAACTCAGCCATTGGACACTTGAAGTTTGATATTCCAATGTATAGGTTTTGACAGTGACATATTTGGCATTTTGGGTAATCCCGCAAAAACCTTGCTTGTACGCCACAAATCCTGCCTGACACGTTCCCAGCTCCGTCATACCTTGACCTACAATTAAGTGTGGGTCGAGATTGTGCTTTCATATCTCATCAGTCAGAAGGCAGCAACACCTGTCGCCTGTTGTGCTTTTGGTTGCCACGAATTGACAAGAACTCCCCACGAACCACATGCAAACATGATCAATACAGCGTATGCAAATTGTTCTGTATTACTAACATCTGAAGATTCATCTGCTAAAACTGTGAAAAATTAACGTTTTTACAAGCTGTAAAAAATTCCTTCTGAACTTTGGGACTTGTGTACCGAGCATAATTTTGGGCAGAATCAGTGTGTTCTTTAAGAACACTGCTTTTGCCGGAAGTTGAGGTGCTCTAAAATTGCTTTAAAATTTTCCTCGATTTTCCAACAGCGCTATATTTTTATGACCCCAGGGGAATTTTGGCTTTA
>CM037779.1:4109738-4159738 GCA_021229015.1 Solen grandis
TGACATCACGGATCGACTACGTTATTGTTATGACATTTACTACGACATTATTGTGACATCACAATCCGATTTCGTCAGAATCATAACATCACAGGTCGACTACGTCAGTCATCTTTTTACGTCGCCTATTTTCGGAATTCCAGTGTACAAATGGTCGAGTTCTCTTACAAACTCATGACTATATATTATGAAACATCATGGAGAGATATCTTGTAAAGGAACCAGTCAAATCATGTGTTTGTATTATTCCCTTAGACACATGTCTAGGGTACAGGAAATGAATGTAATCAAAGAAACAGGGACCTCGTATGAAAAATATATTCGTAAACGTAAAGTCTTAGATTTAAGGACGTGTTTTACAATAACTGTTTTTTACTACATAGACTAAGAAGGAAAATCAAGAACTAGCAGACAGATTTTTTTTTTAGATTCTGCATAATTATAGAGAATTACAATAGAAACAAATTTATTGGATAACAATGGGGGTCACAATTCTACTTTATGGGTTTTCTGTCCCTGAAAGTGAGTTGTTGGTCTTTTCTATAATTTTCAAGGGCAGATAACTCAACATAACCTTATTTTATTTCTCATTATTGTTTATTGTTTCATTTCCAGTCATTATGCAAAGTTGAAAATAATTCTTTCCAGCAGATTGTTCACCATGTTTCAGCATAAAAAAAAGAAAACTGCGTTTTTCTTGAAAAAAAAATGAATAGTTTTATATATTCGCATATGCGACTAGAGTATAAAATCATTTGCATAGAATTTCTAAAGCTTTTACTCAGTGACAGGGATATAGTACTAAAGATCTAGTTGAATTAAATAATTAGTGTGCTTTATTAAAGTAACAATTTACGTAAAGAATAATCATGAACAAATTCAATAAATGTACTTCATTAATATTAATATTATTTACTGAACTTAAAATGTTATTGTTGTACAGAGTGTGTAGTAATTAATGTTCAATATTGTGACTAGACTTGACTATTTGAGTTTACCTTCGCTTCGAGAGTATTTCAGTCATATAGCGACGTCCAGCTAATTACAGGTGGAGGAAGACCCCGAATGCACGGAGGCATCCGAGTAGAACCACCGACCTACCGCAAGCCAGCTGGAAGGTTTCCTCACATGAAAATCCGAATTACCCGGTTTCGAACCCACGCGGTAAGGGGCTGATGTTCAATATCGTTTGATTAAACAAAGCGACAAAACGAGTATATGCCTAAAGGTCTAATTTTGTTGGCAAAAAACGGCATTATGTACTCATTGTGTGCTAATTTTGTTTTATAAGTATATGCTATACGTATAATAACATCCCCCACCCCCACCCCACCCACCCACCCGTTTGCTCATTTGACGAAACTTTTGCCCATCGTCTTTATTCACAGGGTCAATTCAGATGCAAAAATGCTGATTTTGCAAAGGAAACAATTTGATTTATTGTCACATTAAACACCCGATTCGTTCACAAATTTCACAGGAAATGTGAAATATGATATATGATTGTGTTTCGTGAAAAAGAAAATTAATCGTGACAAATGGGATGCGTTGGCGTGTCTTGCAAATATGTAGACAAAGTTTTAAATATATTTATTATTGGAGTGAGATAGAGTGAGATAAAACGAGATTGGGAGTGAGGGGGCGTGTAAGAGAGCGAAAACAGAAATAAAGATGGCAGGCAGAGATCATTAAAGAGAGAGAGAGAGAAGGGAGAGAGAGAGAGGGGGGGGGGTGAGAGAGAAAGAGAGAAGAATGGAAAAGGGAGATGAAGATCTGAAACGATACTTAAATGATTTCAGTTTTTGTTTACCGAATGTCTATATATATATATATATATATATATATATGCACGGGTTATGACGCGTGAATGTCTCATTTTTAGATTGTATCTACAAGTTTATGGTTCGCTTGCTTTCACATTCGCTTTTGTGAACTATTTATATATTTCAAACAATAAAAAATCATCTTCATATACTTGTGAATATTGACAAAATGTCCTGATACAGACGTATACAATAATTGATGTTGCTGAAGTTGGTGACTTGTGGTTAACCGTTTCTATGGCAAGTTGGTTAACCGTTGCTATGACAACAAGTAGATTGGTAAAATGTTGTACCTGGGTGTAACGTGCCATCAACAATAATTCAGTCGGGATTTTTTTTTTTTTTTGTCTTTATGACATAATCCTGTAAATACAGTTTACATGTTGAGCGTTAGGGAGATTTGCTTTTTTCTTACAGAGTTATTGCCCTTCGTTAAAACAAGTTCTCATCAGCAAAACAGTCTTCATATGTAAGATAGGCTGATAATAGTTCGTAAATGTTACATTTGCAGTCCACAGCACAATCCTCTTCATATGTAAGATAGGCTGATACTATTTCGTAAATGTTACATATGCAGTCCACAGCACAATCCTCTTATATTAGCATACAAAAAATTCCGAGAGTTGCCCTTTTCTTACAGAGTTATCTCCCTTTTTTAATATTTCTAGAAGCATATCTCTCTTCATATTTTTGACAGGCCTATGATATGTTGTACCTGCATCAATAACTAGAAGGCTAAGGGGAGACACTAGGTTTAGTTGCCTTCCTGATATGAACTTGCAACCCTCTCACGTACGTGTCCAGGAATAGAACCCGGGACGCATTGGTTACCACTACGCAATCCAGGCACCCTTTGTATTTAAACATATACAGTTGCACTACATGTATTAATCTTAAACAAAACTTAAACTGTATTCTTTCTGTATCTTTAGATTTTGAAACTTCCGCATTTTTGATGCATGATGTAAGAAATTTGCGACAAAGGAATAAAAAAAAAGCTAACACATTTTCCAAACAAAATACAAATGTATCATTTATGACTTTACCAGTAACATGTTCTTTAACCCGTATAATTAAATATTGTACTTAAATAGTTGAAATCACTCACATAGTTAAATACAGTTGAACCTGTTTTAGCGGTCACCTGTACTAAGCGATCACTCTGTATTAAGCGGCCAATTTCAAAATTACCAAACAGTAGCATTTTGTAATATATTTAAACTTCATTTAGTGATAACCTCTGTCAAGCGGCCACTTCTCTTCTTCCCTTGACTGACCGCTTAAGACAGGTTTGACTGTGTAGTACTTAAATAGTAGAAATCTTTCATAACTGCAATGTCAATATAAAAGCGAGCTAGGATAACAATCAAATCAAAAACTGAAAATAGCTCCTTCGTTCACCAACAAATGCCTCCATCTGATATACCTGTCGACTTTATATCATGTTTGATTATAAAATTTCATGATTTATTTTTAACTTATTTATACATCAGATGATACGCGTAGATGAATTCGAGTAAGTATGAAATAACTTAAAGTATCGATCATTTAAGTTGATTCGTTCTTGGTGTTATATAATTAGAACAGAACGTGTCCTTTATTTCACCCAGGTGTGATTATGGTACATGTAGGTCTATATTTGTAGAAAATGTAATTTTCAATGAGTTAAAATGTACGTTATGTAGCACGTTTTTCTCTTATAAAATACTCTCTCTCTCTCTCTCTCTCTCTCTCACCATATAATGCTATCAATTCCCTTTCATTTCATTATGTTAATGACATCACCTTTGACAAAGGATTGATTGATTGATTGATTGATTGATTGATTGATTGATTGATTGATTGATTGATTGATTGATTGATTGATTGATTGATTGATCGATCGATCGATCTTTTGGGTTCACCGTCATTGCGACAGTATTTCAGTCATATAGCGACGTCCAGTCTATAACAGTTGGAGGAAGACCCGAATGCACGGAGACATCCGGATGGAACCACCGACCTACCGCATGCCAGCTAGAGGGCTTCCTCACATGAAAATCTGAATGATCCTGCCGGGACTCGAACCCACGCGGTGATGAGCTGTGTGAGTGTTTAAGTCATCTACTTTACCCTCTCGGTCACAGAGGCCCCTTTTTGCCAAAGAAGGACATGGTAAAATGGATTGTTCGATATCGTTGAACAATAATACCTCTTTATCCATACAGTAATACCTGTCTTAAGCGGTTAGTCAAGAGAAAGTGGTCGCTTAACAGTGGTGACCACTGAACGCGGTTTAAGTATGTAACAAAATGCTCTATTTTGGTTATGTTAAAATTGACCGCTTAATACAGATTGACTGTTTAGTACATGTGGCCGCTAAAACAGACTCAGCTGTATTATGTTGAACTGGGTTTTGTTTATACACAATAACAAACTAGTTCAAGGTAATGATAAATTTATAGATAATGTTCTTTGTGTAGCTTCACTTGACTTTGGCGTTCTTAACTACCTAAAACATTTTTTTTCTGTCAAGTGACATTATAACTGAGCTAGATATGTTTAGTGTTCCACTTCATGATGGTTTAAATGCTGTAAAATTATATATTGTTCACTATACGCTATGTATTGCCGTCATGCTATGTTAAACCCTTCTGGTTTGTTAGGTGTCAGTCTTCTCGGGTAACTAAAATTATCCTCTCTTTGTAATGAATCTTCTAATCATCATCATCATCATCATCATCATCAACAACAACACAGCACATTATTATCATCACCACATTCATTATCAACAGCATTTCAAAGTATATACATGTATGTAGATAGATCTAAGTGCATGTAATACTTGTATTAAAACAGAGAGAGAGAGAGAGAGCGCGCGCGCTATTTTGCATCATTTGAAAATTGCATTTCCTGTCCTGTAATAGCAAGCATTCTCCAAAGTTAATTCGATAATGACACGTATTTCCGAATCTAACTGACTCAAAACTAAAGGTCACACACTCAATTGAGTAATCGGTTGTTTACAACGAGAGGAGTCGAGAATTGAATCGATATGGTAACAACAGAATCAACGTCTTCTATTTATTTCCTCGTATCTTTCTCATCATGATCAACTGCTACTTTATCGTTAACTAGTTCATTATCGTCTTTACTATTAAGGCAACCCACCCATCATTAAGTTATAATCATGGTCTTGCAAATGCTTGAACATATTCCAGTGCAAGCATCCATTGAATGTGAGCTGTAGGCACTTTTCCTCAAAGTCTTAAAGGCTTTAAAATTCCTATGGTCACTTAATGGACCATGATCACAATTTAAGGTAAAGTCCCTGTAGTGGTTCCGCTACATTTCGGACCTCGTGGACTTTCACGGAGATAACCAAGGTTTCCTAATGTTTCATTATGGTACCTTGGTTATCTTGGTAGAGGTTAAGTGGTCAAAGACGTAGCGGAACTATTACAGGGACTTTATCTTAATGGTGGATGGGTTACCCTAAGGCATCCACTTAGTGACCTAATTTATTGACCATCATTATTGTCCCGTTATACGCACAATTGGGGTTCGGGGATCCATTCACAACTTGTTCCGTTCTGTTCTGTTTCTGTCCATTCCTTTTCCTGGTTCTGTCATTAACACCACATTTTCTCATGACATTCCCTTTGACGGTCGTCCCTTTTTTCTTCTTCTTCTAAAAATTTCTTATGAACCCTCTTTTTCCCATCATCACCATCATCAATATAAACATCATCATTTGTTGTTTTCCCTCTTTTTCATCTTTTTTTTTAATTTGTTTTCTCTTTCTATTTCTCTTATTCATTGTGTCCCTTTTCTTTTTCTCATTATTTCACTTTCTCTATTTATATCATTCTCTCTCACTGTCTTTTTAATATAGCTTCTCTCTCTCTCTCTCTCTCTCTTTTACATGTTTTTTTTTTTTTTTCTCCCCCTCTCTCTCTCTCCCTCTCTCTCTCTCTTAGCATGTCTCTTTCGTTCTCTCACTCTTATTTGTCTCCATTTCTCCTACGGGTGGTTTCAGGTTTCTCAGATGTATTTGGGCTTCATCAATGGCTTTAGTCACGCAAAGGTGTCCAGTTATTGTGGTTACAAATTACGTACATTTGCAACTCTTTTCATCGAGTGAAGTGTCACCTTCCTTCTACGTTGTAGAGTTAGATCTTGGCTGGTTTTATATGGCGGCCGATTACAGTCACAGCTGTATTTATTTATTTATTTATTTATTTATTTATTTATTTATTTATTTATTTATTTAATTAATCAATCAATAATTCACATCTTCCTTTACTCATAGGAAAAAAAGAAACGCAGGGTAAACTTTTGTGTCAGTTTTAAATAGGAAGTATTCGACGGTATTACAATTTAAAATAATTCAATAAAGATTTTTTTTTTCAAACAAAATAAATGCTTTAGAATGAGATGAGGTCTATCATATGAGACTTATTGCAAGGTTAGGTGGTAAAAACTTGAGTCTGGCTACTACAGATTCTAGTTACCCTGCGTTTCTTTTTCCTTTGTGGCTATCCATCCATCCATCCATCTGACAAAATATATCAAGTCGTTAATATACGAGCCTCAGAACTCAAGTCATTGTAGTGTCCGGTACCATGGTAACACGACTACGTAATGTGTCATGGTACCTGTATAGGACGGCCTTTAACCTAGACCAGTGACCAGTATAGTTATCAACCTTTTGCCTTTCTACGGACGCGTTTTGACACTTTCACCAACAGAGAGGACCCAGATCAGACAGCTCCAGGAGTGAACTGTCTGATCAGAGTCTGTCTCTTACGCCTGGTAGATCATATTCTATTCAGCCTTAACAGCAAATATTTTTGGGCGGTTTTTTCAACTGTGAAGTAATAATGTCCGAGCGGGCGTCGGGCGTCCGCTCAGGTTGACCTTTTTTTATTTTTTTTTAAGTCTGCTATAACTTTCTTCATTGGAATGCTTCAATATTTGGACAGTTGTTTAAGTGGATGGCCCTTTACATCATACAGTTGACCTTGTGACATTGACCTTTGACCTACTTTTGGTGGTAAAAAAGCGGACAGGTTTACCTTTCGGTTAACTTGTTATAACTTCTATGTGATTCATTGGATTGCGTCAATATTTGGGCAGTTGCTTAAGAGGGTGGACCACTTCATTATGCAGTTGACCTTGACCTTTGACCTAATTTTGATTAAAAATAATAGGTATTCAAATATCTGTGAATATACATCACGTCATAAATTTGTTCATGAATATTCATGAGGTGAAGAGTTAATTTGATATGAATTGATTTGATAGGTTCAATAATCAAGGACAACAAGTGGAAAATATTCACATCATTTGGGTATTGCTATATTTAGGAAGTCATACTGATTTGTTATTGTTACAGAGTGTTAGGGTGTTATACCAGGTGATTTCCGAGCATAAGAGGACAGTTGAATCATTAAGCACACCACAACACAGCGGGGAATATCTCTGATTTGTTTGTTTGTTTATTTGTTATCGGGATAACACCCCTCCGTCAGTATTTTACCAGTCGTTAGGTATGTAAGAAACACGTAAAATAACAGAGATTTTTCTCCACCAATGAAATGTTAGTCGCAAGTTATCAGTGCGTATGCACATGTATGGATGATTTTCTTCTAATTTTCTTCAGAAACCAAGACAAAATCCTGGCCAGAAGAAAAGGCAGGCCCGTATGTTGTTAACATCAGTTTCCATGGTAACAATGAACCCGTAATAACTGGATCCGCAGACGACAATTCAAATCTAAGCAAGCGCGTGCCATACGCAAGACCGGAAGTTTACGTTTGTCACGTGAATCCGCCAACACAAGCCTGGTTCCAAGGATACGATTACAGTACCGGGATACAGAGGGTGGGCCGACGGACCGACGGACTGCAGTTCAGGCGATTTCTTCCACGGTCAAGCGAGCCAGACTTGATTGATGCTTATAAACTAGGTCAGCGACTGTTCGCAGCCTCTTCGCTTGAAGACTTTCTATCTGATATAGAGAACCGTGAAAAGTGAGTATCATCATCATCTTTTTTTTTTTTTTTTTTTTTTTTTTTTTTTTTTTTTTTTTTTTTGCAATAAAGTATCTTGCAAGGTGACTACATCAAAATGACTTATATTGTGATAAACAAATGTAGCTCACCAGTGATACTAACGTAAGCACAAAATTGCATGTAACGCTCTTATCGTATATATAAAAATGTAAATTTATGCATACGTGTGTGGTTTTACAAATAACTGACGCAGGGTATCTTCAATAATATCTCAATTTGATACACATATAAAAATATTGTGTTATAATAATATATTTAATATAAATAAAGTAAGTCAGGATAGGAAAACAGTTTTAAATAATAAATATCTTTAAAAGGCATTGCGACACTGTGCTTAAAATATTTGGTATTTGAAACATACGGGCTAATTACTTTATACTATTTAAAAAATATATAATAAAAAAAGAATTAAATTAATAAAAATTGGGATAAAAAAAAGTAGAAGTAGTTGTAGTAGAAGTAGTGGTAGGTTAAGTAGTAGCAGCAGTACTAGTAGTAGTAGTAGTAGTAGTAGTAGTAGTAGAAGTAGTAGTAGTAGTTATTAAAGGGGTAGATATGATGCATATTGTGTTTTTACCAGTTGATTTACAAACTACACATTCCTTTATGGGTTCTTCACTTTACACGCTTCTTCTTAATTATCATTCGGTTGACAGATTCACACATTCTCTCTCTCTCTCTCTCTCTCTCTTGCAGTGGACATATCAATTAAGATAACTGCGTTGCAGTAAAAATCTTATAGGAGCTGTTCAGAGCTTTAACCTATAACTCTATGATGAGAAAATATATGAAAATGCAATTTTGTTATTTGGGTTTTGGGGATCGAAATCACGACCTCCCGCTCCCGAGGCGGACGCTCTGACCACTCGGCAACCGGTGCAATTTTGATGAATGTTTAGATTTCATTAACACATATGTTATATGTTTTCAATATCCTATAACGGACGCACGCACACACACTTCCCGTCAGGTCGTGAATGTATTAATGGGTAACTCAATCTAGGTGATCTATGGCTTTAAATATTTGCTTAACCCTTGCATAAAGACGATTCATAAATATGAATTTGCAATAGTTTTGAACGCCTCAATTGTGTAAACTCAACGAAGTCGTCAAAACATACCGTCTCGTTAGCTAAGCGCGTTATATGACTCAAAACACGCGATACTTTTAGAAAAAAAAAATACATGAAAACCTAATACTGGGGTATAGAGAGCGGATCAACGGGGTTTAATTTCTTTACAAACAAAATCGTGCTGGGATTATGACAACAATCACGAAATGCTAAGCTATGGCTAGTGATGTCTTCTCCTGGATATGACCCACTGAAGAATTTCTCAGGATATATGTGATTCAGTTTTGGCTCAGTATAGCAGGGGACCTTGGGTTGAAAGTTCGAGTTGTGCCTAGCACCGGGTAATTTTTTTATTCTGTTTTATAGCTTCATCCGCTCTCTTTTCTCCTGTCTATCTTTTCCGCCCTTCTTTCTTCTCCATTCTCCTTCTTCTATTTTCTTCTTGCCTTCTCTCTCTCTCTCTCTCTCTCTCTCTCTCTCTCTTTAATATTCGTCCTCTTTTTTTCCTCTTCTGTTTTTAGGTTTTCGCATCGCAGTGCGAAAACCTATTGTTCTCGATCTGTTTCTTTTTTTTTTTTTTTTTTTCTAACCCTTTTTTGTGAACGGCATAGCTCCGAGGTGAGAAAAGCCACATCTATGAAATTTTTATCGGTAATAACCACGTACTTGAAGATGATCCTAACGTCGAGATAATTTTCATTTTTGCTTTGATTTTCCCGCCAGGGGGCGTTTTATATGAAAATGTTTAATAAGCAATATCTCAATTATTTGAGGTCCGATTCAAATGCGGTTTTTTGCATAATGTTCCTTGTAAATAGCCCAATAAAATATAATAGGTTCCAAAAATTTGCGTATATAAAACTTTCGTGCTACAGGAGGTTGAATGTTCGAATCTCGCAAAAACTGTGAAATAAGGGTAGGTCTACCAAAAACGTGCCCATTTTATTCAGAGATGAGATAGAAGAATTTTGTTTGTTGCATATGATTTGCAAGACATATACGCACAAAATATATGCTGTGGCGATTTTGAGAAATGCATGGTTTGTCCACAGTACGAGGTCAAACATAACCAATATTTTCGAAAAATCAACATTTTAAAAGCATGACTTTTAAGGTTATTTGCAGCTCCTGACTTTATTTTTTGTTCAATCTTCATCATTATTTCACTGTTAATGCATTTTTATAAACCAAATAAAATCATAGAAAAAAGAGCACCCATAATATGCAAAGGTCAAGGACATATACCAATTATTATTATTTATATCGGCATAAAATAGCTCCAAATCTAAAAATATTTTATAGAAAGTATATGAACAAATGTTTTAGTTTGTGAAGAGATCTTTCCATTGGTGTTTAGTTTTTGAAGATCGGACTTCATTTGATCAAATTACTACAGTCGAAACTTTGATTCTTTTATCAAACAATTGTAAATCCATATGTTGCTTCTTTTTTGCAGCTCCTGACTTTATTTTTGTTCAATCTTCATCATTTTTTCACTGTTTATGAATTTAAATAATACAAATAAACTCAAATCTAGAAATATTTTATAAAAAGTATATATTTAACAAAAGTTCTAGTTTGTGAAGAGATCGTTCTAATGATGTTTAGTTTTTGAAGATCGGACTTCATTTGATCAATTAACAAAAATATTCGAATAAAGTTAATATCAATCAATTATGTCTGCAGTTGAAACCAGTACTCTTACTAGTCAAGTTAAAAGCGAAAACCAAGATGCCGCTTTGCGGTTCTAGTCTTCTTTCTTTCTTTTACCGTTTTCTTCCTTTTCTTTTCCCTCCTTCTTCCACTGAAGTGAAGGGAAATTGCTATAATCTGTCAGATTTGGATCAGATTTTAAACAGTTCATACAATATTTCTGCAATGCTGAGTTCATATGAACAGAAAATAATCATCTATAACTTAATGCGAAGTTGTGACCTTCTGTGCATTCTTAACACAGGTATAAAAACTATTTCTTTCATTTCTTTATTTGCTACGAAGTCAAAATGACAGGCATTCGGCTATCCCCTTTTAAAGCAACACCGGTTGGCTGATTAATTAAATAATTAATTGTCACCAATATGTCGCAATAAGGAAGCAATTCACTACTATCTTTATGTTCCGCCACATTGTAGACGAGTTAAGAATTACAACAATGAAGAAAAGAAGAGAGAAAAAAAAACTAAACAAAAGCAATAGAATTTAGAAGTAGAATGAATAAGTCATGTACAGAAGACAAAGATGAATTTATCTATTTATGTATTGCCACACACACGTCAGTTGTTCAACTTGTGCTACAGAAGTATGCAGGGACAAAATGAAAGGTTTTATGTAATCCATCCATCATTGACACATAGTCATGGTCATACAAACGCCTTAAAAGACTTAGGTGCAGATACAAGCATCCATTGACTTGGAGTTTTATCCAGATTGTGTTCGACTCCCCTGGACTGTAATAAACAAAAGATGATCACCTGATTTGACAGGCGATATTTCAAGGGTTCTCCGGTGTCGTTCATGATATAAACGCCTTATTTTATAATAGATTAATTGAGATGATATTTGTTATTGTTTGTTTGTTATTGTTTGTTTGTTATTGTTTGTTTGTTATTGTTTGTTTGTTATTGTTTGTTTGTTATTGTTTGTTTGTTATTGTTTGTTTATTATTGTTTGTTTGTTATTGTTTGTTTATTATTGTTTGTTTGTTATTGTTTGTTTATTATTGTTTGTTTGTTATTGTTTGTTTATTCGTTTGATTAATTTAACGTCCTACCGATAGTTTTAAGTTTTCAAGTTTTTATTTTCTAATTCCAAAAGTCCATAGACCCAAGTAGCAATTTTACAACATGATGGCAGTTGAGTTTATATAAATACAACATGTATAGATTTTATAAATATAAGTTCATCTTCACAGCCTCCCATACAACCTCTCGTCCGTTTATATGCAACATAAGAAAGAAAAAAAAAAGTATTTAATGCAAAATACTTATAACTGAAATATAAAATTATATTTAATGTACATCAAAATTAATCATGTCCAATGGTATGTATAAGTTATCGTTTATATTTTAAATTTATGAAATTTATCGCAAGTCACGCGAAGCGGAGCGCTGCAAAAAATCCATAAAATTTAAAATATAAACATATTTACAGTTTGTCACGTACGCCATACAGCTTTGCCTTAACCTCGCATTATGGGACCAACTCCAGTTTGATTGACAGTACACGTGATGGTTCAGAGTCAGTATCATTGGGTACTTTTATAAGGCTACATGCAAAACATGACGTAATCAACTGCCCGCCCATTTAGTCTAAAGATCACGTAGGCAGCATACACTCATATTTTCTCCATATCAAGACTTCACGGATCATTTTATGCAATATATTTTTTTAACAATTTTAACGAAATGCAAGCATCTCATTGGACGATTAAGTCGGACAAAAAGGAAACACGTATATCAAAATAACAAAGAAATTCGCAGTGTAATTTTCAATGCCACGAAATCATTTTCATAAATTTGTTGAATTTAACGTCCCACCAACAGTATTTCAATCAATTTGGAGACAATAATTGACTGAGACGGATAGAGCTCTGCCACACAGCAGTATAACGTCTAAACATGTCAACATGAGGTATAAACTTTACCTGTGTTTTCAACACAATTTGATCAAATCTTGTACTCATTATAGAAAAAATATATACAAATGACGTATATTATGCTAATCACTCAAGTTATTTCTGGCTTAGATCCTATTTATGTTATGCCATACATCTGTCACGTAATAGAACCAATGGGTCTGTTCGAAAAATGAGCTATGGTATCGCCACATTTCGGACCTTATGGCATTTCACGGAGATAACCAAGGTTTCCTAATGTTTCATTAGGGTACTTTGTTTATCTTGGTAGAGGTTAAGTGGTCCAAGATGTAGCGGAACCATTACAAGGACTTTAATCAGTAAAGGATTGCTAGCCATTACTATAGAAGAAAAATAGTGAGAAACCAAGTCCCAAATCCATTGGCTGGACCAGCACTTTGCCACTAGCTGACATTTTCAACGTTCGGGTTTGTTGTTTATAAATGAACAATACAGTGAAACCTCTCTAAAACATCATTCATTATAACAGCATCCTCTTTATAACAGCAGTAATTTTGAAAACTGAAGTGTATTTAATCAGTCTATGTATCTATTCTTTACAACGGCAATTTCTTTATAACAGCAAATTTCGCTGTTGTAAAAAGAATTGACTGTACCATTGATTTTTCTTTCTTTCTCTTTCTCTCTTGTTTCTCTCCTTAGATAAAAGGGCTGCTCATGTCGCACTATATTAGACAGGTAGAATGCATCTGTAACACTATGTGTGACGTACATCATATTCAATAATTTTACAAGAAGAAATCTAATTATGGGTTTAGAACGTATAAATATGCAACTAATGACAATGAAAATAAATATAATTGCTTTTCTCTGCATTTACTGATTTTATCTAATTTGCCACGCATTCATAATGAAATCATGCTTTTTTTTAAAGTGAAATAAGTTCCCATTTGGCCGGATGCATATCGTCTTGTGAAAAGCAATTTATTGTTATGACACGTGTCACTTTGATAAACAATTAACTTACTTGATTTTCGGGGGCTTAATATGACAATATCGAAATGAATGACAGAGGACCTGTAGCCCGACTGCTTATTTCTTTGATATGTATTACGTTTTGTTTACATTTAATGTATATATGCTGACTTTAACACTCACTCAGCCCCTCACCGCGTGGGATCGAATCCCGGCAGAGTCATTCGGATTTTCATATGAGGAAGACTTCCATCTGGCTTGCGGTGTTTCTTCCCGGGTGTCTCCGGATGCATTCGGGGTCTTCCTCCACCTATAATTAGCTGAACGACGCTATATGACTGAAATATTGTCGAAGCGACGGTAAACTCGAATATATTTTTTTAACAGAACATATATTTATTACGACTTGCACTGTACAAGGTACATCGTCATTTGCAATATACAATACACAGTAAATTTAATAACAGTGGCTCTTGGACACAAAGAGAGAGAGAAAACAAAATAGTCTAGTCTGCATGTATATGCACGTGTCACTATCATAAAAGACTACTAACTTACTTACACTCTGAGAAATTTTAACCCCGAGCAAAATAAAAGAAATATAAAATCCATTAATGACCTGATTACCAAGGTCACTCGAGTGCTTATAAACTTTTGTCCTGAGATAAGTCACATTCCAACTACACAACTCCCCCGAGGGCATTGTCCAGTAAGTAACAAAAACAACAATCCCCGTGGTAGAGGCCGAACAATACACCGGTTCTGTTCTGTTCTTACTTCATGGGCATTTCATATAGGGTGGACCACACCAGATGTTGATATTGCATAATCGCGTGACGAATTGTATTATTTGATATAGAACAGAACAGAACATACTTTTATTAACATAACTCGATAATTTTTCTTCATCAAATAAATATACATGCACAAAACAACAGTGCCTGGATAGCGTAGTAATATCGTAATTGGGGTCGTGACATACCTAAAAAAAAAAAAAAAAAAAACAAACAAAAAAAACGCAGTAGTAAAAAACTTGCTTGGCGCTCGGGGTTTGACCAAGCGCGAAAATACTAAAGAATAACATTAAAACATTAAAAAGTACAACAAGTCTCTATCTATACGGGTAGCCCTTGTAAAGATTTACTTTAGCTACTGCACATTTACCCCATTATTTTGTTTACATCGTATGATTCACGCATTTAAAATGGAAGCACTTATTTATCATTCAAGCCATGCGTAGTATTTTTTTTCTTCATTCATTTAAGTTCGACCAGTCTGAAACTTGACACTCTAATGTTAAGCAATTCATATTACGTATACATGTAATTCATTTTTTTATATAAAATATAATTCAAGCGAGGTGAAGCCGAACGCAGGGTTATGTTTCTCATTGTGGCATAAAGAGGAACGGAAGAGCTAAGGTGTAGGCGTGGATTCGGATCACAGGTTCGAATCTAGGTCAGGTCTCCGCTAAGTTAATTGAGCAAGACATTAACATCGAATAGATACACTCCACTCAGGTTTTAATGGATTATTACAAATAAAAGGGTACCTACGTGGGTTATTCGGGGCCATGCATGTGAATTTCTAGCGCCCTGTGTATTGGTTGGGTTTAACGTCCCGCCGACAGTATTTAAATCATTTAGAGGCTATGTCTACTTGAGACAGATATAGTGCTGCCACACTGCAGTATCATGTCGTAGACATGTGGCATGATACAACACCCAGTCACATTATCCTGACACCGGGCCAAACAGTCCTGGAACTACCCTTATACGCTGGGCGCCAAGCAAGGGAGATAATCCAGTGCCATTTATTACGACTTGATACGTCGTGGATCGAACCCACGACCTCCCGATTCAAGGACAGACGCCCGTATCACTCGGTCACAAGGACCAATTCAAATCGGAAATGAAATTCTATTCAGTTCCTTACCGTGTGTTGATTGGTCAGAACACCGTGAACAACAACAACAACAATAGGAAACAACAACAACAACAATAATAACAAATGACCCAAATAACAATGCTAAGCTTCTAAGCTGCACAATGTGGGTGGTGCAAGATTACGTCACATAGACTTGGGGACATAAATTCGAGTTCGGGGTAGTTTGGACTTTTCAGTAATTGGATTTGGAAGTGTAACTCTGAAAGGTACGCATTTTATCTCTCCCCCCGAGACCCCCCTCTCTCTCTCTCTCTCTCTCTCTCTCTCTCTCTCATGTTGTTCTTCTTTTTTGTCTTTTTCATTACAATTACAATTAATTATGGTAATAATTAAATTAATTTACATTTAGCAAGTTTAATTAAACATGTAAAAATGCGTATTAAAGTAAGACATTTATTTATCAACTGGTTATTTACTTGTTTCAATCTTCTATATACATACGTCCTAAAATACTAGTGCACAAATCATGAATACAACGGAAAGAGCTGACGCTTTTATATATATAATCACATATTTATTTTATTTTATTTATTTTGTAAATGAACTGGCTTAACATGGTCTCATAGAAGATTAAAAAAAATGATACTGTAGAATGATCTGAAGTCGTAATATTCGAATTTTAAGTATATGCTTCGCATATTCTTGTTTCTATTTATCATATTTATGCTGTCATATCCCCTCCTTCTATTTCTTTCCCTATGTCCTCATCCATGTCTGTCTGTCTGTCTCTCTCCCTCTGTTCTTTTTTTTTTTTAATTTTATTGCACATTTATCAGTTTGATTCCATTTATGACTTCAGTTCATCGCCTATCAATATAATACTTAACAGTCAGTTGTTATCATTCATTCATTCATTCATTCATTCATTCATTCATTCATTCATTCATTTTCTCCTTTACCTCGCTCTTTTTTCTCATTACGCAGTTTGAACATTCAGACCTGCCAACATATCGCTGATAATTCCTTTTAAGGATGGAATAGACTCGGTCCATATACAAAAATTGTAAAGATGTCCGATTTGAAATTTAAATTTTGACCGGGAGAAAAATGAAAGTACAGATAATTATATAATCAGAAATTAGGAAAAGATATGTATATGGTTAGAAAGAAGAGAAATTAGAGCCAGATAATTATATAGTTAGAAACAAGAAACAGATAATTATGTAGTTAGAAATAAGAGACAGATAATTATATAGTCAGAAATAAGAGACAGATAATTATATAGTTAGAAATAAGAACAGATAATTATATAGTTAGAAATAAGAGACAGATAATTATATAGGTAGAAATAAGAGACAGATAGTTAGAAATAAGAGACAGATAATTATATAGTTAGAAATAAGAGACAGATAATTATATAGTTAGAAATAAGAGACAGATAGTTAGAAGAATAAGAGACAGATAACTATAAAATTACAGTCTCAGCTATGATATGTGCAACTTTTGTGTATGTCGATACTTGTAAATGTTCGGATTTTGCCGATAACGGGTCTACCTGCAAAAAAAAACCGGAAATGGGCGAAACGAAGAAACGCACGAAGAATGTCCTTTCTACTAGGGATTGGTTGACTACATTGTACCACTCTTTTGTAATTTAAAAAAATTGAACACGGTGACTATAGCTCTTGTTTTGACGAGAGGAAAACGCCATGAGCTAATTTTACAAACAAGTACATATTCCTTTCTTCAGTTTTTTTTCCTGTCACCGATTATGATAATAATAATAATAATAATAATAACAATAACAATACTGACAACGATCATATGAAATGTAAGAGCAGCCACAAGGGTCCTATTCAATAAAGTTATGATTTGGCATGTCAATTGTGCATGTCATTTACAAACATAATCTAGAAACAGGATCAGGATAAGACGAGGTTAACAACAAAGAGTAATTGACATGTACAAGCATAAGTGGTATTCTGAAATAAATGAACCGCCAAGGTTAAACTCATTCTCAGGATTTAAATATGATATGAAAATTATCCCGACATAATACATGAAAAAAAAAGTATAGAATATCATTAATAAGGCTCTGAACATCGCCACAACATTTCGGACCTCATGGCCTTTCACGGAGAAAACCAAGAATTCCTAATGTTTCATTAGGGCACCTTAATTAGCTTTGGTAGAGGTTAGGTGGTCCAAGATGTTGCGGAGTCATTACAAGGACTTTACCTTAAGGACTGAACGAGGTCGGTATGAACAGGCCGTGATTTCCATATTTAATTTGAACAGTCTGTGAAATTAGCACAAAAACATTGTTGCCTACTAACATCATATTTTGCTCATTCTATAAGAAAATGTTCTTCATTTTCAAGGGGACTCCATGGCCGAGAGGGTAAAGTCGCTGACTTTAACACTCACTCAGCCCTTCACCGCGTGGGTTCGAATCCCGGCAGGGTCATTCGGATTTTCATGTGAGGAGGCCTTCCAGCTGGCTTGCGGTAGGTCGGTGGTTCTACCCGGATGCATCCGTGCATTCGGGGTCTTCCTCCACCTGTAATTAGCTGGACGTCGCTATATGACTGAAATACTGTCGAAGCGACGGTAAACTTAAATAGTCAAAGTCATAGTCTTCATTTTCAACCGCATAATTTTCACAGAACTCACACATGTCTTTCATTGGTCTGTTCACCAATATTTCATCCTCTTTCTACTCTTCCCTTGGCTTGACAATTCGGAACCACCGACCTACTGCAATTTCTATTTTTATAGCTAACATACCGCAGCGTAGGCCGGGTACCTTCGGGTCGGGTAGAAAATCTTGCCAAAATCACGTAATTAATCCCCATTACCCAATGTCGGCCATTTTCTATTGCAATACCTCATATACTTCTTTCCTTTATAACATATAAATACGACAATTACCATGATTATCCTAATGATGTCATTTTACATAGTTCTACGCTCCGTTAAGAAATTATCTTCAAATGCGTTCAGGATAGACATTTTTGGTGTACAAATCTCGTATCGTTAAACGTTTAATGAAATTCAGTAGAACCTCGCCTAACCGAACATCATAAAACCGAATTCCTCGCCGTTTCGAAGTTTATTTTCGGTCCCTATTTCTTCCCTTCTTATTTTTACTAAAATTAAAATGTTTAATCTAAATTTCGCTATTTCAATTTTTTAGCTATTTCGAAGTAAAAATCCCGGTCCTGAGGTCGCAATTCATGTACATTTTTCAATTTTTATTTCGAAGTCAAATTTCATAAATTTTCGTGAATTAATTATCCTCCTTATTATCAATCGTATCCGGGTCAGTAACCAAGTTTATTTTGCGGAGGCACCTGGAGTGATGGGTCAGGCAAGTTTTTCACTCCTTTATTCGAGATTGGGTTGGGCAACGTGTGTCCCGACGGAAATATTGATTATCGATGTCTGACAGGTTGCATAACAGGTAAACCCAGGTGTCAGATCTTTAGTACATTCCATATCATCGCATTCGTTACCTGAAGTAGCAGATCGACGGTAAAAATATGTATCATTGTTTGACATGGTATAATGATTATGTTTATCAGAAGCATCTAAGTAGACCATGGTATATTTTCGTTACTTTTCATAACTTGCAAATAGTATATACGTACACCTAATAGGACTTCGATTTAACGAGGTTCTACTGTATGTCAAATCAAGACAACTTAAATGGTTATTATAGTTAATGGCATTGCAATCGGTTTTGACACAACGAACATCTGCAGGACTACCCGTGGGTAATGGTTTGACGGGTTACCGCACCGCAATTGATACAATTTATGTTTATTTGTTTGTTTGTTGGGTTTAACGTCCCACCGACACCCAGCCACATTATCCTGACACCGGGCCAACCAGTCCTGCAACTACCCTCATATACTGAGCGCCAAGCATGGGAGCTATAACAGTACGACTTTAGTATGTCGCGGCATGGGAATCGAACCCACAACCTCCCGCTCCCGAGGCGGATGCTCTAACCACTCTGACACAATCTATGTGTACATATCAGAAGTGGAATATTTGTAAAGCAGTGAAGATTTCTTTTTATTTTTTTAATTGGATTGATTTATTTATTATAATATTGTTTTTGCTGTTCATAACTTATAGATATTGTATGTGCATGGTTTCTATGTTATATAGATTCTATAGAATATCTGTTATAAAGTATTCCTGGTAAAGGCAAACAGACAGACAGCAATGGCATCTCTCTCACGCACATTTGAACACCTACGCCGTTTTTCATTTTAAAGTACACCGATACACATTGAATTTAACTACTTGTATTGTTTATCCAACAGATGACGTAGAAAGCACCTGTTGCTAGTAGTGTATTGTTAACAGTCACGATTTCGTGTAAAATGTGGGTTGAACCTATGCTCCCACCCGAAAAAGTAATGACACACTTTTAAATCAATAATTCTTTGTTAGCCCTAACTTCGATCTATTTTTAGTCTCCCCCCCCCTTTTTTTTTGGTGGGGTGGAGCTGGTGGGGGCATATTTACTTTCGTCATCATCATGTTAATCAAACCTGTAATTATATTTGTTTAATGACAGTAACAGAAGTAGCGATAACAGTAGCAGCATCAGTAGTAGTAATTGTTGTGGTAGTAGTAGTTGTTGTTGTTTTATAGAATATCAGCAGAGGTAGTATTAGAAGTAATAGAAAAACTAATAGCAGAAGTAATAGTCTTTCAAAACATAACGGAAAAAAATAAAGGATGAAAAAAAAACCCCCAAAAAACGTAATAACAAGATATGGTTATTGAAAGTGAGAGCGTAAGAATGGTGTTTAATTATGATTCAATAAGCCATACGGTGAAAAGGAAAATAAAGAAAATGACAGGATGAAATTGATGATAATAGTGTTGATGGGGCGATAACATTTTAAACAAAAAACTTGTTATCAACTGAGAAATGACAGGAATTATAATCATCCTAATTGATTAACACATAAATCAAGTGCGTCCGGAAATGAATGCGGAGCCGAAGGTCATGGGTTCGAACTCCGTTGAGGAATTGTCATGGCCTTTCCCGGCACAACGTACTGGCCCAACCCAGGAACCGTCGAAAATGATGAATGTTAGTTGTGGGAACTTGATTCAATATCGATGTAATAAAATAAAGTAAAATCAAAATGAAATAACACACATTTTAGAATAACTATAATTATGCGTAGACCTAGTATTGCTTTGGAATGGGCTTGCCGGCAATATCAAGTCATTCTCACTCCTTTTGTCTCTCTCGTAACGAGACATCCTGTGAGTGCACATCATACAAATAGCAAGAGAGGATTAATTTCTGTTCATGATAAACTTAGAGAGCATTGCAGTAATAAAAGGCCCATTATGCTTCCAAAAGCAGTGGATATTCATTGAACAGGAAAGCAATGCTTGCGCTACAGATTTGTTAAGAGATGCATTCTGTACATACTGGTTGTTGACAACATTTCTACAAGGCATAAATAAGAAAGAACCTAATGCTAAGGATCATTTACAAATTGACTATTAGGTAATTTGCATATTCCGCATTTCTGACGTTTTCCATGTCTCCGTTAATGAATCGCAAGTGCATAAATTGATGACGTAGCAGATAAAAAAAAGTGATTCGCCGACGTGTTTTTTTTTTTTTTTTCTGTTTTTTTTTTTAAATTCAAATTATTTCTGATAACAGACCGTCCTTGGGAAAAACACGCCAACGGAAAATATTAATAATGAGAGTATTCTGTCACCCGTCCAAAATACTAAATTGCGTAATATGATCAACATTTTCAACGCAGGTTTTACTGTTATTTTACAGCAGATATTTGTACATTATGTACCATTTGTGTTTGTCTGCAATATGTCAATGTTATTTTATATTTTCTTTTTCATGAAATTTGAACCATTATGAAATATAATGGGCCTCTAAAGGTAAAACGTCCATCATTAAATTGTTCATGGTCTATCAAGTGATGTTTGTATGTGGATTTCATTGTAAATGCAAGCCTTTGAAGACTTTGAGCGAAAGAGCCTAACTTTAACTCCAAGTTAGCGGATGCTTGCATCTGTCCTGAAGTCTTTTTAACCTTTTTAAGGACTATGATTATGATAAAATAATGGATTACCTTAAATCAAAGTGTCTACATAACGCTTTGTCTTACAACAGTCTGGGCTGTACTTGTGAGGGGCATGATATTCAAGTACCCACTGTTTATACAGGCAACCCTCGATACATCGGCATTCGATACATCGGCATTCGATACAATGGCATACTCGGGTTCCGGCACTAAAAGTCATGTGACGGATTTATTAATCTCTTAACAACAGCAAATATTTGCTTCCGTTATCGACAGCAATTCTCGATACATCGGTGAAATCGTGATTTTACAATCAAAGGTTGACTGTACACCGAGTCTATAACAACGGAAATGTATACATATGATACTAAGAGATCTAATCAAAGCCTTAGGGGGTGTCATACTTAATGGTAAAACTATTCGTAAGATTGTTTAGGAAAATAAAAGGTTTTGTAACTGCTATGTGATACAGATCTACACATGCCTGCGAAATGACCTCAAATTGGTCTATAATTTATCATATATGTCGTTTACATTTGGATGTCCGACGACATTGTTGTTAAACCCCGGGGCTACACGCTATTATGCAGGCCAGTAAGTCTTTTGAAAACCTGTAATAGCTAATCAAAATGCTATGTATTTATATGTATATAAAATACATGTATTGTTTGTTTAGTTCTATAGTAAATATGTGTTAAGGATGCGGTGTTGATTTTTTTGTTTTTTTTTTTTTTGATTCAATTGTTTTTAAGTCAATTTGAAAAAAAAAAAAACACGTTCTCTCACTCTATCGACGGTTGGGGATTAGTACTTTGAGTGTGTGAGGGTTCTGCAAGAGATTTACATCCAATAGGTCACTGTGCGGATTTACGTGTTTCTGGTTAAAATAACAGGCATCGAAAACTCGTGTTTTTGTCATTTCTTAAATTCCCCCAGGATGCACTTTTGTAACTACCGTCGCTTTTAAAACTAGATAGATAGATAATAGACAGACTGACAGACAGATAAATTGATATTCAGACATGCATATTAAAATTTACACCTCGATTTTGTACTTTACTTTAATATGCATAGGTAAATATATCATAAACCTCTATCAATATACTTTTTTTTTAAATATCCGGGACGGGGCTAAATTTATAACCGATGTACTGATATTCTCGTGTTATCACGTGACACTTTATGAATATAGCCTCGTTGCTGACGTGCTTGCACCCGGACGTTTTCATATTGCATGAGAAAATGTTGCCCATAATTGACACAAAAAAGCTGGAGGCAAGTGATGCTTTCATGAAATAAAATGTACGGGTATGTCAGAGGGAATCTGTAATTTTGCTCGACTATTCGTAGGATAGGAGCCTTGCGTCGGCGTTGCAATTATTATTATTATTATTATTAAAGTTATACACGCAAGCTTCTACCCAGCTTATATCTTGATAGTTTATTAATATGTCCAAGGGCATCGGATAACCAAGGTAGATAAATCTAGAGTGAATTTAATACAAATGATGGCCCCTTTTTAACTTTGAAATTTCAGTAAAAGCTATTCATGCGAGGAGTTTCAAGCTTATATCTCAATAACAGAGCACTGGGATTGTTTGAACGTGGCATCTTTAACATTGTATAGCGGAAATCAGGGTATATACCTCTAGATGGAAAATTTCGTTTCTAGGATGCGCTAGGTACGTTTCCCGGCATACCCAGGGCATTTGTTGAACTCATTTTTTCAATAACTATTTCTTGAAATGATGTGCAGTCAAACTTGTCTTAAGCGGTCAGTCAAGGGAACGAGAGAAAGTGGCCGCTTAGCAGAGGTGACCGCTAAATGAAGTTTAATTATATACATTTGTTTTGTACTATAATTGGTCGCTAAATACAGGTCGGTCGCTAATTTCTAAGTTCTGGTTCGGACCGAGCGTGTTTATAAACTTTAAACTGCTTTTTTATACCTCCATGAATCCTTTGCTGCATTTTCGGGTCATATTACGCGTGGGCTCTTTCGAATACAAAGCAATGCTGCAATGCGTACCGTTACGGATACAGGCTAGGCATAAAGATATCATTAACGTTACTTTATATTACAAGAAATTCTGCTTCACGCTTGATGAAAACAAGTTTGATTAAGCTACAATACAGGCTTGTGATATTCAATCTTGTATTTTAAAAAAGACAGGTACGTAATTCTTCTTTTGACAATGCAACTGTTGTTTTGGTGCATACGGCTAATCTCGTTTGTTATGCAAAGTGTAATTCTTCTATTGTTACCGTTTTGTGTCTGTTGGACTTTTTCTCAGTATTAAAAGTGTGTGAATAAACAGTTCTGGGCTATTTCGTAAGAAATACAGATTTTCTTTTATTTGATAAAGCTTGTTACTTTTTTTTGTTACCAACAAACCACTCTGATCCGATTATCTATAATACAATGATCTTATTTAGATATTTATATTGATCTAAGTAATTGTTCCAAAATCGTACTTTATTTTAAGAACTGGCAATGTTGCACCGCCTTAGACGGTTATGAATAAGTAGGAAAAGTATCTCTCTCTCTCTCTCTCTCTCTCTCTCTCTCTCTCTATTATGATCGTTTTTTTCTTTCGCAAAACTTTTGCATATCTATTAAGTATTTAATAAATTAATCTTATCATGTAAATTATCATTCTGACATGCATTTATTTGCTCGGCCGTATATTTTTTAAAATTATATCCATTATGCCAAAGCAGCTCGTTCACAGATAGTCATTTACTTATAATTTTATTTTATGCCCCCCAAATCGATAGGATCGGGGTAGGGGGAGGGGGCATTATTGTTTTTGGTCTGCCTGTTTGTCACAAAACTTTAACCTTGACCATAACAGGGAAGTCCTTCTACCTAGAGCCTCCAAACTTCCTAGGTTTTTGCACGTTAATGCGCTCAATCTGCCGGACCCACTTATAGGTCCCAGGACCAAAGATCAAAGTTATCATATAGCAAATGTTAATCTTGGCAATAAAATGAAAGTGCTTCCATCCAAAGATTTCTACCTTCACAAGTGTATTCACCTTGATGGGCCCTATCCAACAGACACATTTTCAAGGTCACAGGGCCAAAGGTCAAGGTCACCATGACCCAAAACAGCAAATATTGATCTTAGCCACATTATGAACGTGGCTTCCATCCGTAACTCTATATTTCACAGGTGTTCATTCGAACATAAGCGCTTGTTAATTATATATGATTATTACGTTTACAATACAATACACATCTAAAAATACGCAGCCACACAATGCAGCCCACCCGTGATCGTAAAGATTAGGGTTGTTGGTTCCCCATCACAGGCAATACCGTCACAGACGGTATTGGATCTATATTTAGAATTATAAAACCTATATTAAGATTTTCAATTTTCATTTCTTCCTTAGGCTGATCACATTAATTTTAAGCACATGCGCTAACTTCATAAGCTGAACCTAAGATATCGCTACCATGAATATGCGAAGACGCCATGTTGCGGAACGTGTCACGTGGTACCGAAAGCATCTGCTTCGGGATACCGTGTTCTATATTTAACTGAATTTTGCGTTTACGAAATCAGCATTTCCCTGTGCAATGTGACCGACTCTTTCCGAGTTTAATTGTCAGGAAACAAAGACTTCACCAACATTAACGAGGGAGAGTAGAAAATAATGTTTTGAATTTCTTCAGAACATCTCATTCAGAGCTGCTTAAATGCTCGATAACTCATTGCTCATAACATGTCCTCATTGTATATGCTCATTTAAAGTATGAAAGCAATATAATTATGTAAATACGCATGGAATTGATATTTGTATCATGTATTACGTAAGATGATATGATAACGAGCTGTATATGCTCAAATCTTTCAATAAACCTCTGTTCTGTTCTGTTCTTTACTTGATCCTCAATGGATTTATTATACAAACTTGTGAGAGCCATTTCTCGAATGAGATGTTCTAGTCACATTCTTAACATTGCAATTTGTCGACATTACAGCAAAAATAGACAGGATAGGGTTTGTTCACATTGATCCATATATGAGAATATACTCTTATTAGAAGATGAATATCATGCATTTTTATATACCCTCGACTCGCATCAGTGCGACCAAAGTATCTTAATAGCTGGTATAGTGATAGATCGGACATCTCCAATCTATTTGAATAACTTCAGTCTGGAAATATTTATTAGAACAGTGGCTATATACGTGTGAAATGTTTTCAACATTGTAGATAATGTTTTCAACATTGTAGATAATGATTACAGCATTGTAGATAATGATTACAGCATTGCTGATAATGATTACAACATTGTTGATAATGATTACAGCATTGTAGATAATGATTACAGCATTGCAGATAATGATTACAGCATTGTAGATAATGATTACAGCATTGTTGATAATGATTACAGCATTGCAGATAATGATTACAACATTGTTGATAATGATTACAGCATTGTAGATAATGATTACAGCATTGTAGATAATGATTACAACATTGTTGATAATGATTTCAACATTGTAGATAATGATTACAGCATTGTAGATAATGATTACAGCATTGTTGATAATGATTTCAACATTGTTGATAATGATAGATTTGTAACATGCATAAATTTACACTGTTGATAATGATTACAGCATTGCTGATAATGATTCAACATTGTAGATAATGATTTACAACATTGTGATAATGATTACAGCATTGTAGATAATGATTACAGCATTGTAGATAATGTTACAGCATTGTGATAATGATTACAGCATTGTTGAGATAATGATTACAGCATTGTGATAATGATTACACATTGTGATAATGATTACAACATTGTAGATAATGATTACAGCATTGCAGATAATGATTACAACATTGTAGATAATGATTACAGCATTGTAGATAATGATTACAGCATTGCTGATAATGATTACAACATTGTTGATAATGATTACAGCATTGTTGATAATGATTACAACATTGTTGATAATGATTAACAGCATTGCGATAAAAAATATACAACATTGTAGATAATGATTACAGCATTGTAGATAATGATTACAGCATTGTTGATAATGATTACAGCATTGCTGATAAGAATTACAACATTGCTGATAATGATTACAACATTGTTGATAATGATTACAGCATTGTAGATAATGATTACAGCATTGTAGATAATGATTACAACATTGTTGATAATGATTACAGCATTGTAGTAATGATTACATTGTGATAATGATTACACATTGGATAATGATACACATGGATATGATTCACAGTACATTGCAGATAATGATTACAACATTGTTGATAATGATTACAGCATTGTAGATAATGATTACAACATTGTTGATAATGATTACAACATTGTAGATAATGATTACAGCATTGTAGATAATGATTACAACATTGCTGATAATGAATTAACAATGAACATTGTAGATAATGATTACAGCATTGTAGATAATGATTACAGCATTGTTGATAATGATTACAACATTGTAGATAATGATTACAGCATTGTGAATAAATGATTACAGCATTGCAATAATGATTACAGCATTGTAGATAATGATTACAGCATTGTTGATAATGATTACAGCATTGTAGATAATGATTACAGCATTGTAGATAATGATTACAGCATTGTTGATAATGATTACAGCATTGTTGATAATGATTACAACATTGTAGATAATGATTACAGCATTGTTGATAATGATTAACAAATATGTAAGATAATGATTACAGCATTGTTGATAATGATTACAACATTGTAGATAATGATTACAGCATTGCTGATAAGAATTACAACATTGTAGATAATGATTACAGCATTGTAGATAATGATTACAGCATTGTTGATAATGATTACAGCATTGTTGATAATGATTACAACATTGTAGATAATGATTACAACATTGTAGATAATGATTACAGCATTGCAGATAATGATTACAGCATTGTTGTTAATGATTACAACATTGTAGATAATGATTACAGCATTGTTGATAATGATTACAACATTGTAGATAATGATTACATCATTGTTGATAATGATTACAGCATTGTTGATAATGATTACAACATTGCTGATAATGATTACAACATTGTAGATAATGATTACAACATTGTAGATAATGCTTAAACTATTATTGTATATGAAAGGAATCATTATACATAGACTAGGTATGATTATAAAACGGACCCCACTGTTACATGTATACATTGTATGTAAATATTTTGGATTTTGAGCCAGAGGCCTATATCTGTCAATAAAGAAGTACAGTATATCTCCCCACTCTAAATTTATATCTTTAATTATGGATTTTGACACAACTTTTTTTTTCATTTTCCATGTAAATTCAACACTTACATTACTAAACACTACGTAAAAATTATACGTAAACATTTATCAGACAGTATTACGCACTTTGTAAACATTTATATGTAAACATTTATGCGTAAACATTTATAAGTCATTACTTAGCACTACGTAAACATTTAGACGTAAACATTTATGCGAAAAAACATTAACAGCTCATAGCATGCATAGCACTACGAAAACATTTATAGGTAAACATTTATGCGTAAACATTTACAACTCATAGCATACATAGCACTACGTAAACATTTATACGTAAACATTTATGCATAAACATTTACAGCTCATAGCATGCATAGCAATACGTAAACATTTATACGTAAACATTTATGCATAAACATTAACAGCTCATAGCATGCATAGCACTACGTAAACATTTATACGTAAACATTTACAGCTCATAGCATACATAGCACTACGTAAACATTTATACGTAAACATTTATGCGTAAACATTTACAGCTCATAGCATACATAGCACTACGTAAACATTTATACGTAAACATTTATGCGTAAACATTTACATATAGTAAACAAGGTTTTCGGTTGTTTATAGTTTGTAGATGGTTCTTTTTATACCATACATTATCACTTTATTTCTTGAAAATCTTATCTTAAAACATACGTGGGCTTATATGGCCGGTATTCTAAAGTCAGTTCTTAATTACTTTTTCTTTTTAATCGGAAATAGATTTGGTTAATATAGTGAATATCCGAAGATTTAAAGGGACGCTTCATTACTTATTTTTGTTATAAATTTGGTTACGTATATAAATGACGCTATTTGATTAATATTTGTAATACTTGCGGTTATACATGAGATTATAATCTCTTATAATTCATTTTTGAATGCCATGGTTTATCATTTTATAATGAGATATGTACATGTATACTATTGTTAGTTGTTGTAACCATGTTGAGACTTTAAAAAAGACCGGTCCCGTTGGCCGAAGGCTTACAGCGTCCGATTCGGTCGTGGGTTCGATCCCTGGCCGCGACATAAAAAAGTCGTAAAAATGGTACGGGTATAGCTCCCTTGCTTGGCGCTCAGCATATAAGGGTAGTTCAGGACTGGTTGGCCTGGTGTCAGGATGATGTGACTTGGGTGTTGTATCATGCCACATGTCTACGGCTTGATACTGCAGTGTGGCAGCACTATATTTCTCAAATAGACATCGTCTCCAAATGACTGATATACTTTCGGTGGGACGTTAACTCAATAAAAAAAAACACTTATTTATATAAATCAATTTTTTTGTCCTCTTTTTCTCTCTCTCTTTCAACCTTTGACTATTCCCCTTTTCACTACTACTGCTATTGCTACTACTACTACTACTACTTCTACTACTACTACTACATGTTCCCTGTCTGTGTAGCATAAATGACTTGACTTGACTGTCGCTTCCACAGTATTTCAGTCATATAGCGACGTCCAGCTAACTACATTTGGAGGAAAACCCCGGATGCACGGAGGCATCCGGGTAGAACCACCTACATACAGCATAAATGACTTAATAACTTTAAATCAGTACACAACCAAAACCTGGTAGACAATGTTATTCTCATGCGGATATATTTAATTCTGAGAAGTTAAACTTAAAACCAGATTCATTTATTTGATTTTAAGAAAGTGCTTGTCTGGGAATTCAGTGAATTTGATATCAACTGCGTAAGTTTTTTCTTTTTTCTTTTTTTATGATACAGGGTCGGGGGAGGCGTCAGAATGGATATGTATTTATTATCATTTGAAAGGAAAAAAAACGCACGTGTATTTATTGTTTGGCCATTTGATGTATTCAGTGCGTTGCTCAATATAAGCGGATGTCATTTCATGTTTTGAATTAAGTATACAAATTGCTAATTCAGAGAGGTTTCTTCCAAATATGGGAGATTACAACATTTGTAAATAAGAATCACGATATCAAATTTGTAAAGAAATGATCTGACATGTGTATGAAGAGAGAGAGATTTAACTTATATTTGACAAAAAGGTAGACAGAAGGAGGTACGGATGAATGAATTGAACTTATGTATTTTACGTAGACAGACAGATAGACAAATATACAGACAGACAGACAGACAGACAGACAGACAGACAGGCAGGCAGACAAATAGACAGACAGACAGATAGACGAACAGATGGAATGGATACGTTGTTAACAAAGATCAATATCGCGATAGAGAGGTTTACACAGGAATGTCTTAACGATGAACTATTTATATTCTACTCTTATATATATATTAATACACCTGTACAGTTTATTGATAAGCGATTAACCTTCTTATGATGGCTCACTTTTTAGAGTTTCGATTTTTTGCAACGACCCATTGTAAGAACGCTTGAATACACAGGTCTCTGTCTTTGATGAATAGTGTCAACATTTGTTTTAAGTTTCCCCTGTGTTTGTAGAATTAATAATTTGAATAAATATTTATTTTTCACATTCAGAGTACAGCGCTGTTCGTGACTTTCTACTTATCGATATTCAATGTCTGTGAGTTTACAGACACTTAAATGGATGTCCGAAGACTTACCAATTTAGTTTTATTAGTTTATTTATTCAACATTGATTACGAAACAATTTCTCACAACTTATATTAATCACTCTCGATGGCTCTGATGGCGACGTATGTGGTCATTATTGTGGGAGGAAACCTTAAGAGAGAAAACCCACGAGTCTGGAGGTCGACCACTGTACCCTCTAACACCATGATCGAACCCGGGACGCATTGATGAGAAGCGAAGCTCGTTACCTGTACGCTATCCAAACACCCCACTACACTATCCAGACACCCTAGATAGATGTATGGATGTTTGTCAGACGACACTGCACTTTATTTTTCCCCAATTTTCGATCACCGGCCGCAGCTTAAATATTGTCTTGTCATATTTCTCTAGGCTCTCACACAGCGGGCTGTTTGGCCCGATGTCAGGATAATGTGACTGGCTGTGGTATTATACCCTGACGAAATCCCATAATGACGATAGGACGTTAAACCCTAGCAAAAGTAGCCCTTAACTAGGGGGAAAATATGCGTATGTTTCTGTAATATCATATTATTATTATATTCTTAATTTATCAATTACATCTTGCCTGGTGCTCAGCATATAAGGGTAGTTCCAGGACTGGTTGACCCGGTGTCAGGATAATATGACTGGGCGTGGTATCATGCAACATGTCGACGGCGTGATACTGCAGTGTGGCAACACTATATGTCCCAAGTAGACATCGTCTCCAAATGACTGAAATATTGTCGGTGGGACGTTGATCCCTACAAACAAACAAAACACACACAATAAAAATCTAATGAACAAAAATTGATGTTACATGTTAATCATTTACATTTGTAGGCAGATTGGGGGTAAATTTCTCCGTCGGACCCACTCCGTAGAGAATATCCACTTCACCTCGACTGGTTCGCAATTAACCGAAAAATCACTGAATCAAACAGTTGCAGACGACACCGGAAGTATGGCTGAAAACGAGACTGAGGCTATGGCTGGTTTCCAGAACGCTGCCTTTGATAAAGACGATGGAGGCATTGAGCCGGAGAAAAAAATTAGTTCAGATGTAAATGACGTCACAGTTGACATTGAAAATAACCAACAAAAGGTTCGTTACTTTTTTTTTTCTTCTTCTTCTTCTTCTAATTATTCTAATTTTGCATTCTTTCTGCTTCATTTACCTTTTTATCCTATTATTATTATTACTTCTTCTTTTCCTTTTTCTTTTCCTCCTTTTCTTTAGTATTTCTTCCCTTTCCTTCTTGTTTCTTATTGTTTATTCCTGTTATTCTTCATGTTTGTGTTCTTGTAGATTTTTTGTTCATTTTTTCTGTATTTTATTCCCCGACAATTTGTCATTTTTT
Organism: Solen grandis; assembly: GCA_021229015.1. Taxonomy (NCBI): domain Eukaryota; kingdom Metazoa; phylum Mollusca; class Bivalvia; order Adapedonta; family Solenidae; genus Solen; species Solen grandis. The sequence continues at coordinate 4,141,488 of CM037779.1, forward strand.
TCTGATCCTTTTATTTCTTCCTGTTTGCCATCATGGTCATCAAACTGTTCTTATTTTCCGGTTGACTGAAAAAATCAATCATTAATTTCCAGACATCTTATAATATAATTATTTTCCCCACTCTAGTGTTTCTTAAACTATGGAAATCGGGAGGTAACTGCTGGAGTTTTAATCAAAATCTCTGCTCAATCTCCACGCAGTTATCTCCCCTGCATTCTGCGGCACAGATCTCTGCCACCACAAGTGGCATTTATCAGGATTTCTGATATATAATTTTTTTTCTTAATTGTTAAAAAAAACTGTTTCTGTGTATCAGCTTAGTTTTCTCTAATTCAAATAAGATGAAATGAATAAACAATGATAATGATTAATGATTTTTTTTTTAAATAACCGTTAAGTTATTCTTTATATTTTTCAAATTCTTTTTATTTTACAGCGAGTGGCATTTTTCTAAGTAGATTTTTCTAAAATAAACATCATTTATCGCCTTGTGGTAAAAATAATCTGATTAGAAAATAACTTTTTCTTTGCATGAAGATCTATAAATAACAAAACTTCGCCATTTTGTAAGCCTACCATCATCACGTGACATGTGTGACTGCAGTGATTCTTTCAAACTCGCCGCGTAGTTGCCTCCCCTTACAATTGTCGAGCGTGGCGTAACCGGTGCGCGGAGTTAGTGATTCTTTTTCTAAGTGAGCGTGCAAGGGAGTTCACTGCGTGGAGTTTGATGTCTGCCCTTTGGGTTTTCGCCCTTCGCGGTTTCATATATGATTGACCCAGGAACACATTGCATACCATACACAGTCCTTGTAAGTCAATGCGTCCATAAACGATTTAATGCACTTGCTTCATTTCTATTGTTTCCTATTTTAAAAAGATGTTTGGGAAATATGCTTAAAACGCACTAGCAAGCACGTGCGCATGTGAAGAAATTAAAATATTTGCTAACAATAATGTAAGGCAATACGGTCCTTTACTTGTTTGCTTTAAATCAATTCCATCCGAAATGTGTTTACATGTATTGTTCGTTTGTTTGAATGAACTAAGTATAAACTATTTAATCTTTCATGCACATTTTGAGAGAAAAGGCTTATAATTAAAAAGGTAAAATCACCAGGTAAACACATATTCAATATTATCAAGCGATGGTTATTTTCTTATACTTTTAATATTTACTTTAATAATTTGCTATACAGTTTGTATGTCACATGCATACTCGTCCTTTAAATTGATGATGTCTGGGCTGGCATCGGATACCTTTTTTTTTAATATGCTTTTAACTCCTATGTCCTTCATAGACTTTATGCATGTACCTATTCATTATGCAGTTGACCTTGACCGTTGACATACTTTTGATAAAAAAAAATTCCCCGGAACCCGTCCATAATACCACCAGGTCTTGTCATTGGTTTACTCTGATATATGATTCTGTTTTAAAAAATTGAAGAGGAAGTTTGATACATCATCTTTGTCAAATATTTGTCATTAAAAACACTTCAAACTGTCTGTATGTTTACAATTGCTTATGTTTTGCCTAATGAAGCATTTAGCATACATAATGTTTAATATACAATACAAACATGGGACCCGTGTTCGATCGAGTAAAATAAAAGCCACTAAACCTCTCACCTCTGTAGGTTCGAATTCCGACTGTGACACTCGGATTTTGTTAGGAAGCCTTCAAGACTCGGTGATTCTACCAGGTACCTCTGCTGAAATACTGTCGCAGTGGCGTTAAACTAGATCGCAAAATGAGCAACACATACAGGTGAAATAGATCACCTGTATACCAAAATGGGTCAACCCACAAGTTCCATTCCATTGGATTCATTTATTTACGGTTTGCCCGACTTAACTTATTTAGGATCTATCGCAGCGATCCACTTCGAATCGCTTGCGATCACACAAACACAAAATAAATAAATAAATAAATAAATAAATAAATAAATAAAGAAAGAAAGAAAGAAAGAAAGAAAGAAAGAAAGAAAGAAATGTATTAATTATAAATAAATAAATAAATTATAAATACATAAATAAATGAATGAATAAATAAATAATTAATAGATAAATAAATCATAGATAAATAAATATTAAATAAATTATAAAAATAAATAAAATAAAAACAATAAATAAAAACAATATATAAAAACAATAACTAATACTTACATTTGTACCTAGGTAATCAAAAGAACAAAAGCAATGATAATCAACCACTTAGACACTTTATTTCATTAAATTTAATCCCAGCAGGGTCATTCGGATTTTCATGTGAGGAAGCCTTCCTGCTGGCTTGCGGTAGGTCGGTGGTTCCACCTGTATGCCTCCGTGCATTCGGGATCTGCCTCCACCTGTTATTAGCTGGACGTCGCTATATGACTGAAATACTGTCGAAGCGACGGTAAACTCAAATAGTCAAGTCAGTCATTAAATTTATATTCACGGTCTGTTCATGTTTCCAACAAGCGACCAGTTTTGGAAAACTATAGAAAGTGACTACGAATAACAAGTAATTTCATGTTGAAGATGACTTGTAAACTGTAATGTCCTCTAACTGCTTTCAAAACGCGGGTCTGGTAGCGGTTTTAAACACAGATGGTCGTTTGAATTGTAGATGGCCGTAACACAGGTGGCCAGGTGGCCGTTTAACCAATGTTATCGATTTAAGAAAAGATGACGACCGCTTAAAAACAAACAGCTGTCCGTTTAAACAAAATAACCACTTTAAAACAGCGCCTACGCTTAAAACAGGTTATTTCTTAAATAATTTTCACTTCATATTCAAAATATAATTTCAAATGTCAGAATACCACGTACTGCTCTGAGATTATATAGATGTAGATACAATAGCTGTACGTGGCCGAGAGAGTAAAGTGGCTGACTTTAACACTCACTCAGCTACGCACCGCGTGGGTTCTAGACCCGGCAGGGTTATTCGAATTTTCATGTGAGGAAGCCTTCCAACTGGCTTGCGGTAGGTCGGTGGTTCTACCCGGATGCCTCAGTACATTCGGGGTCTTCACCCACCTTAAATTAGCTGGGTGTCGCTATATGACTGAAATACTTTCGCAGCGACGGTAAACTCAAAAATCAACCAGTCAATCAATAACTGTACAAAATATTGCTTTAGCCTAGGTTGGTAACTCAGGTATTGTCGAAATAATTTAATACAACAAAACAACTGAAATTCTTAGAATTTATTTTGATAGGTTTTCTTGTCGGCAGATTTTTATTAAATTCTGAATTTCCTAACGAATTGTATACACGTTGACGTACTCCCGTACACCAGGCTTTTGGAAATGTCTGAAAGTGTTGACTGTAAAATCATATATTTTCGTTAGCATTAAAGTTAGCTGACTCTGATTTTTTTAGGTAGAAAAACATGTGCTTTAGAAATAACCAGTTTTCGCGTGATTAATATTCGCGGATAAAACAATCTGCGAAATCCACGAAAATAAGCCTAACGCGAAAATAAACCGATAAATGGTTAAACAAATAATTGTATGGCCTGTTCTTAGCACAAAGACATTATCTTAACGATTCACTACTTTTATTTTCTAATCTGATTACATTGAATTAAAAGAAGACCCCGATATCAACATTGCTTCCCACTTCCCAATAAACTATCGGATTAATTGAATGTGTTGTACCATCAAACCCTTGTAGCAAATTCCTTTCGTAAGATATAATCCGGTTCCTTGAATGCAAACATCTTTATCATCATTTTTTCCCCAGCCCTTTGAATTCAAGGAAATGAGATTACTGGCTTTGTACCCCGCTAAGCTGTTTTATTTGTGTAACCAGACATTTCTAACATGCATGCATGTTAAACAATCAACGTAAAAATAGGCGTCGGAACTTCTTGCAAATAAACACGCGCATGTACGTGCAACTGATTATAAGAAAAAACCCAGCAGAACGGGTCCATATGTAACCACAGAGAATAAATTCATAAAATGTGAACCCTTTAAAGAAAAAAAACAAAACAAAAAAAAACAAAAAAAAAACATGCCACTTCATATAAAGTGAACCTCCAATATAGACCACCTCCATATAAAGTGAACCTCCTATATAGACCACCTCCATATAAAGTCAACCTCCTATATAGACCACCTCCATATAAAGTCAACCTCCTATGAAGACCACCTCCATATAAAGTCAACCTCCTATATAGACCACCTCCATATAAAGTCAACCTCCTATATAGACCACCTCCATATAAAGTCAACCTCCTATATAGACCACCTCCATATAAAGTCAGCCTCCTATAAAGACCACCTCCATATAAAGTCAACCTCCTATATAGACCACCTCCATATAAAGTGAACCTCCTATTAAGACCACCTCCATATAAAGTGAACCTCCTATATAGACCACCTCCATATAAAGTGAACCTCCTATATAGACCACCTCCATATAAAGTCAACCTCCTATATAGACCACCTCCATATAAAGTCAAACTCCTATATAGACCACCTCCATATAAAGTCAACCTCCTATATAGATCACCTCCATATAAAGTCAACTTCCTATATAGACCACCTCCATATAAAGTCAACTTCCTATATAGACCACCTCCATATAAAGTCAACCGCATATATAGACCACATCCATATAAAGTCAACCTCCTATATAGACCACCTCCATATAAAGTCAACCTCCTATATAGACCACCTCCATATAAAGTCAACCTCCTATATAGACCACCTCCATATAAAGTGAACCTCCTATAAAGACCACCTCCATATAAAGTGAAACTCCTATATAGACCACCTCCATATAAAGTCAACATCCTATATAGACCACCTCCATATAAAGTGAACCTCCTATAAAGACCACCTCCATATAAAGTGAACCTCCTATAAGACCACCTCCATATAAAGTAACCTCCTATAAAGACCACCTCCATATAAAGTGAACCTCCTATATAGACCACCTCCATATAAAGTCAACCTCCTATATAGACCACCTCCATATAAAGTGAACCTCCTATATAGACCACCTCCATATAAAGTCAACTTCCTATTAAGACCACCTCCATATAAAGTGAACCTCCTATATAGACCACATCCATATAAAGTGAACCTCCTATATAGATCACCTCCATATAAAATAAACCTCCTATAAAGACCACCTCCATATAAAGTGAACCTCCTATATAGACCACCTCCATATAAAGTCAACTTTATATAGACCACCTCCATATAAAGTCAACCTCCTATATAGACCACTTCTATATAAAGTCAACCTCCTATAAAGACCACCTCTTCATAAAGTCAACCTCCTATATAGACCACCTCCATATAAAGTCAACCTCCTATATAGACCACCTCCATATAAAGTCAACCTCCTATATAGACCACCTCCATATAAAGTCAACCTCCTATATAGACCACCTCCATATAAAGTCAACTCCTATTAAGACCACCTCCATATAAAGTCAACCTTCCTATTAAGACCACTCCATATAAAGTGAACCTCCTTATAAGACCACTCATATAATAATTAACTCCTATAAGACTCACCTCCATATAAAGTCAACTCTCCTATATAGACCACCTCCATATAAAGTCAACCTCCTATATAGAACCACTCATATAAAGTCAACCTCCTATAAAGACCACTCCATATAATGTCAACCTCCTTATAGACCACCTCCTATATAATGAACTCCTATATAGACCACCTCATATAAAGTACCTCCTATAGACCACCTCCTATAAATACTCCTATAAGACCACCTCCATATAAAGTCAACCTCCTATATAGACCACCTCCATATAAAGTCAACCTCCTATATAGACCACCTCCATATAAAGTCAACCTCCTATATAGACCACCTCCATATAAAGTCAACCTCCTATATAGACCACCTCCATATAAAGTCAACCTCCTATATAGACCACCTCCATATAAAGTCAACCTCCTATATAGACCACCTCCATATAAAGTCAACTTCTATTAAGACCACCTCCATATAAAGTCAACTCCTTTTAAGACACCTCCATATAAAGTCAACTCCTATTAGACCACCTCCATATAAAGTCAACCCCTATATAGACCACCTCCAAATTAAAGTCAACCTCTATAAAGACCACCTCCATATAAGTAAACCGCTTTAAGACCACCTCCATATAAATCAACTTCTAAAGGACACCTCATTATAAACAACTCTATAAGACTCAAATAATAACTTATATAGACATAAATTTACATTATTAAACATTCATATTATATTATTTATAACTATTATTAATTTAATTACATTATTAATATTATTATAATTATTATTTATTATTATTTTTATTATTATTTTTATTACAACCTACAGGTTAAATGACCACCTCCGTTGGATGACCACCATATATAAAAACAACCTCACAATTAAGTCCACCTGAAATTAAAGACTACCCAATTATCAAGACAAGCTCTCTTTTAGGACCACCTCACTTCTAGGACCACCTCACTTTCACCTCACTTTTAGGACCACATCGCCTTAAGGACCACGTCACCTTTAGGACCACGTCACTTTTAGGACCACCTCACCTTTAGGACCACCTCATCTTTAGGACCACCTCACTTTTCAGACCATCTCATTTTTAGGGCTACCTCATTTTTAGGACCACATCACTTTTAGGACCACCTTACTATTTAGTCCACCTCGCTTACCAGACAACCTCCCTTTTAATGTCATTTATGATTCCTTCTTCTGCTTGATCAAGAACAACTCATTATAAAGGCTTCCTCACTTTTAAGACTTTCGAGAAATTACGTCAGCCAATATAAAGTCCAATATTATGTCAGTTCTGTGAAACCCGTGTCCAGCGGTCAGTCAAGGGATCAAGAGAAAGTAACCGCTTAACAGATGTGACTGCTAAATGAAAGTTAAACACATAACAAAAAAAAAATGCTATATGCTGGCAATATTTAAATTGACCGCTAAATGCAGGTTGGCCGCTTAATACACGTGGCCGTTACAACAGGTTCAGTTGTAATTCAGTTGCTTTCCTTTATTTTTTTCCTTTAAATTCGTTTTCTCTGTATGTTTTTTTTTTTCTTAACAGACTGATGAAACGGACTCCTTTCCGCCGCAGGAACCCACTCTGAGAAGTGGCCCAAATGAAGAGTTTAGCAACCCACGTTTGAAATCAATCAAACGGAATAAATTGGCTGACTCTATGAAAAAGGTAGTTACTCCTCCACTGGATCCAAAGTAAGTTATTATTTGTCAATTTGTTTTTATTTATTACTTTATATTTTCATGTATCGCTCCATTAGCTCACTTTCCTCTCTCCTTTTGTGCTATTATTTTAAATTAAGCATTCGTATTCTATGATATAATATTATTGAAGAGCTGAACTGTTGCTATGTTTGCTTTTATGTATGCACATCTCTCTCTCTCTCTCTCTCTCTCTCTCTCTCTCTCTCTATATATATATATATATATATATATATATATATATATATATATATATGTGTGTGTGTGTGTGTGTGTATGTATTTATGTATGTATGTATGTGTGTGTGTGTTTTTATGTATGTATGTATGTATGTATGTATGTATGCATTTGTTCGTGCCTTTATTTCAACAACTTATTATTTATTTATACATGCATGTACGAGAATATAAAAGTATAATGAAAAATACACTATTGATCAAACAAATATATAAACACCAAACACTTAAAACATACATAAACAAAATAAGCTAACTGAAGGACACTTTTATAGACGTCTTGGTAAATTAGAGAAGAACCTGATCAGACATCTCCTTCAAGGATCGAGGTCACCTGACTTACTAGTAACTAGATATAAATGGAAATCGAGCGAGTTCACCTGACTTACTAGTAACTAGAGTTAATGGAAATCGAGCGAGGTCATCTGACTTACTAATAACTAGAGTTAATGGAAATCGAGCGAGGTCACCTGACTTACTTATAACTAGAGTTAATGGAAATCGAGCGAGGTCACCTGACTTACTAGTAACTAGAGTTAATGGAAATCGAGCGAGGTCACCTGACTTACTAATAACTAGAGTTAATGGAAATCGAGCGAGGTCACCTGACTTACTAGTAACTAGAGTTAATGGAAATCGAGCGAGGTCACCTGACTTACTAGTAACTAGAGTTAATGGAAATCGAGCGAGGTCACCTGACTTACTAGTAACTAGAGTTAATGGAAATCGAGCGAGGTCACCTGACTTACTAATAACTAGAGTAATGAAATCGAGGAGTCACCTGACTTACTAGTAACTAGAGTTAATGGAAATCGAGCGAGGTCACCTGACTTACTAGTAACTAGAGTTAATGGAAATCGAGCGAGGTCACCTGACTTAAACCTATATTGTGCCTGCTGAAACGCTGGATTTGAAATCATAGTTTTTATTTAAATTATACCGACAGGTGCGCTTTGATTTCTCAGGTGATGATGATGATGATGATGATGATGATGATTTAAATATTCCTTTTCTTGTGGGTTACGCATAGAATTTAGTTAAACATTAGATTTTCTTTTAAGGGTTGAAAAGGAAAAGGTCTTCCCCAACAAAAATAAAACATTATGATACAAGATAAATATATCATAATAAAAAGATCTAAATTATAGGTAAATGAATCATCAACAAGAAAACTAAAGGACTGTAATATATTTGAAACTTCATCTTTTTCGATTGGATTATGATTCCACGCTCTGTTCATTCAATTTTGTCGAATCAGTTTGCTTAGCTGTTAACTGTCTCTACAATTTATGTTATGTCAATAACTGTGATTTGGGATTAAATATTTGAACTATATTTGTATATGGTAGCTAATCCGTCATATAGTTAACTAGTTAAAAAAGAAATTTGAATGCTTTTATTTACTCCAAAACTGAAGAGCATAGAATATATACAACCAACGATTTTATACTCTTCCCCTAATCGGAACACCTCGGTGATGAATGCCGGAATTACCCGAGAGTTTCCGATTAATAGTTTCCTCTATGGAATGACTTTAGAGCAGACGTATCCGGTCTTTATTCATGACAGATTGAGTGATCCCTTTCAAAAAATGTTAACTATTTACTTAAATACTAGATAAACAAGTATTTGAATGCGGCATGGCGATATCTCAATAACCGCGAGTTTCTGAAACAGGCAAAGAAAACGATCATGTTGGCACTTAGGCAAAACAAATAATCTAGGAACGATATATGTATCTTTTTATCTTTTTTTTTTTTCTGTCTTGCGATATTCATGTCCTTAACTACACACGAAAATTACACACCGGTAAGTATTAAGTCACGAACAGCACGAACATTAGCCAATATGAAAATAGTAAATATTTATTTAAATTTCTAAAACTACAAATAAAGAGAATATTTAAAACAAATGTTGACACTACGTCGAAAAGACGGGGATATGTATACACTAGACCGGTGCAAAGTTAAAACATCTAATGATATAATGATTACAAGAATGTTGATCCTTTATCGATAAAAAGGTGTGCAGTCAAACCTGTTTTAAGCCGTCATTCAAGAGAATAAGATAAAGTGACCGCTTAACAGAGGTGACCCCTAAATGAAGGTTAAATATAAAGCAAAATGCTAGTATGGTTATTTTAAAACTTACCACTAAATATAGGTTGACCGCTTAATGCAGGTGACCGCTAATGCAGGTTTAACTGTATATATATATATATATATATATATATATATATATATATAATTGGCCCAGAAAGTAAAATATGAGTTATCTTTTATAATTAAGTCAATCCCGTTTGAATCTATCTATCCATCTATCTACATTTTAAAATATTTATTTGGTAAATAGAGTTTCGTTCATATACCGTGCTCAATTGCTAATTAATGCACAGTGTTCAGATGCGCTGTAATCTAGTCACGAAGGCCGCAAGTCTCTTGAATGACCGCTTAAGACGGGTTTGACTGAATCTTCATTTAAAATAGAAGCAAGAGACACTCAGTGCGACGAATCATGTATTTATTTATTTTAAATGTAAAATTGACTCTTGTATCTAGATACATTCACAGATCAATTTGTTTCCACCTCATATTGTGTTTCTGTTGGACCCACTCCTGTGTCTCATACGAAACCGGAAGTCGTAAACATAAAAACACCGGAAGTCGTACATGGACACAATGCAGGCGTAGTACATCACTTGACTCCGCCAAAACAATAAAACTTCCAAGCTACTGTTATCTTATTGTTTGGATATTCATATTAAATTGAAATAATTGAAACAAATATTGACCGCGTGCGCAATTCCAAAAATTATCACAGCGGAGAAAATGTTATTTAAATATTGAGCATTGTTATGAAAGGAAAGAAAGCTATAAAGTCCTGTTTTAAAATGTTATAAAACAAAAGAAAAATAAAATACTCTGCTATAAAAGATTTCACAATGGAGAATGTAAACTTAAACATAGAACTCGATTAAACAATAAGGCAGGCCAACAGGATGCAAACACTTTTTTTCCTGTGCAGGCTACCATGGCAACAACTCCTCGTGGACAATCGAGACTGTCTAACGGATACTTATTTAAAATCGATACAATTTTGCACTCAGTAGCATGAATAACTTCACGTGGCGTGGATAGATTTGTACGGCATAAAGTGGACATTTTTTTTTCGTGCCCATGAAATGACTAATACGCACGCGCGTACGTACATGTAGTCAGTTTACTGATTCAGCTTTGAATATATTTATATTTATTTCCCGTCGATTGGAAAACAAAATCTTACAACTTATACTGATCCTTCTAGACGGTTCCTGGATTGAACCAGTAGTCTGCGTCTGGGAAGGCCACGAAAAATATTTGACGCTAACGGGGTTCGAACTCACAACCTTCGGATCCGCATTTCGGTATTTTCCATTTGATAATGGCGCCCTATTTAAGAATACTCAGTAGTTTTAGCTCTTCTTAGTTATCGCGTTCGCACGCGATGTCAAGATATTCCCCATATCTCTTGAATGCTACCGTATTTTTTGCGGTAGAAATCGGAGTAAAAACAAAATGTTAATATTCATTTCGATATGTTTTGTAAAAGCGAAAACAAATATACGAGTGAATATACGCATTTTATTTGACTGCAAATGAATGATAAAAGCATGTATGAAAAAATGATAATAATAAACATCGAACGCCTTAAATTGTTGTATTTTAAACGTCTATATAATACGCTCCGTGATTTTTTTTAGAAGAATCTCGTTGCGTGAGTACGCTAATGAGTGCGGAGTGATAGATTAACGCTTATGGGTGCGGAGTGATAGATTAACGCTTATGGGTGCGGAGTGATAGATTAACGCTAATGAGTGCGGAGTGATAGATGTAACATAACAACAACATACATATAGCTACCAAAGACTGCGGCTAAATAAAATGTAAATCAAGTTCTTACAAGTTTGATAAATTATTCTCGTAAGCGTTAAAAACGGTGTATGAGAACATTTTGAAGATAACATTGGGGTACCCGGATATGTGTTAATCGCAGTATAAGATCAGTTTATATTTCACAAGTGAAAATTGATGTTTACATCGTTTATTGACCAAAGATTTTTTTAGCGTAGATCCGCCTTTTTAACGTCCAAAATTTGACATAATGATTAGACTATATTTATTTATGATCTAGTGTATGTAAGAGATATCTCTACCACAAATATTTCCTTCACCACAATGCGTGAAATATATCGGATCTTTATTTCCATCACCGTACAACTATTAAATGAATTGTTCATCCGTCAAGGTCATTTGTTAATTCAAATATTCATTATTCATTCAAATATTCATTATTCATTCAAATATTCATTATTCATTCAAATATTCATTATTCATTCAAATATTCATTATTCATTCAAATATTCATTATTCATTCAAATATTCATTATCATCAAATATCATTATTATTATTATTATTATTATTGTACCAATCTTCTACGCAAATTCATAAGATATATTGTATGTAATAATATTTAATTCAGTAATGAATAAGATTGAACTGCAGACTAGAAGCCTAAGTGATTCCTCTTCATTTACAGGTCATGCATACAAAGTACATATATGTACAATGTACATATAAAAGACAAACTAAAAAATATTGCATGCATTATGACAATATATATATATATATATATACAATAAAAAAGAAAACATAATATATTGCATAAAAAAATTACTGACAAAGTTGATATCTGAAATTATTTAAAGTAGCGATGTAATCATTCGGCCCAACGCATCATTCGGCCCAACGCATTCTTGTATAAAACAGAGGGCGCTGTGATCCATTGGTAACCTATCCGACAACTGATCCGAAGGTTGAAGGTTCGAACCTTGTTTGGGAAATATTTTTTTTAAGACCTTTCCAGGCGCAAAATACTGGTCCAACCCAGGAACCGTCGAGAATGTAAATATATATTCTAAAATCTTGTTTCCAAATCGACATAAAATATAAATAAGTTTAAAGTTACTTATATGATATCTTGTCAGAAAATAAATAAAAACAAATACTATGGATTTTTATATAGATACTGCGTTCCTTATCTCGTGCTCACCTGTGAAATAAAAAGGAAGTTTTGATTGTTACATGCACACAATAGACAGGGAATGTTTCGGTTTCATTTCATAGATAAGCAATAATGATCTATAAATATATACAACAAATCTTATCTTTACTGCTGTATCATAGCGAAACATTATTCATGCGCATGCGCATGTCTCTTATTCGGAAGGCTTTCATTGGTCCGTTATCAAAGAGATTTACAAAGGGGATTTTTTCAGTTACCTTATCATGCCCAAAGTTACATACAAAAGACAATCTTTATTTTTGTCAGATATACATGCAGGTATTTATAACCGCTCGGTATGATGGTACTTTATGTCACTTTAATCTTTTGTTTGAAGTATTTCAATGATATAGTCGGATTTCGTTTGACCTGTGTTACGTCGCACAGACATCATCATCATCATCATCATCATCATCTTTAATTGTAATGGCTAACAATCATTTTCTGATCATTATGGCAACATTTTAGGGTTTTTTTTGTTTTTTGTATTCTGTATGTTTTTTTTTGTTTTTTGTTTTTTGTTTTTTTTTGCTGAAGAGACAGCATCAGAAGAGACCGTGGTTGGATACAAGGGAGTCCGGGTGCGATACCTAGCTCATTTTCGAATAAACCCCTTGGTTCTTTAACGTGCCCGGTGTATAGCACCGATAAACGAGAGACAATTTCCTGGGTAGAATCAGCATTGAGTTCTCTGAGTTCCCATAGCAACCCATCATGCCAACTGCCAGGCAAGGATGCATCTAGTACCAATTTAATACGTCTTTAGTTTGACGCGGTCAACGGAGGAAGTGTTTCGGCTGGGATTCGAACCCCAGACCTGCGGAACGCAAAGCGGACCACTGAGCTGTTGCGACGGTTTATCTACAACCATATTCAGCTGATTACGTGGTTTTCCCGTGTGCCTTTGTTCTCTCTGTGTCACCCTGCATCTGATAAAAGATACACACTTTTATTTAAAGTCTCTGGTAACGTTATATAACAAATGACACAAACTATGAATAGCTGTTAACTGACATAATTAACGACATATAATAGATCTCAGGCAAGAGATATGACATGAATATATAGTACATAAAAGCACGCGCAAGCATAAAAAACACATGAAACGCACACAGTAAAGCATAAAACACATGAAACGCACACAATAAAGCATAAAACACATGAAACGTACACAATAAAGCATAAAACACATGAAACGAACACAATAAAGCATAAAACACATGAAACGTACACAATAAAGCATAAAACACATGAAACGAACACAATAAAGCATAAAACACATGAAACGTACACAATAAAGCATAAAAAGCATGAAACGAACACAATAAAGCATAAAACACATGAAACGTACACAATAAAGCATAAAACACATGAAACGCACACAATAAAGCATAAAACACATGAAACGTACACAGTAAATCACATATAATACTAATTGACAGCTTAACCAGAAATTTCATGATAGTATGTCGATATGTCATGCAAATTTCCATCAATATTAAAGTATGACCTTTAAAATGAGCACCTAAATCACAGAAAAACATAAAACATGAAAATAATAATAATAATAATAATGATAATAATGCACATGAAAAACACTCGTGCAAATTAGCTGCAATAACAATAATAAAAAAAGCCTAAAACACGTGAAAATAATAAACATATGAATTATTCTGAGCGTCGCTGTATGACGGAAAAAAAAGCAATTGTAGTGACGGCAAACTCGAACACTTTAAAGTGACCAGGAATCATACATTTTCAACAGCGCCTCAAGACGTTAGAATTACTTACCCCACCCACTGTGTAAATCTTTCTGAAATAACATGATCGAAATATAAAATGTCTCAATAATTTAATTTTTTAAAATTATTTATCTAACGTCGACTCGGAAATACTAAGCCCTCTCGACGGTTTTTTATTGGACCAGTACTTTGCGGCTTTGGAAATCCTGAAAACTCGTTGCTATTAATGTGTTTGAACCCGCAACCTTCGGATCTAAAGTCAGGAACATAACCACTGCACTAGTTAATCATTGGGTACGGTAGTCGAAGTGTTAGAATTTTTGCCTTATACCCAAGAGGGCCGGGAGTTTGGTCCACGGCCGCGACATACCAAAGTCTCCGCACACTCATGCTGTCTCCCTATTGCGTTTGATGTAAACCAACATTTCATTATAAGCTATAAAATTTGATATGTCGATTGCTTTTTAGATAGATGAATTTATGAAACTTTCTATTATTAGCAGAGAAATGTAATTAAACAGTGCTAAACAAATGTTATACAGGCCTCATGTCACCAAGCACTAAAATTAGATGAGCTATAACAGAATATACAATTAAACTATGATATATCGAACACCGGGGAGGGGGGCATTTTTACAGTTCGAATAAACGAGTTATCCCTAGTTTCCTTACCTTATATGTTGGAAAGGACATTGTGGTGGCACAACGTGCTCATGGTAAGCTCTTGTGATCCCCCTTTTTCCGTCGTCCGTGCGTGCGTGCGTCCGGCGTCAACAATTTTCTTTAAACGACAAGTCCTCCTAAACCACTGGGCCAAATTGAATGAAAATTGCCTGTGATGTTCTTTGCATGAAGCTCTACCAAAGTTGTTCAAATAGTTCCGGTTTGTTGCATATCTGTGCCACAGGAGGTAAAAATAGATTTTCAAAGTGAAATCTTTAAAAATCTTCTTCTCCGAAACCGAAGGGCCTAGAGCTTAGATATTTGGTTTGTGGCATTGTCTTATGGACCTTTACCAAGGTTGTCAAATCATGGCACTGGGGTCAAAATTGACACCGCCCCAGGGGCTCTTGAGTTTACATAGAATTATAGGAAAATAAAAATCTTCTTGTCAGAAACCACAAGGCCTGGAGTTTGGTGTGTAACATGCCCTAGTAGATCTCTACTAAGTTTGTTCAAATTATGGCCCTGGGGTAAAAATTGGCCTCGCCCCAGGGCGTAGCTTGATTTTACTTAGACTTGTATAGGAAAACCCTCAAAACATCTTCTTGTCAGAAACCATAAAGCCTTGAGTTAATATTTTTACTAGTGGACCTCAACCAAATCTGTTCAAATCATGGCCCTGGTGTTAAGATTGACCCCACCCCAGCGGTCACATGATTTTATATAAACTTATTAGAGCTATGACTTTCAAAATTTAGATGGCAGGTACAGTTTTTGTGTGGAATTTAGATGATCTTGCTGTACTTCTGCATGGATTATGTATTCAGTATGACTCGTAATACAATAATTGGCAATGAGGGCAATGTTTCTCAGGTGAGCGATTCAGGACCATCTTGGCCCTCTTGTTTAGTATATCTCTCCGGAGTATACGAGCATTGGCCAAGGGGTTAGAGCATGAAGCCGTACCCAAGTCGCTAAATACGTTACGTGTATCTCACTGTTGGGTGCTTTGCATAATTACAAGGGTAGTTTCATGAAATGTTGACCCGATGTCAGGTTAATGTGACAGGGTGTGGTAGTTGATAATTCAGAACTGAAGTGTCTGTTATCCCCCTTCACGTGTCAGATTTAAGTCGCACGGGTTTTTGAAATTCAAACATATGCGCTTTAACATTTTTATTAGTGAAGTATCAAAATCAATAGTTTTATCAATGAATGAAATATTAAATATATGAGGATATATGATAATGAGTCTTAAATATACAACAGGCATTTTTTTCGTATGTGTGTAGGGGTGGGGGAGTCAAATATTACTGGCCCCTTGGCCTCGTAGAAGACGACCTGTTCCAAAGAGACTAGGTAATGGGTTTGAATCCACCCGGAGATACATTTCTGAATGGCCGCTCAAGGAGTGAGGTACTACTCCAACCTTCGGACTGCACAATGGAGTAAGCATAAGTTGAAATAAACCGATTTCAGTTTTCTCTATCGACATATCAAAAGTACATTTTAGATTTAAGGAGAATGGAATGTTTAGAAAACTGAACTGAGTCACCGGGATCATAGAAGAATCAATCAAGATATACAAGCCGTTCAAAAAATCAAGGCGGCATGATCTTTCATTTCTAGTGGATACATCATTTAAACCAGGAATCCCGTTGTAGTGGAGTGTTGTTACGTCAGCTAGATCAAAATTAGAGGAGAAATGAATGATAAGGAATTCATACTAAGAAATCGGATTGGATATTATGATAAGAGAAGGAACAGAAATTCTTGAGAGCAGAGATAAATCACTGTACCGCAACGTGGACACAAAAGCTGGGATTTATCCAATCCCGTGCAGGGAAGACAACCTTGCGGTTCATTTGGGGTCGATATTTTTTTATTTACCATCCATAAAAAGGTGTAAAAATTACAGTCAGAACAGATACTGTTAAATGCGATGACATTTAATTGATGAAAAAATGGGAATATCGTTATTATGTAGAAATAAAGTTACAGAGGCGTAAGTCGTTATCTTGATTTTTATTTTTATTTTTTCAATTCTAAATCTTATTACAGACGTTTTTGTGAAGTTGTCTTTGATGAGCATTAGCAGTAGGAATTTTAGGAAATTACTCACCAATATGAAAAATGGAGAGCAAAAAAAAATCATTTTTACATTAAGAAATAGATAGGAGCATAATACATTATTATTATTATTATTATTATTATTATTATTATTATTATTGATAATATCAATTTAATTATGTTTGCATTATTATGGATGTCATGTCACATATGCGTTCGTCCGTTCGTTCGTCTGTTGTGTCTGTCTGGCTGTCAGTTTGTCTGTTAATTTCTCTTTTCTTTCTTTTTGCCAATATTATGCATCATATTTCGTGTCAAAGTATTTTATATGAACTGTTGTACAATTTTTAATTTTGGATTTTTTTTTAAACTTTTGCTTTTTAAAATATAGATTTTGTAGAATCATGTTTACGATTCATTCTCTCTCTTTCTCTCTCTCTCTCTCTCTCTCTCTGTAAACTCACTTGAACACACATGCTCTATGTGAGATATTTGGATCACCATTCGTTCCTCGTCCTTCTTGGTCCACCAGGAGTTGTCCGTCATCAAACATGTTTCTCCATAAGATATTTATTCTAAAAACACCTGATACAAATTGATGAAACGTGGCACGGACGGTACTTGTGTGGACTATCATAAATTTGGCTAATGTATGCTTGATGCAAAACACTGGTTACCATGGCAACAAAAAATAAACACAAAACATTAAAGCGATAATCCCTCTATATATTTGCTGAAACAAATTCTTTGAAAATAGAAAGACCCGCAAAGGTCGTCTAGTTTCCCTTTAGATATTTTATTAAGATTTTCAAAATTCCTATATTTCTTTCTCTTTTTTTTTAAACAAAAACAATGTCACCTCCTTTTGGAACGAGGATTCCAGAGGGTTTAACACAGTCAAACCTGTCTTTCTCATAAGACAGCTTTGACTGTAGTCAAGGGAACAAGGGAAAGAGAGCTCTTAACAGAGGGGGTCGCTAAATGAAGGTTTTAAACATAAAAAATACAAAACTGGCCGCTAAATGCAGGTCGGCCGGTTAATACAGGTGGCCGCTAAAACAGGTGCAATTGTATTTATAGTGTTTTGTGTAGAATTTCTTCTTTGTCTCTGCAAAGCATAATTCTAATCACCTCATGACTCTGTAATTGTTTGTAGTAAAAATGACATTCATAATCAAGCTCCGTGTGTTAGAAACAATATATATACATTATTAGGAATG